>JAWVGU010000012.1:690000-1029494 GCA_037039885.1 Miamiensis avidus | reverse complement strand
ACCCCAACCCCAACCCCAACCCCAACCCCAACCCCAACCCCAACCCCAACCCCAACCCCAACCCCAACCCCAACCCCAACCCCAACCCCAACCCCAACCCCAACCCCAACCCCAACCCCAAATTTAGCTATAAAATATAGAATATAGAATTTATTCTATCATTACTAAAAAAAGTTATTAAAATTGATTCTAAATTATTATTTTAAGTTATCTGGTGAAAGCATGTAAAATAAAAATAATATTTAAATATTTAATTACTATTTTATTTAAAAAGAACTAAAAAGCAATAGAAATAATTAATTAATAAATATATTTTTTATGATTATAAATAAAAAATCAGCTAATGATAAGTAATTATTAATACAAAATATAATTAAGCAAATATGAACAAAAAACGAGACTATCAAAATAAATAATATAATTTTCCCAAAAAAGATTACAATCAAGGAAATTTGAAAGAGATGATTAAAAGGTATCAATATTTAATAATCCTGATATTATAGTTATTTAGCTTTTTTATATAAATTTTAAACATTTTCAAGAAATAAGTAAAGAATCTTAACTTAGAATTAAAAAAAAATCATCCCTTACTTGCATTCATTATTGTTTTTTTAGTATTTAACACCTTAATTTTTGTATAAAATATGATTTTAGTTGGGAATCAATGTGGGAAACGATATATAAAATCTTCAATACCTTAAATTTTAGGTATAGTTATGAGTATAATAGGAATATATCTAAGAAAAAAATTAACTATTACAAGATAAAAAATTGGATGCTTCTATGGATTCTTTTGTATTTTATGCTTATTTAGCTTAATAAGCATAATTTTTGATATAGGAAATGTATTGGAATAGTCATGTTGCCAATAGATATTCTGTCATAAATAAATTGATACCAAAGGTATACTTATTTATTCATTCATTGAATTAATATATTAGAAATTTAGAATAATTTAAATGATTTTATTTAATAAAAAAAGAAGTAATTTTAAGAAATTTTATGTTTTTTAAATAAAGATTTTTTTAATTGGCTGCAAGAGGAAGAAAGTATAAAGATATAATGTGACGATAAATTAAATTAAAATTTATAAAAGAATATGATTTAATTTGCAATTGAAACTAAAAGAATATAAGATAAGAATTAATTTAACGAAAAAATAAAAAAGTTTAACTTATATGTTGTAATTACAGATTTAATATTAGTCGCCATATGCAATTTTATTGTATTTGCTTATTTAGCATTTTGGATTAAAAAATTAGACCCGTTAGTGATTTGAAAGTTATTAAAATGAATAAAAATCTACAATACATATAAAAAAAATTGATGAAAGTCAGATAGATTTCAATTTAAGTGCCAATTAATCATATAGCCAGATGGACAATATAGCATTATAAAACTAAGTAAATAATTCTAGCTCTTATTAATAATCAAAAGAAACTATTTAGATATAATAGGAAAACTAATAAGTAAGTTTATATGTTTTGCAATATCTATAATTTTATTTTATTTCAATAAAAATAGGATTAAATTTTAAAAGAGCTGTGGCAGAAAAATTCTTAAAGAATGGAGATAATTCTTAAGTCTCAATAATAATCTAATATAATTGACAAAGTGGATGATAGTTTTAGTGCTTAGGATTTAAATAAAAGTCTAAATGATGATTTAAAAAATATAGTTTTATAAAATATTAGAAACTAAGATTAGACAGAAATTGAAAAAGACATATAAGATATAGAATAAGAGAAATAATAAAACTCAGTATAAATTAATGAAGAATAGAAATAAGAAAGTTGTACCATAAGAAAAAATAAAAAAATGACTGAGCAAACTATTTAAATTCCCCATAAATAATTTACTCCATAAATATGCAATATAGTAGGTGGTAGCCCTTTAAGAGCACTGAGCACTTCGATAGGACTATCTCCCAATATTTTAAAAAAAAGATAAAATTCTATTAGACTGGGAAATAATTCTTCACTTGTAAGTTCAATGGATTAATCTCTCAAAAACAATATATTATTACAAAGATCTCGGTCCAATAGTTTGGGCTATCAAACTTGTATTTTATAATAAAATTTATCTGAAAATGGTACTAATAATAATAGTAATAGTAGTAAAAGATAGCTAACTTAGCCTGGATTGTCTTCAAGTGAAGATAACAAATTATCTGATATTTAGCTTGATAACTAAACTTTTACATAAAATAGTTAGTTACAACCTAATAATTTCCAAATTTCTACTTCAAAAGCTAATTAAGATATAAGTATCTGTTCGTAGACATAACTATAGGGTTCATCAAATATTCTTGTCGTGATAGGAGATTCAGATGAGGAAAGCAATTAAAAAGTATAAATTTAAGACTTTTCATACAATAGCATGAATTCTTAAATTAATCGGTCATTAAACAAATAAAAAAGTGGAAACAGATAATGCAATAGGAAAAAAGAAGAGAAAAATTAAAAAATTCCAATATGAAAGCTAAACTTAGTAGTGAGTACCTATAAGAATGAATAACAAATTAAGTAATAATTATTTATAGAAATCTTATAATTCAAAATCTTATAAAATTTTTTTTAAAAATAATAATATTAAATTACTATTTATCGTTATATTTATTTATAATAATAACATTATTGTTTTTTCAAATTTTTTTTATTTCAATCATGGCACCATTTCCTATTAATTCATATCCTAATGAAATATACATTTTATTTGCAGCATGATCATTAATATTTGTATATAAATTACAAAAATTTTTATTTTTTATTTTTTATATATATTCGGATGTTTTAGCCACAATCCATTTCCCATATCCTTTTCCTCTCTGTGATTTTAATGTAATTACATATCCAATTGTACCAGCATTACGAGTTTCTCTATTATTTTATGCCAATGATACAAACTCTCCTTACTCATTTTTCCATAAAAATACCTGTCCTAATGAGATTCTTTACTTAATTTATTCTCTTAATTTATCTTCATCTTATTGGTCATTTGGATATATCTCCCTGTTAAATTCTAATTATAATTTAAAAGCAATATCCAAATGATCCATAGTTCCAACTATAAATTACCCATCTATTTGCTTTTTAGGCATAATAACCGTTTCTAATTAATATATACCATGCTCAAAAATACATTTTATTTTAGATCTTAATTCTTATTCAAAGTTAACCATTCTTTACCGAAATACTAAATACTTTCTATATCTCCTACAATTCTAAATATTGTTGAAGTATCATATTTATTAAATAGAAACAACACTAATTCTTATATTTAATTTCTTTCCATTTTTGTAATAGCTACAGGTGTTTTTTCTTCTGTTTTCAGACATTATCCTACTATTTTTCCATTTTATAAAATTGTAATATAAAAGGGGAAGGGTTTATTCTTTATTTCGTTAGAATTGTTCCGGTTTTATTCTTCCTTTTAATGGGTATTTTATTATATATCAATAGCTAATCCCAAAATTAGGTTATTTAATGACTCATTTTTTTCTAAGAAAGCTAAGTTATCTCTTAAAAACTCATTCACGTCGAATGTTTGTATAATTTCTACTCTTTCTTTGTCGTTCATCTAATTTTAATTCATATACATAGTTTTGGCTTTTTATATATAATAATATTTATTAATTTTGATTAAATTTTAGAATTTCTTTAAATATCCATATAAATTATTATAAAAGAAATTTTATTATTGAAATATAAAAGAAATTTCCAATACGAAGAATATAAAAGAAATGAGTCAGTTTTAAGAATAACGAAGGGGTATTATTTAAGCAAATACTACTATATAATATCAAATATAAAATTAACATATTCTGCATTAATTAAATTGCATCAACAAATTAATAAATTAATTATTTATAAGTTTAATTATTTTATTATCATAAAACATTATTACCAATTACTACTGGAAATATAAAATTAATAAAAGAGATTTTAAACCAATTATATATTAAATAATATTTTTAATTATTTAATTTTTATATATTTCGATGAACATTCATAATCTATTTGCAAAAATAAGCAGAAATTATAAATATAATATGATTTAAATAGCCTTAAAATAATTATTTCATTGATAAATTTGTTGTTAATTATATTGTTAAAATATTAAATATTTTTACTACTCTTATTGATAATCTATTAAAATAATAGGAGTGCTGAAAATTTAACGTATAATTTATGAAAAGCGAAAAAAGTCTTATTTAATTACTCATATATTAAAATATTAACCATATTTCATTAAAAATAAATAGATAAATTTCATAATAATAACTAATAATGAAATCAAAGCTTAATTCTTCTCAAAGTACGAAATCGCTTCAACTGGGCCACAGTTAGTCTCCGACTCATCATTATGCAAAAATCTTGAAAAACATTTAAGCTAGCCAATAGAGTTTAAATAACATTTCTTAAAATTTAGGATAAAAAACAAATAATAGCATAGAAGAGAAAGCAGCAGGCAAAAATTAGAAATTATCCCTAAATATAACAAAAGTAGCAAAGACAAACTGTATTAAATCATAATATTCTTCGCAATAAGGAAAGCCTATATTTCAAAATAATAAATTAACGCTTTTAAAAAACAGAAGCAGTCATAACCTGGCAGTTAGTAAAAACCCACTAAGCAATGGAGTTCAAGATAAATTCTCTGCAAAAGGAAGTGAAAACAATAAATGTGCAAGATAGCTAAACTTTACCAATATCAATTAGCACTCGAAGTCGCTTTTGACCCCAAATTCACAAAAGAAAATTTTCGAAAAAATAAATCTTCATTTTAGTAGCCTTCCTCTAATGCGGCTTGTAACGACGAAAATTTTAATCAAAGCAATATATCGGGTAAGCAATAGTTAAAATAAGTATTGAATGTAATCGATTAAAATATGCAAAACGAGCAGAATTACAATCTTACAAACTAGAGTTCTACTTACTGTCTTTACACTCCCAAAAGGAAAAATGAAGATCAGTGCTTGACTGAAAGATTAGATTACTAAAATAAAGAAAATATATAAGAATAAAACAGACAGTAGCTTACAGAAAATAGCAAACAATAACATTAATATTTTGTAAACAATAACAAAAATAACAGCTAGCAAAATATTTAGTAAAAATTTCCCTCATAAGCAACACCTTTGCCCAATCATTACAACTCTAATTCTCCCAATATATACTCTAAAGACTCAAATAGTGAATAGCCCAATACTTTGGAATAATATTAATTTTAAGGGAATATGAATACTTAACGATATTTGAATTAGCAATAGCAACACCATCCTCAATAATAATAAAACTAACTGAACTAAAACTCTGGTATGATTGTTAGGAAAATGAATGACTAAAAGAATAGTAAGAGCGGCAAAGAACTTAAATAAGAAAGTACACAGATCTAAAATAACAATATGGAAAATTAATCTAATGATATAAAAACAGAATTGGTTTCAAAATTCCATCTAGAGGAACAGGAGAAAAAAAATTAAACAGAATAAGATTAAAAAATTGAAATAATATCATCAGTTCAAGGTAAATAAAAAATATAAAATTATTAATTTTTGGTGGTTAATTTGACTTATAATAATAGATGAAGGAAGAAAAAATGAAAAACCTATACTAAAATGCTAAAATTGCAGAGTTAAAAAGGGGAAATATAAAGTACATTTGCAAAACCAATCTTTCTACTATTGCAGTAAATGCAGCATAGCATTAGCATAGTAAGGAATAAAAGTAATAGATATGAAGAGTGAAGAGCAAAGTATGACGAAAGATTTGGAAAATATTAATATAATAACTGACAGGACTACCGATAGTTCTCAATAGAACAATTAAAATACTTCAAGAGATAAATACACGAGCCATGACAGTAGCCAAGATTTTAAATAGCTTCTACAACAAGAGAGTCAATAAAGCCAGTTTAGTTTAACTTAGTCGCAGCTCCACCGAAAAAGTAACTAGAAAATTTTAATGAAAGAGTCATGTCTAATTTGGCTTAATGTTCTCAGCATAAGAGTGCGATTATATCTAGGCACTAAGACCTTAACGTAAAAAACCAATCAATTTAAATATATGCAAATATTTTGAATTAATATTATCGAAATTAAAATTAAGAGTTTCTATGAAAAGTAAGAGATGAAGGTAGAAAAAATATCATAATAGCTCATAGATATGATATAAATGGAAAATACAAATATAATGTAAAAATTCAAATTTATGAAGGGAATGACCGGAGATCTTTATCAAAAACATTAAAATTAACTTGATGAAATACATATGGAATTGTCTAATACTTATAAGGACATAGCTCAAAATATGTATAAGATCCTTACAGGCATGGAAGATGGTCCATTTCAAGTAAATAAAAAAAAAATTCAATAATAAAATTCATATTATTTCATTTATTCATTATAAATTTAATTTTTTAGATGATTTTAAATTAATATGAAGAAAAACTGTTTCATTACAGCTAATTTTTGCAAAAATAAAACCAAGATGAACTTAATCTCTGCAAATTGCAATTTAACTCCAAAGATAGTTTAACTGAGCAAGTCAGAAATAGTGTTTTTCCCTAGTTGAAAATGGTGTTTTCAATTAAATAATAGTAAACTTCATTATTGAGAAAAAATTCCGCAGAAGATGAGAGTCTTACAAGTTCTCCACACTTTAAAATTGCACAAAATGAATCCTAGTTTAGCGAAGACTATTTAGAATTCGTCGGCAAAAATAACATATATAAAGAGGGAAATAGCATAGACAGTTAAAGGATAGCTGTTCAGCCGAGCAAATTCTCTCCCCTAAAGCATCAATCCAATAAAAATTAAAATAGTAATAGTAGTGGGTCCATCTATGTAAGTTTTGATAACAAAGAAATATTCGAAAACGTTTTACAATAATCCTAATAGTAATAGAATCACAATAATTCACATCACCCAACTACTTAGTCAAAACCTCTCTACATCATCCACTAAAATCAATAAGACGAAGAGGAAGAGGAGGAGTGTTAAGAATAATCAGAAGATCACTATTCTCCTGAAGTAAAGCAAATAAATTTATAAGAAGAAGTACAAAAATAGCAACAAAAATAAAGAGAAGTAAATTTAATACTAGAAGATAAGGATTAGGAAAACTTGTAGCTAAAAGATTTTTCTGTGTAATAAATTTAGCTATAAAAACAACAACAATAATAATAATAATCTAGTTAAGAAGAAAAATAAGGATCTAAGCATCAGTAAATATAATTTGAAGATTCAGGGGATGATGAAATAAATGAAAATGAATATAAAATGTATTAGGGCCCTTCCAACTATTTGTAAGAATAAAATAATAATTGCCAATTGTAATAATACTTATACGATCCTACCATGAGGTAATTAACGACCGAGGATAATTTAGTAATAATAGAAGAAAATGATTCTTAGTTTAACTTGAATAGCAATAATGAATCAGACTCAAATAGTCCCACGGATAATCAAATCTAAAATATAAATAAAGATGAAACTAAACAGTCATTCGTAAAGTAAAAACAGTCTTTCACTCAGTAAAATACACAATAGCTAAAGGAACTTGAGGAGGTAAAGCAAAAACAGCAAAGAAGTTTAACTATTGAAGTTAAGAAAAATGAAAATAAAGTGTCATAATAACCATGCAATTATAATGAAAAATAAAAAAAATATAGACGAATTAGTAATAGTAAATAATTACTACTACTACTAATAATAATAATTATGAAGACGATTCTCCTCAACTTCCTCCCAAAAATGAAAAAAATTGAACGTAAATCAAGCTAAATAATAAAGCAGAGAGCAAGGTTTTGAAAAATCAAAGGCCTCCATCCACGAAAATTGCAAAGATAGTATTAGTGTACCTAAAAGTGGCGATTTCACAAGAAGTAGCTAGGGAAGTAAACTTAGAAACAGTTAGAAATACCATGAATTACTAGAAAAAGTCAATATTAATTAAAATGTGACCCATCAGTTTTACAATAATGTTATCAAAGGATCAACTTGCAATTTGCCTTTACCTGCTTAAGATAATGACAAAAAATCGAATTAAAAGGAAAAAATTAGCTGCAGCAAGGAGGGATTATTATCCAAATTTGAAAATAACAGCAATAAACAGAAGTGCAATCTTTAATTAACTGGTAGAAGTTAGTCTTAAAATAAACCTCCCCAACCTTAAACCATGGTAGGAAACAGTAGCAAGATTGCCAAAAGTATAGAAGGCGCCATCTGCTAAAAAGACCCAGGTTCCTCCTAAATTGAAGGCAGATTCAGAAGTTCTTCTGTCTTGACTCCTAATTAGTAATCTAATTAATTTTCTAAATAATAGCAATAGTAAAAGCGTCAATTTAGAAATGAATCGCTTTCTAGGGATAAATAGTCAATTGAAAAATATTTTTAAAATTAAGAAGATATTTAATTTATGCCGAATGAGAGGTACGTACACGCTTATATAGAAGAATTTAAGTTTAAAAAATAAGAATCTCAAGACGGAATACACTCTAAAACCATTAGCTTGTCCTACCAGGAAAATGAAAAAAACTAAATCATTGATTTTTTATAGGAATAATTGGAAAATGAATCATCTGTGAAAAGAGGGTCATAGTTTTAATCTTCCACCTTTTCATGCTAGTCTTTTTAATAGCCCATGTGATAAATCAATTTAATTAAAATCTTTGAAAAAAAATTAAAATGTACATAATTAATAATTTAAAATATTTTATACTATAACAAAACCCAATTATTTCAAAAATTATAAGCAGCTATATATTTGTATATATTTTATAGTTTAATAAAAAATATTTAGTTTAATAATAACATTGTTTGATTATTCATTTTATAAATAAACAGTTATAAAAATAAAATAATATCATGGTGAAGTAAAGTAAAATTAAACTAAAGAAAAAAATATTATAATTTAGTCTGTCGTCTTATATAATTTAAAAATAATATAATAATAAAAAATATATTTGGAGAGAAATAAATCATAAAAATATTAAAGCTAAAATTATAAAATATATAAAAATAAATATTTATTACTATTAGCAAAAATAAATGGTTTTAGAAGTTACTTTATTAAGTTTCTCGAGCTATTTTTTATATTCAGAGCATCCTAAGAAATAATTAATTTTTGATAAGGATATGTTAAAAAATAACATGGAGTAAGTGAATGAGTGGGTGGAATATAAAAGTAATAAATCTAAAAAAATCAGCTTTTCAAACCGTATCAATATTATATAATAATATTAATCTATAGATTATTCTTTACTATTAGAGAAATTATTATAAAAAATTATTTGATAATTTTGTTTTGATTATAAATCTGTATTTTCTCTTAAATAAACTATAATTACAATAGATGTTAACTTGTTCAGTTTAAATTTACTGCATATATCCTCATCTATTAATTACTCCTATTAAAAAATAATTACGTTATTTTAACTTAAGTTAGGTCAGGTTAGGTTAGATTAAATCATATTATAATAAGTTTAATAATAATGATGGTGAATATGGTGTAATAAATAAACGAAAATATTATAAAAATTTTATTTAATTCTCAAAATGTTACTATTAATATATATATAATAAATACTATAAAAGTTCATCTCAATATAATATTAAATTTATTACATAAAATCATTTTTTATTTTGTAATTAATAACTTTTATTATACCCCTTAATATTATTACGAAAATATATTAAAAAAATTTAATTTAAATCAGCTTTTAAGCTTCTACATAATTAATATTATTATTTCATTTATAGTGCTAGTTAAATTAAATAATATGTTAAAGTTTGAATAATAGATATTTGTACCGCCAATTTCTATTAAAATTTCTTTTTTTTGATTTAATAATATATTAAAAATAGAAAATAGTTTTCTATTAAAAGGTTTTATAATAAAAAAATTAATCTAATATCATCATTACATATTGTAAATAAAGCAATTTCATTCCATAATAAAAGGTTGAATAAGACAAAAAACAAAAAATTTAATTATTTGATTTCTTATAATTAGTAATGTCAGGAAAAATTTCTTCAATAACAAGGTATACAACTTATTATATTTTTAATTAAGTTTCTTGCGAATATATTTCAATTTTATTAGAGAAAAAGAAGAATCTCAATTGATAAGTAATTATGAAAGAATTATTTAACTATTGGAAAAGAAGAACATTGATGTAGGTGTTCAGGAAATGCGAAAATTATTACAAAATAAATTATTGAAGGAAGAAGACTTTAAAGATTTACGGTAATATTCAAATGCGTTTTTCGCCCATTATGTTTTGTATTTATATTTTTTTATTTTAAATTGTTCCGTTATTAAGGCGAGCTTGCTACATATCATTGGGAAGCGTATATGAAAATGAACTAAATCTATTAAATGAGGCTTTACATTATTATAATAAATCAGTTATGATATAAAATTATGATTTTCAAACTTGGTTTAAAATGGGATAATTAGCAAGGTAATATCATCAATTTGCTCAAAAAAATCATTTTCAACAATATCAACTTTTTTATAGAAAACAAGGATATTTGCCTTAAAGTGAAAGTTGTTTTTTCTAAGCATTACAATATCAGCCATCGGCTTTATATCAAAATATGATTCATGAATAATTAATGGCAGTTTCCTTTTTATAAGGTTAGTACATACTTCAATAAAAACTAAAAAATTAAATATTAATAAATATATATTTTTTACTTTTTATAGAGTAGTGGAGTTAAACATAAGCTAGACTCGATTGCCTCATAAAAAATAATTTTAAAATAGAATAGCACTAACTGTTAAAATTGATAGTTTTATAAAAATCTAATTAGATATCTGAGTATTAAAAAATGTTTAATACACTTTCAAAAGAAATTTAAAATATAAATGAAAAATTGCAATTCCTTTCATTAGTAGAGGAACTAAACTAGCTAAAATAAAGGTAAAGCCCATATTAAATATGTTAATAAGATTTATTAATGAATGGAAGAGTAAATAATTAATATATTCATAATATAGAAAATATGAAAACGTATTTTATGATCGTCTGTAAGTTAAAGATTAGCCATTCGAAATATATATAGATAAATTAACATGGCCAAGCTTTTTAATGACAATTAATGAAGTTCTGAAATTGTTGCTAAAATCTTAAAATTCTAAAAATATTTCTAAAAAGTCAAAAAAAAACAAACTACTTCCTTTACTTAATTATATTAAAGAAAATAAAATTAATTTTTCAACAACCGTTGTTTTGGTATAACAAAAATTTGTATTTAAAAAGAAAAATTTAATAGTTAATTATATTTTTTTTTTAAGAAAGAAAAAAGGGAAAATTAAAACGTACCTGAGTTTTGGAGTTTATAAAAGGCTTAGAAAAACCTTAAAAAGCAAAACTAATAATAGAATACCAATTCTGGTTAATTTTAGGTGCCTATGACTCCAATGAAATAAAGAAATAAGGAGCAAAAGGCTTCATCCTTATAAGAAAAATATGATGAAAACGTACATGTAGATTTAAAAATTAAAAAAATGGCTAGAAAAATGCAAATTCCTTTAAAATAGAAATTGTAAATAATTTAAATTTATAAAATTACACGAATTTAATAGTATTAAAATAATATTTATAATGTAGATAGGGGGTTCAAAAAACAGTGTATAGTTTTTTTGATGAAAATTGTTAAGGTTTATTTGATTAATACTTTAAAAAATACTTTACTTCTGAAAAAATGCAAGCACAACCATCACAAAGGTCACTGGAAAGAAAATCGCAATACTAAATAGAATTAGAATCAGCCATAAAAATTAGTTAAACAGATCAAAAATTTAATGAAATTTCTTAATCTTAATAAGACAATGAAAACAATGAATTATCATAAAAGGAAGTAATTAAATTAATAATAAGAGTCAATATTAACAATATAATTGAATTCTAATAATTTAAAAGGAGAGTGAAAATTAATAATAGATGTATAATGAGATGTTAACAAAGCATATAAATGAGGATTTTTTAAATTTTTTCATAACTGTAAAATTTATATATGTATAAATGTAAAATTCATAAAATTTAAACTTACTTTAATTTTTTATGCAAGGCTAAACACAAAGTTTATGGAAGCATTCTGCAACTTGTTCAAGATATCATTTTACATTTTTTAAAGAATAAAGACTAAACCTAAGCATAAAATATTAACTAGGATATTCTATAAATTGAGGACTTGCAAATATTGCCACATTAACTTAAGGTATAAGTGTCTATAATATTTTAAAGGCTATTACTAATTAATGCATTTTATATAGTATTCTCCCCATATAATATTGAAAAAACATAATGAAAATACTAAATAAATTAAAGATCTTATAATGAAAGTAATTTTAAAATGTTATATGCATTGCCCTAAAATAATAACAGATTGGGAACAGTATGAGTATGACTAATAAGACAAAATGGACGAAGAAGTAGATAATAAATGTCAAGATAAAAATATTGGTCCCAATTTATTATTGTCTATTTTTGAACTAATGCTCGATTATTAATAGTAATTGCAAGAGTTTTACGAGCAAAATTAGCCTGCCACTTAAAATCAAGAAATTTTAAAAAGAAAACGAAAAATAGAAACTATAAAAGAAGTTTTAAAAGTTTTACAAAACCAATTTTTATTTAACGGCCCTGTAAATAATACTTTGTATGTGTAATTTAAAAATATATTTTGTTATTTTGTAATAAAATAAACTAACAAGTAAATTTTAAATTTTATAACAGAATAAGAGTATACTATAGTTTGGCTATATATTTCAGTGAAGGAGATCAATTTAATGAAAACTATGCAAATTAATGTGTAAAACGATTGCAAAAAGAAGTAGAGCAATCATAAAAAGAATACAATATTCCAGAAGACCAGATTTGCTATATTTTAAATGCTTATTGGCTAGAATAGTCGTAATATCATAAAATTATAACATAATTTAATTATAATAATAATTTTTCTTTTAGATGTGTTAAAGTTAATTTCTATGACATTATGGAATAAAAAATTAAAAATCATTTAGACTAAAAATCCAAATCCTCCCAACCATAAAATCCAGAAATTGAACCTATAGTCATAGATGACAATGATCAAGAAGATTTAAATAAATCAGAAATATAATAATTATGGGATTAGTTTAAGCTTTTCAGTGATAAATTGAAGAAAAATATTGTAAATTTAACTTAAATTATGATAAATAAATTGTATATTTTTTTACATTTTCAGGAAGATGCATTTGATTTATTTTACAAAAAATTGTTCGATATGATTTAAAAAATTAGTGATCTGCCTCTTTTAAATGAAATTTTCTTAAAAAGTAAGCAATAATTTATAAAATATTAAAAAAAGATGAAATGTTATTTTTGATATTTTTAGTTCTAGAAATATATTTAGATTTTGTAGTGAATAATAGGTTATAGTCTGATATGAAAAAAAATTTAGTTTCTCTGGACTTAAAGCTAAAGTTTGAGTATCTTATAATTTAATACCAAAATACATTTTATAAATATACTACAAAAGATTTGGTTAAATTTAATGAGGTAATATAATTTAAAAAAAAATAAAAATTTTATTTTTACTTTAATTATCATTTTTAATATAGATTTAAGAAAATGTGTCTAAAACTAACGTAATCCTATTGAAAATTTTACTAATTAGATTATTTTTCATGGATTTCGATTCGCATTCAAAATACTTCAGAGTTTACTATTTGACATCAAAATATTTAATAAATAATAATCTTCCCATTGAAAATGAAGAAACTAATGATAAGTAAAATGCTAATAAAAATATATATAAAATGTATTTATGATAATTTTTAATTATTAATTAAGAGCTTTGCAAAGCAGAAGCAATTTTTTCTTTTTCCTTCACTTTTTAATGCATTTACACCAAAACCAGTCATATGTCGTCGAACTCCACAAAAAGTTTACTGAAGAAAATTTATTAAATTCTGAAGTGACTTTTTGCTTTGACTACCTTGAAATTTAAGAGTAGAGTAAAATTTAAGAAGAATCAGGCGACAATGATTCAGAAATGAGTGAAAGCAAATCTGAAACGAATAACAATAAAAAGAAGCGAAAAATTGATACCGATAAAGAATCTGGCTCAGATAATGATGAAGAAAGTAGTGTAATAAAATACTAATTTGATTGCATACTTATAGGCTAATAATAATTTATATAAAAGGAAAGTGATTGGGATGAAAATGTAACAGAAGATGTAAGAGTTTATGAAGAATTAAGAACCTATTATAAATGTATTTATGGAATTAAAAATAGGAAAAAAAGAAACATAAGTGTATATAACGACTAAGTAAAAAAAAAAAAAAAAAAAATTCAATTTTGTTTATAAAAAAAAATATTTCATTTTTTGTTTCCTTTCTAGATTAACAACTCTAGTACCAATTGGCTAGTTAAAAATTTTTATCAATGGAAGAAATACTAAACCTGAATAAGTTCCTTAAAAAGATGTTCCCTGACTATTATTCTGATATCCATTCGAGAGTGAATGCTTAGGTGTAGTTTTTATTGCTCTAAGTATATTTATATATGAAGGAAAATGATGAGGATTGGGCCCTTTGCTAAGGAATCATTTAAAAAAAAAACAAATGCACAAATGGATAAAGGAAAATGATTAAACTATAATTGAGTATATTAAAGATAAAATAAATTCCCAAAATAGAGATTGTTTTTGCGAAAAGGTAAAATTATTGCTTGTTTCATTGGTTAAATTAATTAAAATAAAAAATTAGAAAAACTGTTTCGGAAAGTTAATGAAGAAAGACTAACTCTGTGAATTATTATTTATAGTTGGAAGAGCCCACGAAGATATTAACCCTAATGAATAAAAAGATGCTAAAGAAATGCAATAACAAAAAAACCAAAAGAGTGCCTTGCTCAAAGTAAATTCAAACTACTTCTCTAATAAAACTAAATGAAAATAATTTAAACTTGATTTTATTAATATTTAGGCAGAAAAAATGTTTTCTTTGAACTTGCTTTTGGTCCCTTCTTCCATTTAGGGTTGGTAAGTATTAGGAGGAGTGTAAAATTTTTTATAAAAAATGTTAATCCATTATTTTAAAAATACGATAAAATTGTTTTAGCTACTAGTAGTTAACATTTTTATACTTTGATAATGTTTCTTATGAGCCTGTTAGTGCTAAGGTATTGGAGCTAAAGGATTATTTTTGGCTTGTAAAAAAATATACAACTTCATTCTTGAAACTTTCGATCATGATAAAATTGTTTAAAATGATGTGAAAGAAGAATTAACTATGCTGAATATTCTGAAACTCTACGAAAGAAAAATGGCTTACATATCTTCAGCAGGTGTATAAATAGATAATAGTAAAAATTGGCATAAATATTTATAAAAAATACAAATTATTAATCATTTGTTAAAAACACATCTTTTAAAGATAACTTAAAAGAAATAGTGTAAAAAAAAAGAAAGTTACAGAAATTTAATCGAAATTTTTAAGAAAGAATATAATGATGAAGTAAAAACAATAAAAAGTTTAAAATAATTTTAAATTTATTTTTTAAAAAGTTAATTAGAGAAGTGTTTTTCCACGAATTATACATTTTCCGAGGATTTCATAGATAATACAGCAAGGAAAACATCATCAAGCATTTTGTTAGATTAGATAAAATTAAAGGAATAGTAGAAAAATTAAACGGTAGTGAAACGAATAGCAATAAATCAGAAAAAGATATTATAATGCTAATTAACTAAAGTTTCGAGGGAGAAAATTATGATTTAGAATTTCAAAGCGAATTCTACATTTCTATTTACAAATTTCTAAGATTTTTCTTATTCATCTTTTCCTTCATGGAGAATCAGAATGAAGATTAGGGTGGTTATATGAAAAAATTAATGAAAGAAGTAATATACAATATAAAGCAATTAATTATCTATGATTTTATCATTTAAATAGTATGGGCTAGAAACAGAAGAAAAATTTAATAAAATATACTGCGATATAATAAAAATCATAAACGATATTCTTGATTCGATTTTCAGTATGGATAAAAGTCTTTTCAATGAAATAGCAGCTGATAATTCTGACACTATAGATGTATCAGAATTCATAAAAAGCAACGACTAAGATTTGTCTTACAGAGTCTACATAAAATTTTAGCAGTTCATGGGTGCAAACTTCTAGACGGAAAAGGAGCAATAAACAAGTTAAGAATAGAAAAAAAATGAGATGGAAGAAGAAAATGGCGATTAAAGGCATCAAGAAGGAGAAGATTAGGTTTAGGAGTCCAAGGATCATTCAGAAAATTTGTAAGATGAAGAATAGCAATAGATAGAAAACCACAGTAATAAAAATGAAATAGGTTAAGATTAAAGAAAAGATGGGGAATGCTAAAACTTAACAAAGGAAGAAGTTTTAAAATAAAAAGTATATTAACTAAATAATTATTTTTTTATTAAAACATACTAAGTTTTAATTTCACTTAGGATTAAATAATGAAACGAATTTCAATTGTATTAACTAATTTAGGATAAACTATGTATACTAAAGCTATGAATCGAATAAAGAAACATAAATACAAAAGATTCTTTTATAGATAAATTCTTTACTCTTCGAAAATTAATTTATTATTTGATTAATCATAAAAAGGAAGAAGTAAAGCTTTAAAAATAATTTCAGAAGTAAATAAAAATATTATTAAGAATAAAATTATGAAATAAAGTAATATTTTCTTATTAAAATATTTGCCTGAAAGATTATAAATCAAAAATCAGAAGATGTTGTGAATATTTACACTCATATGGAGTCTTAAAGTATAGAAGCTGACCCTAAATTCAGTTACTTCTTTCCTAGAGAATTAGTTTTTTTCCAAGAAAAATACAAAATTTTGAAGCATTTAATAGGGGTTTATTAGCAGTACTAATTAAATTATATCAAATAATATTAAAAATGCAAAAAATTTTTTTGATTAGTAATTAAGAATATGAAAAAATGAGATTTTTATAAAGAAAACTCCAAAAAACAATGCTAAAAAAGGATGAACCGGAAGAACATCCCAAATAAGCAACTTCTTCTGCAAAGGGAAAAGAAAAGGAGAAAGAAAAGGAGAAGGAAAAGGAAAAGGAAAAGGAAAAAGAAGAAAAACATTAAGAAAATGAAGAAAAAGAAAAGTAATTAATTTTTTTTTAAATATAAATTTATTTTAAAAACTATTTATAATTAATAGGTTAAATAAATTACTGATGAAGCTCTACATAATGTCAATAAATCATTCATTAGATTAAATAAAGCAAGTGTTAAATAAAACAATCGAAATTGAAAATGAAGCTGAAATGTAGAATATGTACTAAAAGAATTTTCATTTTAAAATTTTAAAATTTTGTAATTAAATTAGGCAAAAATTGATTCATGAAATATACTTGGTAAATATAAAGCAAAAATAATCTGCCAAATATGTAGATCATGAGGAATGGTTAGTTAAAAAAATAAAAGAAACAATAAATTTGCTTTTTAAATCAAATATAAGTGAAGAATCTGTAAAAAATATAATTTAAATAGTGTAGAATAAATAGCTAATATTTATATATAGGAACTAGAAAAGTTTAACCAGGAAAATTCTGAAGGTTAACTAACATAGTCAATCAAATACTTAGAAGAATTATTTAAAAAAAGAAAACAAAAAAATAACCTAAAGAAGGTAGTGCAAAAGAAAAAAGTTTAAATAACGAAAACACAAATTAAATGGATGTTGAAAGCTCTAATTATTGAGGCGTATTATTATTATTAAAAATACAGTAACTTAATAAGTAATAGTCATTTAAAATATTAATTAATTAATGAATAATATTTTTCTATTTAATTTTTTTGTATTAATATTATATCTTATGTGACTAAATATGTTAAAAAAACCGTATTTATATTTTTATAAATCATAACCAGCAATTATGCTACATATAGGTGAATATATTTATATGCACAGCCAAATCTTCTATAATATTATTAATTAAATAAAACTAAATATGCAATGCATATATTCACAGTCAGGTAATTATTTAATTTTTTTTCCACATAATAACAAGAGTTATAAAAAGGCAATTAATTAATTAATTCAATCAATTTATTAATTTTCAACAAATAACTATTAACTATTTAATAAAAAATAAAAATAAAATATTTTATATTTCATACACGCATTTATTTATCTATATATAATGGTGCTAAAAGGATATAAAAATAAGCAAAAGGTATTATAAATTTAAAAGAAAAACAATGATATCTAAAATTTGGCATAGATATCTTTAGGTAAAATGAGAAAAAGTAATCTATTAATTATTATTGTATTTAATATCATTTAGTTAATTAAGTAAAAAAAACTTTGATTTACAGCTGATCTACCTGAGGAAGAACGAGGGGGGTTCAAAGACTTGTTATATAAATTAACATCAAATGCACTGGTAAGCAATGATGATAAAAATCAAGAAAATGAAATCTTAGATAACGTCGAAGATGAAAAATAGCATAACTAAGATTAAGAATCATCCGAAATTTAAAATAATAAGGGCGAAGTTTAAATAGAAATCAAAAAAATGGCTAATTAAATGAAATTAACACATCTTAAGATACCGAAAGTTTTTAAATTTCTAATTAAAAACGGTAGTCAAAATAAATTGCACTATTGTTTGAAAAAACCAAAAAGGTTAATATTCTCCTTAACGACTACAAAATTGAACTAGACTTTTAATTTTTGACAAATTTACAAACTTTGGCTCAGGCCAATTCCATTTAGCTCGATAATCCCCTTCCCTTCGAAGCTGACTTAATTTAAGGAATAAGCTAAAATTTAGGAAATCATTCCAAAAATTCAGGCAATAGTACGAACAAAAATATATCAGAAAAACAATCGAACAAAGCACTAGAAATGCTAAATTAGTTATACAACAAATACGTAGTTTGCACGGACACTGGAATTAACTCGGCTCTTTAGCCTTTACTTGACATATGGAAAAGGAAATTAATTGAAGGAAATGCAAAGCAAACGTATAGAAAAGTAAGATTCTAAAAAATAATTTATTTAAAAAAGATAATTAATTTTTCAATTTTATTTTAATTTTTTTTATTTAATTAAAGATGGTTATACTATTGATAAAATTCATTGGATAATTTGCAGCGGAAGTAGAATTCAAATTTTAGGAATATCAGGCCAGTATAGAACAAGAAAAGTAAAAGTTGGAACTTGAGCAAATGAAAAATGACCACGAAATGAGCAAAATGAAAGCAAATACCGCTCAAGTGAAAAGCCAAAGAGATACACTGCTTTTTAGAATCAAAGAAGAAAAGATGGAAATAGAAGAATTGAAAAATGTCCACCAACAATATGTAAACACGACGAATAATAAGATTCAAATAATGGAATTTCAAGTGAAAAATAGAGACAATTTAAAAAAAAATTTCAAATAAATGGAAACCAAGAACTTGAAACTGCTTGACGATATAGCTTTTTTGGAAAACAAAGTACGAAGACTTTAAGAAGGTATAATGACTGTGGAAGAAAAATAATTAAATATTTTAAATATTGATAATTAGTGTCCTACTTGTAAGAGACAAGACTTAAAATAGCAACTGAAGGTAAATAAAATGCTATTTTTTATTATGAGATTGATAGGGAAAAATCTCATTGTTTTTATAGGAGGCTGATGCATTTTACAATAAGTTACTTTAAAAATACAAAGATTAATTGGAAGTAATCTAATAAAAAAATGAGTTTATTTCTTAATTAGAAGACAAAATAGAAGTGCTATTACAAAAAAATAGTACTCAATTACAACTGTGTTAAGAATTCATAAACAAGACAAATCAATAAGTAGGAAAAAATTTTTAGATTAGGACTCAATTCATCAAGTATTTATATACAAAAATTCTATATTTATTCATTCATTTAATATTGGATTTAAAATGAAAAAATTGATTTTCGAAAAAAGGTGTTTTCAGCGATGGAACATGTAATAAGTAAACAAGACGAAAATAACGGCATTACAGAATCCTAATTGCAGTAAAATACACTTCTAATGAGTTATTAAGAGAGACTTGATTACTACTTGGCCGAACTAGATATCGATAAGGCATTCAAAGCGCAGTAAAAAATTTATGGTAAAACTACTTCTGCCTTAAATAGAAAAGAGAAAAAGGGTTCTTTGCACCATCTAAATTTGTAACAGACCCAGCACCAGCAGTCAATTCTGCCAAATATCGGCAGTCCCAAAGGTATTTAAAGTCTGCAAAATCTCACAAATAGGAGCAGTTTTAAGGCAATTCGAGATAAAAATATATCTTCCTCGAATTCAGACCAAGCCGTCCGGGCCTCAATCAGCACTGCGGCCGGAAATTTCCCCCCTTAGCAACAGTCTCCGAAGAAGAGATCAGTCCTGTAATTGAATACTAATAGTGTTATCAAACCTTTGGTCAGGCATTCACTAAAAAGCCCCTCTCCTTAGAGAAATAATGCACTTCTTGCCACTGTTGATGAAAATTAAATTAGAAAACACTCCCTGTAGCCTGCAGAAAGGTATAATTAAGGCAATAATGGCATTAGAATTTTGACAGCAGTCGGGCAGAAAAGAAAGGCATCTGTTAAAAGAAAGGTTGTTGTGGTTAATGACTTAAAAAAAAAAGAAAAAATCACTGAAAAATTCAAGGAATAAAACCCCTTCTATGCAGCCTGTCTGGACTTGGTAAAGAATTCTGACAATTTGTAGCACGGTGATCTTTAAAAAGAAAAATTGAAGACTCAGAAATTACTCACGCAGATGTCTTTGCCCACTGATCAAGAATAAAATTCTTAATTGCAAAATTTCTTAACTAAATAAAAACTCACTCTGAATAACTCGAATGCTGCTGAAATGGAAGAAGATTAAAAAAAATCCGAAAATAACAAAGGCAATTAGGAAGACACAGCAATTTAGGAAAAAACAGATTTAAAAAATTTGCAAAATTAAAAGTCTGAAATACAGAGAAAAAGAAAGTAAAATAATCACTTTAATGTGGAAGAATTGAGTAAATGATTAAAATAAGTTTCATCATTAATAATTATTTTTAAGAAAGATGAGCTTAATTTAATTATTTTAAGTAATTTATTTTTAAAATTTTTAAATTATATTTAATAATATTAACTAAAAAAAGTCATAACTTTAAAAAACATTTAATTTATATAAGTACAAGTATATAATATAAATAATTTTAAAAGCTTTAAAATTTATCATTAGTTTTGCATATTTATTATTTTAAAGAATTCGATGGGAGTTATTTCTTCACTTTCAGACACAATTTTAAAATCCTAATAAAAATTATTAATTAATATTGCAATTATTAAAATGCTATTTTTAAATTTTAGTACATTTTTTATTTTTTCAATTAGTTCTTCTTATTCCTCTTTTTCATACTTAAAAATTAAGGGCTGGCCTTATAATAGTACAGAAAATCGTCCGCTGAAAACGATCCCTTTTAGTGATGATCGAAAATTTTGAATATCTTTTTTTGAAAATTACACGTTAGAATAGTAATGCAAAAAAGGAATAAATTGTTTATTATATAATGAGTTACTGATGCCATTTCATCATTTTTTAAATTATTAAATTTTATTTCAGGTTCTAAAAACAAATTAATGAACTCTTGCCTCGTAAGTGTATTTTTCTATTGCAAAAATTTATTAAACAATGGGTAATTTGATATTAAATGAGTTGTAATAAAGTATATAAGATTACTCCATTCATTTAATTGGAGTTTTCTAAAGTTCTTTTAATGTATGAAAAAAATTCAGTTTCACTTTTGTGCAAATCTAAATACATCAACAGAGACATTAAAGTTGATTTATCTATTTCTTCTTCTTAATTACTTTAATTTCCATCTGAGTTCGCTAAAGATTATTTTAATAAATAAAATTATAATATTTATAATTAATAAAATTAAATCTTATTATTAATTTTAACATAATTTTACATATTAATAAGTTAAAAAGTAAATCTAGATCGTGCTTTATGTCTTATTGGCTATTCATTTTTTAATTTGCTGTCTTATATGTAGAGTATTTAACTTAAGATAAAAAATATTTATTATTATTATATTTATTTTATTAGATTTATTTGGAATTTGTAATTGAAAAAAATAAAATTTATGTGAAATTCAACTTTAAGAATGCTATATACTAAAATCAAATTAATCAATTAAATCAAATTAATGCCTAAAAACAATAGAAAAACAAAAATTATAATATTTAAAAAACAGAATTTTTAATAACAAATTATTTTTTTATAGTAACATATAATTTATATATATTATTATTCCATTTGAATAATTGATAATTTCATAAATAGGAAAATCTAATGTAATTTTTAATTAAGTAAGGTTTATTTTATAGAAAAAAAATAAATATCAATGATATATTTATTAATGTAAATAACTTGAGTTATTGCTTCCAGTATTATAATTTCTAGAAAGAGATCTCAGCTATATTTTTCCCAAATATTAATTGCTAATTAACTGAGAAATATTTTCTGCGCTGTAAGCAGAGCCGGTTGTACTCCTTTTGATTTTTGTATTAAGTTATTATTAAGTATTATTTAAACTGGCATGCGAATCTCTAAACGTATTCATTTTTTAAGTATTTTACTATGTTAAACTAGGGCAGATTCCCTTTTTAAAATTTTATTCATACTATTGATGATAGTTATCCTAATTAGTCAAAACTCTACTCGTATAGAATTTAGGCTACAAAGTCTCCTAATATTATGAAAGATTGTTATAGTTATCTTTGTTTGATGTTTTTTATCCATTTGAATAATCACAACCGTCTCGAGACGTTAAGAAAGCCAATTAATCTTATTTATTTTATTTTTAATTAAACTATTAAAAATGTTGAGTTTTGGATCTCAATTTCATATCATTGTCTCTTAAATTAATAGAAGATTAATATCTCGTCATTTATTGACCTCTTTAAATTTCTTATTTATTTCCTTTAGAGCTAATTGTTTTACTTTAAAGATCTTTAAAATTTGTTTCTTGAGTCACCTATTATCGACTTGCTTTGAAGGAATAATTTAAATTTTCATTTTTCACTTGTTTCTAAGTTAAATTTGTTGCAGATTTCCCCCTTTGGTATTTCAAACTTGGCTTGACTGGATCTTAAAAATTTGAAAATTACTATTATAACGATTAGGTTTCATTCATGCTGTTGTAGCTTTAGGGAGCCGTGGTTATGTCATTACTTAAAATACTACTGAATTTTTCCGTTTTACATCTTTCTTTCGTCTTATTATTATAAACATTGTAAATACTATTATTTTTAGAAATAAAAGAACTGCTACTTTTGAATGCTTCGGAAACTTATGCATTAGGTTATTACTTCTATCCATTTATTTGCTAATTATTTTTGTTAATTATGTTTATTTCTTCTTTAAGCTAAAAAATGGTGTCATTTAGTGCAGACTCTTTTTTTAAAATTATTATTTTATAAAAGAAATGTCTTTGAATTATTAATCTTATAATCGCAAAATTTCCTATTCGTATTTGGTGAGGTTGCTTTCGTATTTTGATTTTAACTTGTTTACTTCCTTTTCAAACTTATTTTACAATTTTCCCATTGTTTCTCGGAACTATTATTATATAAGAGCTTGTTAACCGGCCTCTTTTTGCTAATGCTTTATATTTTCCCCCGCCTAGTATTGCAGTTTTTAAATTTGCTTTTCGATTGATCTAAATTACGAGATGAACAAATTCAATGATTTTTCAAACTGAGCTACTTTAGAGTCTTGCTATTTTCTATTTACAGATCTTTAAGTGCTTCGATGTGTCATACCGTTTAAGTCAAAATTTTCTTTATCTTCTGAACTATATTTATCTTTATTTTTTCTACCCATTTTTTGAATTTCTGAAAAATACTCTTACAACTCCATCTTTTGATTATTCAAAATCTGAATGCTTTCATTTAAACCTTCAAAAATATTGCTGTTTTCATTGGTGCAATTTTCTTCTTCTTGTTCTTCGTACAGTTTTTATTAATATTTATCTTGTTGTTTACGTTAATTTTAAAGGTTAATTTAGCTAATTTGAGACTCTAATTGCTCATTTTTTTAATTGAGTTCACTTATTATTTACTCCTACGTTTTCAATTTTTCTTATAATTTACTTTCCTTCTCCTAAAAAGCAAGACCCAAATCACAAGGAATATCAAGGTACGATTCAGATGAAGAGTTTGCTTCTTTTCCTCGCCTTTCTTCTTCGCTCAGAGAAGTGTTAATCCTGAGAGACTAATCAACGTTGATTAATTTTTTATTTTAAATAAGACTCAAGTCTTTATTGGTTGTGGTAATAGTTGATTTGTTTGGGCTTTCTAACGGAATTTCCGATTAAATGGTGTAACTCATAGAATATGATTTTAACTAATTTTTCAACTACAAATTGTCTTTTTATATATTGGAAAGCATATTTTACAAGTTATTATTCATGCCTGCGGCTCTTTGAACTGAATCGAGGGATCCTTCTATTTACAATTTAAGTTCTTCAATTTCTAATTCCTTTTTTTTTTTTCATCCAGGTATTCAGACTCCAAATTTGTGATTTATTGTTTTAAAATTTCGTTTTGATCCTGCAAATTATTTATTTCTTCTTTGTTTTTTAAAGTAAGTTTATTTTCTTCTCCACCCTTTTGCTGCAAAGCACTTTCATACATTTCTACTATTTAATTTAACTTTTTTCTAATTTTCCCCATTCTTTCTCATAGTGGTCTCTTTTTTCTCTTTCCTGAAGGACTTGGTCTTGGAGTTGTTTGCTTTCACTTTGTAATTTCAATATTTCACTATTTTTCTATATAGAAAAGAGATATTTTAATTGCATTGTTGTATTAAAAAAGTATTTTCTTTTTTTTTTACTTTTTAAATTTGTTAAGTATGCTTTTAGTAAATTTACTGGAGTGAAGGACCCTAAATGATTTTTTCTTTATTGAAATCTAAATTTAAACTGATGTCGTTTTAACTCTTTTAAAAATAATCATACGCCATATTATTTAGATGAGAGTTCGTATAATTAGTTGTTACATTCTAAGAGTTTTCTAAATATTAGGAAAGTGTCCTTTTATCCTTGCCCCTTTGCTCTATGGGAGAATAATCTCCCTTATAATGGAAAGCACTTTAGTTTATTTTAGCCTCAATTTAGCTTAAATCTTGTAATTGAATATTTTTATTATTAGATCCCTGCTTATTGCAGCCATTGCTAGTTTAATCTAAGTTTTCTTTTTTATTGGTAATCGAAGTAATAGTGCTCGTATTAGGACATTTACTTTTTACACTTAGACTACTTGCGTCAAGATTATTTTGCATATTATTATTTTTCATTTTTTGTTTATTTTTGTTATCTCTATTTGTGCACCACTTTCTTTAAATGTTGGTTTAATAATTATTTCAAATTTGTAATTCAATATACTACAAATACTTATTTAATTTTTAAGATGCTGTTTATTACCGTGCAATCTATAGTTATATACGATTAATTTATGTCATTATTATTTTCGATTATAAAACAATATATTATAGGCTTATTATAATTCATATACAGGAAAAACATATTAATGAAATATTATTTTTTATAATTCTTATTTTTTACTCTATATTTTGTAGATAAAAAAAAAATTATTCAATATAGTGAAGCTTTAGTTTTCTTATCAAACAAAGAGGTCTAGGTCTTTTTAGTCATATACTATTCATATTCCAAATCTCTTTCTTTTTACTACTCTTAAGAAAGTTAATCAGCTTCCACATCTGCATGTAAAAGTAGTCTTGGAGTTAACTCTCTAACAAATTCTTTTAGAGAAATTTCTTCTTTCGTAATTCTTTTGGTCATTCTAAATGCAATTAATTATACTTCACAGTCTTAAAAGAGTATTCCGTGTTCCCTAAAAAATCTATTAAAATTAGCTACTTTTATATCTTCATCTGCGGATGCCTAATTCATGTAGGAAAACATAGCTTGTAAATCAATATCTAAACTTCAGAAACAATTTATTTTAAAATTTGATTAAAATAAAAAAATATTCATATAATAAAATCAGGAATATACGCTTATATTTATCTTCTCATTTTTTCATAAGTCTGCTCTTAAGAAATCATCAATCTTAGTAAATGATCTATGTAATAGTTCGTAATCACTGAAAACTTTCTGCCCTTGAATTTTTGTTTTGTAATTAGTATTAATAATTTATTATTCTCCCTATTTTAATATAAGTTACAATATTAGGGTCACCTTTCATATTGGACGTTTTTTTCATTTTATCAACAAATAATTTTTCTTGACTTAAAGCCATAAATAGGTTATGGAAATCATAATAGCTTTTAAAAAAAAATATTTATAGTATTAAAATTTATATTGTTACTATTATTTTTAAAATTTTGTAATACTCCATGTAAATTTCTTATTTTCTTCTCTTGAAATTCATCGCTTGGTGTTTAGTCATAAGTAATTCTATATCCTTTATTTTTAAATTTTAATAAAAAATAGTCTTTTAAAGAAATATTTACCTGTATATCTGCCTAAATTCCAAATCCTTTCACTCCTTTTGCAAATTCTTCTACAGTGACTCCATCATGATCCTTTAAATTAAGGGGAATCGAGTAAAAAATATCATAAAGTTTGTGAATTTGAAATTCGGGTTGCATGCAAAGATCGAGTCTGAGATTTTCGCAATCTATTTCTATTTTAATCATATCAGCCAATATTCCAATCATTGGATCTACTGTTTTTTTCAGTCTTTCAGACATGTAAACCACTCTGTGAGAAGGGGCATATAAGTTGAATGGCTATATTTTTTCTTCTTTCTTTCTTTCTTCTTCTAATTTTTATAAGTTAAATTAATAATTCAAATTGGCTTTCTCATCAAGTTCAATCTCATAGGGATATTTATATCTGAATATTAGAATTAAATAAGACCTTATTATGCAATAAAAATAATACTATATAATATTGCTAATGCATAAAATTCATTAATGGTATTTATTATTGACCCTGGGTATTTCTTTATTTAATCTGGATACTTAGGATTACCAAATGGAGGAGGAGTTGGCTAATACTGATCTGGCTAATTTATTATTTTTTCCTAGGGCCAATCTAAATATGGCGATAGAGCTAAAGAAGAATGGGGATTAAATGTCCATGTTTTTGGGTATAATAGGTTTTTAAGATCCAATTCTTCTTAGTGTTGCATGATGAATATTACTATTAATTTTAATTTTATAACTGAATTTTTGTATTCTAATTCTATTAAACCTTTATTTAAGTAGTTATTTTTATTAAACTAATAAAATTTTATTATAATATTATTAATAATGATTTAATATCCACTAAATATGAATTTATTATAATATATTTAAACTAGATTTATTATTTAAATTCTTAATTGTACAAAAGATAATTATATATATATACATTTATTATTTTATTGTTTCAAGTTTGTTTAGATTTTAATTGAAATGAAATTTCTTACACTTCAGTAATTTAACTATATATTTCGTTAAAATTTTTTTTCATGGAAAAAATAAATTAGTAGTAATATAATAATTATAATTATATATAAATATATTTATTAATTTAATAAAAAGGTAAAAAAAGGTGCAATATAATTATCATAAATTACTTTATAATTATTGAATATTAAATGCAATATGTTTCTATCCTATTTATTGTTCATGAAAGAATTAGTGAATTTGTAATAAAATAATGATATAGTGCGTAATATTATATTGATTTATAATTTTAAAAATATATTTTTATATAATATTTCTAACAAACTTTAATATAAGTTTTAATAATTTTTTAACTTTTTTCATTATTTCGAACTTATTTTCTCTCTTTTTTTATTACAACTAATAAGAAAGTTATTATATGATCAACTATAAATCTTTATATATGTATTGAATAAAATGAGTTCTAATAAAATGTTTTAGAATACATGAATATCAGTGCACTTATGAAATAATGACTTTTAAAATTTTTCTTAATGATATTTACTTGAATTCAGTAAAGAATTTGATTTAGGACATACAAAATTAGTAAAAATTACATTATAAAATTTAACCTGCCCTTTATTTTTATAGAAATCAGTTAGTTATTTACTTTTTTGTCATCTTATTAAATAAAAAGATTTTTTTGTTATTTTATTATGAAATTGGAATATATCAGTATTAATAAAAGCAACTTTATGATTATATATACATATTTTATGGCATTTGATATTTAATATATTGATAATAAGAAGTATAATAAAGAACTTAATTAATATTAAATTAGCTTAGTTCTTTGTTTTTAAATTCTTTAAATCTGTTTATTCAAATAACATACCTGTATACTTAATTAATTATGTTCATTCCTTTTCTTAAATAGAAAAGCAAAAAAATATTAAACGAAACAACAAAATAAAATATTTCTAAAAATAATAATATAAATAAAAAAATTAATAAAACTAACTTTATAAATTATAAATTGAAAATATTATGAATACAAATTAAAAAGAAAATGAAGTTCCCGCTTGCTTAGTTGTTGAAAAAAACAACAAACCGAAATTAATAATTCCATTACAATAAGAACCAAACAATAAAGAATAGGATTAATAATCAAATTACCAATAAAAAGATATAATTTAATTAGATGATGAAGAGTGTCTAATTTATGAAAGAAACCCAACAGATAAATCAAAAAGGATGTAATAACATAGGAAAATATCTAATTTACTAGATAAAGTTATGAATAAGCTATGTGAAGATGAATAAACTGCCTGATTTTAAATTTATTTTGTTACTATTGCTTAATTATATAAAAATATATCACTATAATTATATAGATTGTTTATAAAATATTATAATTGACTTTGACTTTCATTAAGTTGAAAAATTGAATTTATTTAATATTATATTAATTATTTATTAATAAATAAAGAAATGCATCTTGTATTTATATATACTTTCGTATATTTTATAAAAAGGCTAAAATATGATATTTATTATAAAAAATACAATTCTAAAAATAATAATATTAACAAATTTAAATTAAAAGAAATATATTTATTAATTCAGTTAAAATTTTAATTACTAGAATTAAATTTAATTATTATATTTATATATATGGAAATAAATCTATTTAAATTAATTATAAAGAGATTTAAATGAATAATTATAAATATGTTCAAGGGTTAATAACGAAATATCGTAGTTATCACATGAATTCTTCAGAATAGTAAGAAGATAATTAAATTAAATTAAACACTTAAAGCAAAAAAGAAAAAGAAACAAGCCAATTATATAATTAGAAAATTAATTTGGGCGCTAATGTTTTTCGTAACAAACTCAATTTTTTTAATTAAAAACTTAGGCCACGAAAAAATATTTGTATAATAATATTTACTTACAGCTTTTCGCGTTCTTTTAAATTAATATGCTTTGCAAAACCAGAAATTAAACATTTTTGGAAAAAAAAACAAAAAACTACAATAAGGATAGTTAACCTATTTTTATTGCTCTTATTATATCAATTTATAAATACAATATTATTAAATAAGTTGTATTCATTTATCTATATAAAGACCTGCTAAATAACGAGCCCTGTTCGAATGAGAAAAACCAGGTAGCAATCTAAATTGTAATCTTAATAGCCTGCTATTATTGATTTTCTTAAAAAAAATTAAAATAATAATACTGATGTTGATTCTACTTAATAGTAAAATACGAAAGCAAATGCAAATTCAACCAATAATAAAAATCTAAATAATAATTGTTTACCAAATAAATAAATTAAAGTATCATAGTCTATAAATTAAAACGGTAATTGCATACTTCAAGTGAATAGAAAATCGAAAAGAATAATTCTATCAGATATATCTGATGATGAAAATGAAAATGAAAATTGTAATATTACATAATGTTCTTCTCATTAGGTATTAGCAAATTCTTAAGAAGAAAACACTTAATAGAATAAAAAATAACTGGAAAATTGCATATAAGAATAACTGCCTAAAAAAAATTGATACAAAAAATATAACAAGGGATAATTTATTTTAAAATAATTCACAAAAAATGAAGAAAGAGAAAATCTAATTAGCAAAGAGTTGAAGCAAAATAAAATATCATAAAATAATAAAGACCTATTTTAATTAAATAAAAAATCAGTTAAAAAAAATGAAAAACCTAAAAAGGGTGGGAAGAAATAGGAAACATCAAAAAATAATTAAAATTCACTTTCAAATTATTTTGCTGTAAAGGATGCTCAGTAGTCTGCTAAAAATTCATAAAATTCATCTTAAAAAATTGAAAGCAAATTAAAGTCTTCATCATAATTACAAAGTCAATACTACGCTGCAAATTAGCATAAAGAAAAGTATAAAATATCTTCTATTTTAAAAAAAACCTAGATATAAGTTAAATAATTGATGATATACCAAAATTTGTAGAATTTAAATAGAAAATTATTGAAATTTGCAATCATTTTATTAAGAATTCTGAATTATAGCAAAATTAAAAAGAAGAATTTAAATAAAATATTTCTAATTTTATTAATTTTGCTTTATTTCAAATATTAATGTCAAAGAATAAAAGTTGTTGGGCAGAAATATACAGACCTCTTTTTGGAAAATATGTAAAAATCTTAAAAATTTTTTTTTTTTTATCATTTTAAAATTTAAATAATATTATTTTTGTAAAGTTGATTAAAACAGATTCAAGTAATTTGATAAAAATTTGGATGAGAAGTTTCTTTAAGAATGTAAGAGAAAGGAATAAAAATAACGATAACAATTCTAATTTTGGATATATGGATGATAATTCGATTTTCAGAGATAATGATATGTATTCGAATTCTATGGGAACTAAATTCAAAGATCTTTCAATTTCACCTGTAACTGCTTCATGGAAATACGAAGCTCTAGTTTTGGTTGGTCCCCCTTCTGTGGGAAAATCTGTATTTTTTAAATGTGCTGCCAATGATTATGGAATGGAAGTAAATTTATTAAACTATTTTAAGAAATATTTAATTTAATACACTTATCAAATAGGTAAAAGAATTTTCTAACTCATAGAAGCGCAGCGGGTTAGAAATTCGAAAGCAATTTGAAAGTACCTAAACTATAAAATTATGTGTAAACAAAAATTTTTTAATATCGGCAAGACACAATCTAATACCCCAAATCAAAATTCATAATATACAGAAGATGTTAACCTCAATGCAAAGGATGAGCATAAAAAAGTTTGGTTTGTTAGAGATTTCGATTAGGAATTAGATAAAGGATTTTAAAATGAATTAATAAACATTACTAAAACATCTAAAGTTCCCCTCATAATGACAATAAGTAAAAATAAATTATTAATACAATTTTGTAATATATATTAAATTATTCTAAAAAAGGTAAAAATGATTATAAGAAGAGTATTAAATAAATAAAAGATTTGGATGTTTTAGAAATAACTGAAAACTGTTTCGTGACTAGTTTAATTGCATTTATAGTTAATGAAACAGAGCTGAATTTTAGGTAGTTTTTCACTCAACAATTAGATTTATCTACATTAGTTATAAATGGAAATCAATCATAAATTTATTAAAAATCCTAAGATAATGATAATATTAAAAATGATAGCAATGGACATTTAGAAGAAGATATATAATAATAAATAATGTCTTTAGAAAGCTTTTAGTAGAAAAGGAACAATTGGATACCTGTATTATTGAGTTATATAGTAATTTAGATGATATATAAAATCTTTCCTTTACTTTGAATGGAAATATAGATAAGCTATTAAATTAATTGGAGGTTTATAAACATTGTGTTAAGCTAAAAGGGTGGGAGACAGTTAAATTTATGATATTATAAGATTTTAGTATATAATCTAGCGATTTTATTAGAAAAGAAACGATGGAATCATGCTTAGAAAATGATATTGACTAGAATTTTCTAGAGCTTTGTAATTTAATTTATTTTTTTTATTGTTAACATTTAATTTTAAAAAATTTCTTAATATTATAGAAAAAGTATAATTTTCAGCAAGCAACACCTTATAAGAAATAGTAAGTCTTTGTGATTATTATTAACTCGATGATATTTTCCATGTAAAAAATTGCTTTTAATGATATACTAACAAAATTATAAAGACCATTTAATACTAAAATATTATTTATTTTAAAGACTAAATTATAGAATAAAAAGAAAAAATCGGCTATTTTAAACTTGTATAAAATAATTCGGTTTAAGATAAAGATAATAGTTAAAATAAACAATAAGATCAAGAAAAATAAATTAAATAAAAAAAGTAAGGATAATAAATCACTTAAACTAAGTTAAAATAATAGTTCAGTAATAATAATAATGGTTAATATATGTCATCTTAAAGTTATAATGTATACTAAGACAAAATTGAATAGTAATAAGATAAGTATGATTAAATTCATATAAATTATATAACAACAATTAATATGAAAGAATGGGAATAAGAATTATTTAGAGATTTTTCTAAATTTTATAATCAAGAGTTTGAATTTAATTTACTAAAATCGTATAAAATAAGACCTTTAATGAATTTTTAAGAAAATAAATAAAAATATTTGAAATTGTCTATCCATATCAATTAATTACTTTATAAACGCTAAAAAAATAATTCTACGACTATTTTGAGACAATATTGGTACACATGCTTTAAAATAAGCAATTTTTATTTTATAGAAAAAATATAAATACATTTAAAATAATTTTTTTCAAAAGCATTTTTCTTATGTTCCAAGTAATATAATGTAATGTTCAGAAAGAGTAACTCGAGGTTAAATAGAAAAAATAATGAACTAAAGCTATAAAGATGATCCTTTATCGTAACTAATTCATACTATAAGATTTTATATTTTTAAATTTTTTTATTATTTAATTTTTATTATTTTAAAAACAAGAAATTTAAAAAGTCTGCTTTGGGTAATTTAAAAAGTCAATAATTAACACAGTTATACAGAATCTTGAAATATAACTATTTAAATAGAGTATATATCCATAACATAGAAATTTAATAATATGATATTTCCTAATAAATATAAAAAAAAAAATAATAATGTTCAGCAGGTTATGAAAAGTATTTATGAAGAATAAGAAAATGATAATGATGCTATATGTGATGAATAAATTTAATAATAAATAGATGATATAAATAATGAAAATGAAGATAGTAATGAAGGATACGATCAACAGATAGAAGAAGTAGAATTTAATTAATAATTTATGCAGAATTAAATATAATAAGATTTTTCATAGCAAAATTCTACTACTTTTTGAAAATTTTATAATTGTTAATATTGATTTCATAGGCTGCTAAAATAAATTAAGATAGCTTTTGCTTTATCGTGATAATATAATTTTCTATTTATATATAATCTTTAATTTATCATAGTGCATTTTAGATTTAACTATAACCTAAAAAAAATAATTTATATTAGTTTAAATATATTGTTAGAATATTAATAATTTTCTGTGCTGATTTTTATAATAATTCAGTTTCGCCTTTTTAGATCATACACTCATTTATAAAATCCAAAATGGAATAAATAATCATCCCAATTATAGATTTTATTAATAATATGGTGTAATGCATTTTTGTGGTCATCAATAAATTTAAAATAGTTGCATATTTTTTTTAATTATTTAGTATATGTGCTTTACTTTAACTTAGATAGGCTTTATATTTTGGTTAGGGATATTTTTTAGACATTTGATTGTTGTTTTAACTTCTTCTTCAAATCATTAGATAATTTATTTTGAATATTTGAATTTGTATATATATATTTTAGTAATATTAATATATGCTATATATGATAAAAATTGCAATAAAAACTATTGTAATTTCTATAATTTATAAATCGTTATGTATATAAAAAAGAATATCAATTTCTTATATTAGAATCTTATAAACTCAAAGTATGATCTTATCTTGATTAGTCAACAGAAAGATAATTTTTGGTTCCCTCATAAAAGCTATATGGATTTTTTTCTTCTATATTTTATTCTTTTTATAGTAAATACTATTCCTCTTAATCTTTTTCATCATCCTAAGATATACTATCCTAAATTAATAAACATTCGAAAATAAAATAGATGAATTTAATAACTATAAAAAATATTAATCATAAATTTACTAGCAAGCAATTGCTATTTTAATCCTAAATTTATTATATTTTTTAGTGTCTATCATATTTATCATTAGAAGAGGTAATAATTAAAGTGTATTAGTTATAAAAAGAAGAAGCCATAAATTGTCAAAATTAGATTCCGTTATATTCATCCAATATGTTAGTAATCCTCCAAGCTCCCCAGATAGTATTCCTCCTAAATTAAGAGTTGACATTAATAAAGCATACATTGTTCCTTCTATATCTTTCGGACACATTCTACATGCCAAAACTAATAAGGGCATTGTATTAATTTCCCCAACTATTTAAATTATAACACTGTCCCCCAAAGTAAATAATTTGTCAGGAATGCCTAGTCTCAAATTATCTCTAATATTAAATTAATTTGTTTATATTTAATTTTTTTTATATTTATATAATAGTACCTTGTTACTAATAATATTTGACTGTATCCTAATAGAATACATATAATAGTGGTTGTTATAAATTAAGAAGAAAATGAAACCTATTTTAAATATCTGTTGTATATTAACACAGACAGAATTGATCCACTGGCATATATAAATCTGAGAGAACCTAAGAATTCGGGAGAAAAGTGAAGTTCATTTGTGTAGAAGTAAAACATAGAAGATCCGGGCGAAGGCACAAGCATGAAAAAGAAAATAAAGAAAATAGGTCTATATATTTCTTTTAATGAAACAAAATTATATATTTTCCTAATTTATGATTCTCTTGACACTTTAATGCTTTATTTGAAATTGCTCGTATTATTGTCATTGCATTCTTATTTTTACTAAATTTCTATTTCTTCTTCTCCTTTTAATAGTTCTTCCTACTCTTTATCTATGCTATTATTAATTTCTTATTTCGGCTTAGATTTATGCTATTTTTCCTCTTCTAAAAATAAAGCAACTAGTAACAGTGTCAGTGGAAATAGCGAAGTAATGGCAAATACTACAAAAATTAATCATATTATATAATATGATATTATAATAAGTTATCAACTAGTATAGTATTATGTTTTTTACTTTATCTTTTTCCTATCATTTCTAAAAGTTCTCCACTTAGAAAAGCAGTTATCAAAGTTCCTCCACTCCTAAGACCAAAGAAAATAGATACATTTTTAGATGCTTCAGCTTATCTAAAATTAACATTAATTTTTTGTTTTTAATATAATTGCTAATTGATAAATGTTAAATTAAATACGCTTATTCATCAGGAAGATTAAGTTATTTGGCTCGTTTTTGTGAAATTTCTACAATGAGAGCTTCTAAAAATAATTAAAAAATATATCATTTTTATTTATATTTACTTTATTAATTATCCTACCTCCAATAACATTACAGAAAGCTACTGAAACATTTATTAACAATAAAATTATTATTCCAGCTGTTTTTGAAGTAATTATTTAAGCCATTACCTACCACAATAGAAATCCAAAAAATGAGAAAATAATCAAATACGATTTTCTCCTGTATCCAAATAGGGACACAGAATCTGATATAATACCCCAACAAGGTTTCAATATCCAAGGCAATGATATTATACTTGTTGTCATTGACACCTTAATTATAATATACGTTATTTGATATTGTATTATTAATAACTTCATTTACTTCAGCTGGAGACATTTAAAAATCATCTTTATATAAATAATTCAGAGCCAAATCAGAGAGCCCCAAAATACCCTAAGAAAAAGCTATTACCCCAACAATTAAATATGCAGATTTAATTGATTGCTATTCTTTATTATGACCCCCAATATTTCTAATTTTATAAATATTATTAATAAAATACTAAAAGCAGAAAACCTTTAATTTTACATCACTTTGGGGTTTTATTATCCTATTTTTTCTTTATTTGGTTTAGACATATTCTTTTAAATAATATGACCTTTTTATTGGGTTAAGTTGAATAGATTATAATATCAAATTTTTAATAATTAATATATTAATTTTAGAAATTTATATTTTTAATTATTTATAGTATTAAATATTAGTTTTAATAAACATTCTTGCAAAAACGGTATCATTATTCTAAATTCAGTGAGGTAAATAAATAAATATTAATATACTATATATTTTCATAGAAAATATATGAATACAAAATAAATTTCTATATATTAGTTATAAAAATTATTGAATAAATATTAAATTCAAATATACATCATATATATAATATGTTAATCATATCTAAACTAATTTCTACAATATTAAAGTTAAATAATAATTATATACTAGTTCTATAGAGAGATATATTTTGTTATTTATATTTATTTTATCTCATAAAGAGTGAATTTCATTCGCAATAAGCACTCTTAAGTAATTATTTGAACTCCTCGAATTCAATTTCTCCAGACTAATCCGTATCTACATCATGAATAAGCTTTTCTATATCTATTGTCATTTAAAACTCATTTTTAATTGTATCAATCAAAACTTTGGCATCTACATGTCCTGTTTTGTCTTCATTTCCTCCCATTGCTACAAAAGCATCGAGTAGATCGTTATCATCATCTATTTATAAAATTACATAATTTTTTTATATATTTAATATTATTTTTACTGAAAATATTTATTAAATCAAAAACTTTATATAACTATATTCTGTTAAAATTATTATCAAGTGATTATTAAATAAATAGCACTAACGAATAGAAATCAATAATTTTTAATTTTATAGCTAAATTATCTAAAACTATAAATATATTCCGATAATTTAGTTCTTTTATTAATTGAAAAATGCTTATAATTTTTATATACACATTTTTAATATTGTTTGCTCTTTATTTAAGTAATATTAGTACTGGCTAGTGATATTTTAAAATTATTATGCATACCTTCTAAATTAGCATATCGGTGCTTATAATATATACTTAAAAAGTCAGAAAATTTAATAAGGCCTGTATTTTTTTCATCAACCTCATATATTAATTTATATAATTCTCTTTCTTATAATGCAAAACCAATTTTGTCCAAGGCTTATGCTAAATCTGAAGTTTTTATGGCTCCAAGACCATCTTCATCAAGATCTGCGAAAGCCTTTTGGCAAGTGTCGATATCGTCTTCGGTTAAGTTCATATTAATATATTTATGCGAATTTTACTTTTATTAATTTAAATTATTTAGATGGGTTTAGATTTAAACTTTTTTAAATATTCTATTAAAAAAAATTATTGTATTTTTGGAAAAATATTTTATAAATACTTAGTTTTTTTTGTTTTAATATTTTAATTTATGAACTAAGGAATTACTTATTTTAGTTATATAATTTTTTGAAATTATGATAAATCCCTATTAATCAATAAAGAATACCTATATTAATCGAAAATGGTATCGGCAATAAATAAATCATAATTTCTCTCTCTATATATAAGTTATTCTATTAAAATAATATTTTTTTTTTATCAGACTATATTTTCAATTCCAATAAATTATTTAGTAAAAAATAAATTAATTGCTTTCCCTATAATATACCTTATATAAACCTTTGATCTAAATAAGTTATTTTAACAACATGAATAGAAATAATAAATTATAATTATTTATAATGATGATTAATTTTTTATAAATTAGAAAATATAATTATATTATAATGGAAAATACTAATTTTTCATATTAATTTGAAATTATTTAGATAATAATTATTACTCATAACTCATCAAGCTTATATTGATTATTAGAATAAAACTTATTATTATTAATTATTATTTCCTTAGTCTTCTTCTGTAGATGCAGTTCTCTCTAATTGCTAATTATGTTAGTTTTCTAGAGTTCGTTACGTAATTTTTATAAAATTTTCAAAATATACCTATTTTTTATAGTAAAATATAAAAAAAAATTATATGATTATAATAAATTTTTAGGTTTTTACAGATTAATTATCTAGCTATTACTCATCTGTTCCTACAGTTAGTTTTATTAAGCAATTTAATATTTCTTCACTTATATTATATTGGAATACACACCTTAAATCTTCAATCGGTATTGTTCCTTTGGTTTTATCATATAACTTATAAAATGAATTCATTAGAGAATTAAGATATTTGTGTTTCCTATAAATAATCCTATTTTCAATAAATTATTTATAATCGATATGTTTATTTTCATTTGCCTCCGCTAATTTAAATATTCCCTAAACCTCTTCACCAAATTCTGTTGCACATATATATTTTGTAAATCCTAAAAAATAAAAAAAGACATGCTTTACACATTAAATATTTTATAACTAAATTTAAGTTACCTTTAATTAAATCTTGCTCACTTAGACATCCAGTTTTATTAATATCAAGTTATTCACATGTCTTTAGAGCATCTTTTTTCAAATTATAATTTTCTACATATTATGTAAAAAGTAATTACACCTGATTTGTAAAGTTTTATTCATGCTATCATAAAATATTACATTAATAATTATTATTAAAAAATAAAAGATATTATTTGATTTAATTTATTATTACTTAATATTTTAGCAATTCCTATTCTATTATTTAATCATTTAACAAATTATTTGTATTCTATTCTTATTTTATAAAAGGGTGCTACAGGCAATTTTCTACTGTAATTCTTTCTGTAGGTTCTAAAGTGAGCATTTTATTTATTAAATCTTTAGCATTATCTGACAAACCAGCTAAACTATTTTTATCATATTATCCTGAAAGAATTTTTTCTCTAGTGACCTCTTCTTTTTTATCATAAAAAGGTAATTTTCCTTTAAAATAAAATCATATAACTTATCAAAAACCCATTCCGAGATATAAATTTATATACCTGTAACTAATTGATAAAAAATTACTCCTAAACTCCAAATATTACATTAAGGAGTAATAGTAATATCGTTTTTTACTGTTTCAGGAGATTAATAATAAATAGAGTTTCCACTTAAAGAGCTTATCACTTTAATAGGACTCATTTCTGATTTATTTTCGAATAAAATATGCTGTGTATCTAAATTAATATTTATGTACTGTTCATTTTTAAAAAACTATACCAAATGCAATATTTTCATTATATATTATGACACTTTTTGTTCTGATTTCTTTGTTTATTTTAAATAATAAGAAATCAAATCTCCTCCAGAACAGTATTCAAATATCCTTAAAAAATAATTATTTCTAGTAGGAAAATTAAATTTTAAAGAAAAATTTACATATAACAATATTTTTCATCATTGTATATATCTTCATAAAGTTATGCTATACTTTACTAACTAAGCTTTTTTAAATGATTAATTTAAAATTAAAGACCTCTTCTAGTCTCTTCATTTTGAATTCTTATTATTTTTGCACATCTTAACTGCCCAGTGGCTTTATGTATAACTTTATTAATCTACACTACATTTCCTTGAAAATATAATTAATTTGTTTTTTAATATAAGGAAAATATAATATAGTTTTGTAAGTCAATTTAGTAAATTATTTAGAGAAATGTTTAATAAATCAAACATTTACGTTATACTAAAGGAGGATTTAGAACTGTATATTCATAATTTATATCATCAATCTTGGTATTACTAGAGTATGAATTTCCCCATACTTCCCTATAATAAATTTATATATTTAAAAAAATTAAATAAATTGAATAAGTTAGAATTTTATAAATTTAGTGTCATTCTTTATGTTTATTATATTTGGTAAATATTGAATTTTTTATTTTTAAATTAGGGAAGCATTATTATATTATTCTTAAGTATTGTAGATAGAATTTATTACATATAAAAAATTACATTTTTTTAATAACAACTTATTAATTTTCTGTTTATTAATCATCTTTTTAACTATTTTCTTATTTATCCGGACTTGCTTTATCATGTGTAGGTTTTTAACTTTTTGATTAAGTGCAACCCATATTTTTATTATAAAAATAATAAAAATTATTTTTTTTATATGTTTTTATTAACTTTCTAGTTTTAGTTAGAGTTTTTATTGTTTATGAAATATTAATTCAGTGTTTAACATATGAAATTGCTTAATTATTTTAGTTATTAAATAAAGATTAATGATTTTTTTTATTTATTGATATATTAAATCAGAAAACAGAAATTTTCATTTTTGAGCACTAAATAAAACCATAATATACTAAAAGAATTAAAGTTTTATTTGTGTGATTGATTATTATGGTTTTAAAAATATTAATTCTATATGATACTAAATTTATATTACTTAAATGAATTATATATAATTAATAAATACAGAATATGTTTATAGTATATAATTTTCTAATAAATATATTTATATAAAACTTAATAAAAATATTAATGAAATAATTAGTACTTGTAGAAACAATTAGGGATTTTTATATTTATTTTTTTTCAAAAGAATATAAACGTAGGAGCTACCTTTCCATGAGCACTTATTAGCAATCTCCATTCTTCAGCTTCTTCTAAATCAGCTTTATTGAAAATTTTGCAATTTTTTTACTTATCATAGAATAAAAGCTCATTCTTTTATATACAAATATCTATCTGAGCTTCAATTCCATCATAATATATCTCATAAAATCTCTTTCCTTCATATTCAGCTTCCTTTGAATGGATAATATAGGGAGAAATTGCAAACTATGTTCCAGTTTTTGCAAATTGGTTGTCATCTCTCTCAATGTCCTCTTTGGATATAACTCCGATCGTGAAAAATGATTTCATAATATCCTTACAACCTTTTTTGGTTTAGAAAATAATTTATAATTGCAAAAGTTGCATTTAATATATTAATTATGAAAGCTAATATTACTCATTTTAAACTTGAAGGTAACTTATTGATTTCTGTGAAATGGTTCAGAATAAGCCATTTTCCAAGTATTTTCATCTGGCTTGAATTAGACCATATTTCCTTATATAATCACCTTTTACTACGATGATCCATATGTAGAAGGGTAGAATTGCAAAGTGGTGTCAATAGATTTAGACTGGCATAGTGCAGTTTCAATTTTAGCTTTGTCGTAGATGTTATTTAATTACTATAGAAGTTTATTTTATGTTGATTTTATTTTATCGATTATTTATGAATTATTTTCCATTTTAGAATCTCTTTTGTCTATTAACTTCAAACAATCTTATTCTTCTTTCTTTTTTTATTGATTTAGAATATACTTGTCTAAAGAAGAGAGTAGGTCTTCCATTTAGCTTTCTGATCTAAAATTATTAAACATTTCCTTCAACTCAGAGGGATTGAATATTTTAGCTAACTATTACTATATTATATTTTCCACTTTTTATATGTTATATAAATTTTACTATATTTAAATTATAATTTCCTTTTCAATTTTTACTAATTATTCAGAAAGCTAATCTTAAAATGTTGAAAATAACTATCTGACTTAAATATATATTTATTCAGCTTCTTTCTTAATTTAAGGACTTGGCACAAAGTTATTTAGGTTAATATTATTGCTTTCCTATTTTTCCAATTCCTTTGACAACGATAAACTATCTTCCAAATTATTTATATCAGTTAATTTTTAATTTTTTGGTTCTTATTGAAGCTTGTCTATCATTTCAGAAAACATGGGATTGTTAATATATGACATAAATTTTTCCTTATTCTCACTGACTGGCCAATTATAAATTTACTAGATGCTTTTTGTTTCTAAATCTTTTATTTTAATGAAGTACTAACCGTGTTTATGATCCTGTACACAATAATCGCAAAGTAATCTTTATTCATTTTTGCATAAAGGATTCATACAAAGATGTTTCAATTTTTAATCTTGATGGTTAAGTTTCTTACATTTCAATTTTCTGTAAGAAAATTTATTTGAATCCTCAAGACTTTCCATAATGTAATATTTTTTATATATTATTTATTTGTAAAATTTGAATTGTTGATTGTTTTATTTGTTATTATTATTATTCTCTTTTTTTAGTTTGAATTATTAATTCTTAGTTTTTTTTTTTTAACAAACAAAATAATTTATTACCTTTATATTATATAAAAATTTTAAAATCTAAAAATTATTGCCTTGAATAATAAATGCTGTTATAAATATATTATTATACATTAAATTTCATGCATTGAAATTTAATAAATAAATAATTAGTTATTAAACTTTATTTACAATTATAAATAAAATTTCATGAAAATAAAATTATTCAATCTATAGTTTATAATTATTAATGATTTATATATTTTATTTTTTTAATTATATATTCATTTTTTAATATAAGTTATAAAAACTAACTGAATATTAAAAAACATTGATATTAATAATATTTTTACATTTTTCCAAAATACCAAATTTACTAAAATTGGTATTCTGTTTCTATTTATTTTATAATTTATCAGTTATTTAATATGATTAATTATTTGCATTATTCATTTTATTAACAATACTAAAAATATGGTTAAAAAAACACAATGATTTTTTCATTTTAAATTACAATAGAATATTAATTGATAAATAGTTATAGTTTTTTATTTAATTTTAATGATATTTTTGTTGAAAATTTAATTAAAATTGTATATAAAAGAATATTGGAAATTTTATTTATACTTTAATAATAGGTAAATAATACATTAAATTCCTATAATAATAGGTGCCATATAGTATTAAATAGGTTTTATTAGTTTAATACATAATAAATACAATAATAGTGATAGCCTTAATACTGAAACATAAAATCATATTCTTCTGCATTCTGAACATATAATTATTTATTTTAAAGCATATTAATATGAATTAATTAATATTCATAAGCAAGAAAAAATAATATTACAAATAAAAAAAAATAATATTCAAACTTTTAATGGTATATTTAAAACTGCAATACAAAAATAAATGCAAAAAGATATTGTTTTCTAATTAGAAAGTTACCTATTAAGATATTTAAGAATCATTAAAACATACATTTGGATTAGTAGATGCTGAAAAAATTCATTTAACATATTTAGTAAGAATATATTTATATAGAAAAATTTATTTTAATTAGTTTAATGAATATATAATAAAATTACTATGACCTTATATATTTGAATATATATGAAATAACAACAATAAATACAATAAATAGTTTTATATTGAATAATGTATTTTTCCTAAATTTTAGGATGGATAAGATAATAATGATGAAATTACAGTAGATACTCAAGAAGATTTAGAAATTGCATTTTAAAGCCTAGTTGGGGAATAAATAATAAAATTTTTTGTATTTTATTCTGGTTCAGTCTAAAGCTCTCAAATACATAACTAAAAATAACAAAGCAAATAAATATAATAAAAAAACAAAAAGAAATAAAAAGAAATACTACCAAGTTAAGATTAAACTGGAGAAAATATAAGATAAAAGTAAAATAACAATGAAAACTAAAATATGGACAAAAATTAATACAGATAGGATATTTCAAATCCAAATAATATTTAAAGCAAAAAATTAGATTTATAAAATTATTAAAAAAACATAGTCTTGTTTTAAGTGAAGATGGGTTATCTATGTCCGATTCTGTTTAAAAAGCAAATAATGATGAATTTAATTCCAGTAATAATTCGTAAGTAAAGTATGTAGATAAACAAGGTAAAAAAAATAAAAAATTCATATTTTTATAACCTTAACATAATTTAAGTTATGTTAGAAAATACTTATTTCGAATATAATAAAGTATAAAATATTTTTACTAGTAATTTAGTTTATTTTAATTTCTGATTAAATCTTATAAAACATTTAAATTGAATACAATGTAATAATATTTTATAAAAATAATCAATATTTATAAATATCCATATTTGATAGAATTAGAAAAAGTTTTATATAAGGCTAAAAGTGTGTTCTAAGAAATATCAGATAATATTAGAGAAATGGTTAGCATAAATTTAAATGATGAATAATAGCATGAAGGAAAAAAATAGAATACAAAATGGAATTTGATATTAAAAAAATTACAAATATTATGACAGAAAAAATATTATAAGGTATTGAAAGCTTGTCATTAGAAAAAAAGAATCTTCCAATAAAAAATTATGAAACAGATAATAAAGACGAAAAAGGAGAATCTAATTAAAAAAAGATATTGTAGAAACTTCTCTCTATTTTAACTAGTCAGGTTTTGAAAATAATAGTTAAAATTAGAAATAGAACAATAATGAAGAAAATAAAGTCAACGATATCAATTTTGATAGCGAATCTTACAACCCGTTTTAATAATCTACAAATTTACTCTAATAATCTTTGAGAAAATTAGGACTAGACAAAATCAATTAATAGTAAAGCAATCATCATTAAAATAAGCTAAATGAAAGATAAGAATTAGATAAGTTTTTGAAACTTCACAACTATCAGTCTAATATATTGGAAAATTAAAGACTTGTTTAAGGAAATTTATAATAAAATTATGTAATAAAGGTTAATAAAATCAATAAAAATTAAAAATCAATATCTTTAAATACTAATAATGAACTTGAAAATAATGTGATAGATTCTGAATAATAAATTGTTGAAGAATTTACAAAACCATTATAAATTAAAACTAACTCTAAAAAATAAGAAAAAAATAAAAAAGCTGTAGTGAAAGTAATAGCGAATAAAGTTAATTTTAATCACAATTAGATGAATTAAATTTTGATTCTTACTCTAATAATGAATATGAATAAGAAGAGGATAGTGACTTCTATTCTCCCACCACTCTCAAATTAACTAAAACAATAAGTAAATTGGATTGAGTTAATAAATTAAAATACTATATAATTTAATAAACAATTGTATTTATAAAATATAAGATATAAAATATAAAATATAAACAGAATACTAATTTACTAAATATATATAATTTTTTTTTCAATTAATATTATTATAAAAAAATTTGTACATTCCACATCAAATCATTGCTTTGAAATGGCTTACTTAATAGATACTTTATTTATTGTTAAAATTTGAAATTATATGTTATATATTTTTCTAAATTGAAAATTATATTTTTTTATTAATTTATATTGCATCTAGAATATTATATTTTAAATGTATATTAAAATTATATAATGAAATTGTTATAGTAAAAAGGAGACCTCAAAACCATTTCTTCTGTTCTGAAGCAACTATGCACTATTTTTGATTTTGGCCTTGATATGTAAAAATAAGAGAGGAATTCTGCAAAACGCATTGTTCCATTCGTGAGATTTCTATAATTAGTTTCTCTTCTACATTCAAAAGCCGTAGTAATTATAATATATTATATATAAGAAAGCATTTTAAGTATAATTTTTTGTTTAAACTTTAGTTTAAATTATGAAAATGGTGGATATTTTTTAATAAATTTAAAATTGTGTTTTTTTGAACTTAATGGTATTAATATTATTATTTTAATTTATTTATTAGCTTATTTATTTCAACCTCTTAGTATATGACTAATTTGTAATAATATTAATTAAAAACAAAATTTAAAGCAAAGTAATATATATATACTTTTTATAATATTATATATAAATAATTCTAAAATATGTATAGTAAATAAATAAATAAAATATAGAATATATTATATAAAAAATAAAAACAAAAAATATAAATATAATTTATAATCGTATAAACTTATAAGATATTTATAAATTTGTATATTGAGGATTACGTTACATATAATTTTATAACAATTATTATAATTATTTTAGAATTAAATGAGGGCTCTTATTATTTTATATTTAATTAATAAAAATACTACTCTAAAATTAATATATTTTATAATTAAAGAATAAGCTTAGAAAACCATAAAAAAGTATATATAAAATAATTAAAAATTATAATTAAATACTGGGATTCTATAGCTAAATATGGAATAAAATAGTACATCTTCAGATGATATTCATATCAAATAAAAGTCTTAGGATTAATGTGATATAAGAAGATTGACAGAAATGTAAGAATAGTAGAGAGCATCTTATTCTACAAATATTACCAGCAATACGAATTTTAGCTAAAGTAATTAAACTTCTTCCTCTAATATATTTTCTGAATATTATAGCTAGAGACAATCTTCTAAAAAAATGGAATTTAATATCGGTTTACGGACTAGTAGTAGTGCCTCAACCCAACTGCTCTATCATCATAGCAGTTTAAGCTCTTCATTTATTAGAAATTTATAATACTAAAATAATGATAACGAACTTATTGTGCAGGAAATAATTAGCGAAATTATAGACAGAGTATTCTCATGCAACATAAACGCATACCAATAGTGCCTAAAAAGTATTCATAATAACAATAGTCTCGACGCTTTGAGTAGAATTATAGAACCATAGCACTAATATACGAACAAGGACTATAAGCCAATATAAATAAAAGTAATGGATGAAATATAAGAAGAAGAAGATTTGAATAATGTTACGAAAAACAGATAAAGCAAAGAAATTTTTCAATAGGTTAATTTATCAAAATAAGGTAGCTAATCATCCGATGTAAGCTAAAGCATAGATACTAAAAGTAATATATTTAGAAGATATTCTATTTTAAAAAAAGAATTTATACTTTTTCTATATGTTGATTTTATTCTATTATAATATATATTATTAAATTAGCCAATGAGAATTTAAACTATAAAAATGATTAGATAGATTAATATTCGTATGATTAAAGAGAAAAATTTAATAAGGGAACAATTCTAGATAAAATTTAAATTCTTAAAACTCATTTGGGAACATAATAAACTGTGTATGAAGAAAATAATGTGGTTTTTGATAATACCATAATGTAGTCAGCTTAATCGCTATGCGCACATCAGATAGGCTTTTATAACAGGAACTCTTATTTATCGAATTGTTCTAGTAATTGCTATAGGGAACTATCACCTGCTTCAAAGTCATAATATTGCCAATCCTATCCACAATAAATGGAAAATTAATAATACAAATATCTAACATGCCAAAAAAGTAAACCCAAAAACTTCTTACACTTAAAAAAGTATTCCCACGATGATTCTAATTAATCAATGCCCTTTTTGCAGCACTCTTTTTCATAAAAAATTTCACATTCTTGCGTTTAAAAGAATGAATGGATTATGGACATAAAAAGAAAAGAAACATAAAATTTATTTAAAAACTCTATTTTAAAGTAAGGATATCTATATAAAAAAAGTCCAAAAAAATTGGTCGGATGGCAAAAAAGGTATTTTTATCTTTATGAAGATAAAATAATTTATAGAAAAAAAGATAATAAAGAAAAATATCCTATATTAGGTTGCATTAATATATAGCATATTAATTGTAAATTAGAAGTAACTATAATTATTTACTTTTAATATAACTTAAGAAACAAAATATATATTTTTTACCTATAGGACTCACATGATAAATATATTGATCTGAATGTCAATGGGAATAGGACTTATAAATTTAAAGCTTAAGATGCTTAAGAGGCAATATAATGGCACTAAATGCTATTAGGTGCTATTTTAAAATAATCAGATTAGCCAAAAGATGTTGTCTCTGATTAATACACTTCCATTTTTGACAAAAAAGATTATAAACTTTAAGAAGATTTTGAGTAAATTTCAGAATCAGGAGATATACTTTTTATTTAAAAAGGAGCAAAGAAGAAAAATATATAAATGGCAATTATTTTCAAAAACTTAACTAACGATACTTTGTACATCATATAATAAAAATAAAATGTAAAAAACAAAATGTTAATCTCATATTTATAATATTTTTTTATATAAAAAAGTAAATTATGATAGAATCATGGGCTTCTTTTTTAAAGTAAAATTTAGAAATAGAACAAGTATTTTTTAGAAAGCTTAATATTGATTCATACCTAAAAATATAAGTAGAATAAGAAATCATAAACTATTTATAAGTAATAAAAATAAGTTGTATTTTGTTAAAAATTATCTAATTTATTGTTTATCTTTTATTTAGGAATTTGTTAAAGATTTTCAAAATAATTTCCCAAGTTTGGTAAATAAAAATAACAATTAATAAAGAATTATTAAGATTGATAAATAAACTAAGAAGCCATAAGTTCCTTCTATATATGAATTAGAAGCATAAATTTTACTAAATACTAAAGTCTTATAAAATACGAAATAGACAAATAAATATAATATTAGTAAATTTTTAATCATAATTTTAAAATTTGTAAATTAATTAAAATAATTTTAAATTAAAAAGATGATTTTTTTGGAGATAGCTTGCATTTTTCAGAATAATAATTCGAATTTACAAATAATATATGGATTTTATTAAATAGGATGTAAAAAAGAGATTTAATTAAAAGTTGTATGTTCTGAAATTTTAACCAATAATATTAAAATGATTCATTTCAAAAGATTAAATTAATATTTACTACTTATAAAAAATATAATTTACTTAATTTAATTTATTCAAAAGTATAATATTATATCTATTTTAGATTATATTTATAATAAAACTATATAATTTTTACTCAAATATAAATAATAGAGCATATATAAGTTTTAATTTATAAAATTAAGTTTAATTCTATCAATAAAATAGATTTAATAAATTATTTATAGGAAATAAAACTCAATTTTAACTCAATAAATTAACTATAGTAAAATAACTTATTTAATAACTCACTAGTTATACTGTTTTACAACATCTTTTGCTGTTAGTTCAACTGCTCTTACCAATATACTCATTTCAATCGTCTTACATAATTTTCTATTATCATCTAATATTTTTTAGTTTCTTACGCTTATTCTTTGTTTTTAATACCAGTTATAAATCGGTATATTTTTCCTTAAAATTTTTAAACAATTAGTACAATTGCAAATTAAATAAATTTAATTTTAATTTTTACCTTTTATTAAATTATATCTTTTAGCACTAAAGTAAGTTCTTTTTATTTGCTTCTGTCTTCAATGATTTCTATATTTTTTAATTTGGTTTTATGCTTAAGATTTATTTTCGGTACATTTATAGTTATTTCTTAAATTTATTTTCCCATTTCTATAATATCATCTCCATTATCACCATTATTTGGTTATTAAGTTTCATCTGAACTAGTTTTATGTTATTTGATTTTTTACAGTGAATTAGATAACTCTCCCATTATAAAGTATTATTAATCTGCTACAATTATATACTATTCATTAAAGACTTTATCAGTTTTCAAAGCGCATGGAATGCATAATTGTCTAGGATCTAATGAATTTTAATTTATAATGTAAAATAAAATTATCATATTTTCTTCATATTTATTTATTTAATAGATACCTATATCATATGAATTTCCCCTTTCCCATTAGAAAGTTTAGTTAGAAATAAAGGTAGAATATATATCTTAAATTGTTTATTCATTTTCTTTTAATTATGATGTTTTTATTAATTTATATCTTAAGTCTCTTAAGTAGAAAAAGATAATTAAATCTCTTCGTGTGATTTCTCTATTTCCAACGGGGTGTCTAAAATGTAACTGATTCGATTAATCTTCTTATTCTTCGAAAAAAATATTCCATAAGGGATATCTATGTTTTTTTTTTCAAGTTCTTTCCTATTTTATTATTAATTTAAGAAATAGAATTAATAATATATTAATATATTACATAGACTCTTTATACTCCACTTCAAACAGTTCTATTAAAAATTCCCAAACAATTTAATTCTATATTAAATGGTCTATATTGCTATTAGTTAGCTAGTATGCATGATTAAATAGATCTAGGTGTCTTTAACTGAAAAGTCTTACTTTATATGGCTAATTATTCTGGGGATTTACTTCAGGAAGAGAAAATTCAGATATTAACTGATGCAAAAGCTTAATAGTATTTAGTTTGTAAGGAGGATTAATATTAAGATGAGAAATAAACACATTTTAGAGTTCAGAAATGCTTAAAAAATTGTATTGGTTTTCATAAAACTATTATATATCTCTTTTCCATGTACACAAACCACAAAAGGCTAATACTTTGGGAGAAATATTTTAATTATTGACAATTGTCATAATAAGTTTTCCTAAAAGAAGAAGTAGATTATCGTCTTTTGACTATGCAAAAAAAAAAATATAAATTTAATATTTAATTAAAGATTTGTAATTTTACAACCAAAAATGATGTTATTATTTCTCTAAATGGATTTTTTTAGTAATCTTCAGTTTGCTCGGTCTACTAATTTTGTTATTTTCCATCTTCATTAATATTTAATAAATCCTCAGATAAATTAGATTGAGACCCTAAATTAAAGTCTTTAACAACTTATTCGTAAATGGACAATGGGGTGTACCTATATTCTTCTTGTTCAGATTATTCCAAAAGAGCATTGTAGCCTAGAGATCTAGAGATTCTATTTATTTCTGTTTCGCACACCCCATTATCCCAAGATGATATTTCCTTCGGGTCAATAAATTCTAAAAAAATCTAAATATTATTATTATTTACTTTTGAATTTAAAAATGGAATTTTACATTTCTAATTTTCACTACTAGGAAGTACTATATTACCATTTTATTAATTTTTTAGAATGACATATTCAGCCTATTTTTAAATTAGATGTTCATAATTATCCCAAAAGCCTATTTAATAAAAAATATTTTAATAATTTTGCGGCGAGTATAGCATTTATTGTATACCTTTATAGTTCCATTCTTCTGAATATGAAGCTGGTGGTTTTTGAGGATGAGCCAATATATCCTCTAATCCAGGATGAATTTTTTCCCCAAACAATGTTATCAATAAAAGTTCTAGTATTTCTTTATTTTAATAATGCTCAAAAATTTGTGTTAATATATGCAGGGAAACATTAATAGATATAGATCCTTTTTTGCTATAGGTAAAAGAAGTTACAAGTCCGGGGAAAATAGCATAGTTAAACATGAAATTAATCAAAATCTATAAATTTTATATAATACTCTTATTTATCTATTAAGTTAATTGTGCTTATAAATATGCTTACTTCATTAATATTTTCCTCTCCTACCTACAAAATATCTTCTACGAAATATATTTAATCTATTTGATCATCGATTAACTATCTTAATTTCGATTTTTAATGTATTTGTTAGTCTGTTACTACTTAATCTATAATTTTCCATTAATGGACATAATAGCAGCAAGTGTTCATATAATAACTTATGAAGGGAAAATGAGATAAGTATAAATTTACTTAAGGATCCTCTAATAAAAATGGTTGTGTTAATTTGTAAACTTATTTTTTTTACTCATAAAATAAGGTGGTATTACTTTATTTTAATAGAGACAGAAATATCGTTTAAACGGAAGTTCTAACTAAAGAATCTTTATGGTTATAAAACCTCTGAGCTTACCAGAGTAAAGGAAAATTGGCAAATTTCTGGTCAAATATATTTTCATAAAATAATAGATTTTAAAAAAATAGTATAGTTACATAGTTATAAAACAATTGTAAGGATGTTTTATTCAACTGCAAGGTTAAGCTCTTAATAAAATTGATATAATATTCTATTAATTCATCTCCAGAAAAATCATATTCAAATATTATAAACTTATTCACAGCTTGATTTGATAATATGAAATTTAAATACTGCTCTTTTCTAATATTATATAGCATCATTCCAATACTTTAAATGACTTAAATAACGACTTCTTTTATATTTGTTTTATGTAATGTAGTGTATAACTGATCTAAAATTCCATTTTCACAAAAGTAACTTTACAAAAATATTAATTATCTTTTTTTTAATAAAATTAGATATTTGTTTAGTACTCAAAAAATCGCTCGTCTTAATCATTTTTTTCACTCCAAATCATAAATTCAGTTATTAATTTGATCAAGTCAATTACATGTTAAACATTATTCTTATCTATATTGTTGGTATGCGTTTGTAATTCAATAAATATGTCACTAAATAAAAGATAATAAAAAAAGATAATTCTTTTTAATTATTAGCAAAATACTTCACTATATATTGATTATTGATTACTTAAACACTTCAATGGTAAAACTAGGCTCCTAAAAATCCCTTTAAGGTAGTCCTTTTGTTTTTTTTTATATAATTATTTTTTACTTGACATATTCTAAAATTTTGTCTTTTTTACTCTAATAATCTATTAAATAATTTTTTTATAAAATTTTATTGATATTTTAGAAAAAAGTTAACTTGGGTATAATACGTTCAATTAGGAGCCATATATAAAATATTAGATCTAATTGTAATTTGGCTCAAAATTTAATATAGAATTATTGTATAGTATAAAGAAAAATCAATAATTATAAAAGGAAAAGAAATAATATGATATGACAATAATGATTTTTAAATTATTTCTTCTATTAAAAATCAAAATTTAATTTAAGTTTTTTATGTTATCTCATAATTTAAAATTCTATTTATAAAATCTGAAATCTCCTATATATTTTCAAGCATACTTAACAGCTCCACGGCTTCCAACAACAATTTTTCTTCCGAAAGCTTCAACATTTTCTCCTTCACTTTTGTTATATTTGTAAAGAGCGTATTTATTAGTCCATTTGTTCATGCATTTAACTAAAAATGGGAGTCCTGCGAATATAATCAACATATTTCTAATAAATCTGAAACCATATTGATAGTGGTTAAATTTGAAATAGTCATAATCGACGGTGGCTTAAAAAGCAGGCCATCTTCTGGTAATGGATTCTCTTGATTGGTCTTAATACATACCAAAATCTTAGGCCATTTCGTTTGTAACATGTTATTAATCAGGATATCTGGTAATTTTTAATTATTTTTCAAATTTTTGGATTGCTTTACATTAATCAAAAATAAAATTAATATTACTAATTAGTTTTTTCAGTGTGAACCAAAGTATCATGGAATCCTCCAACAGGTCCTAAAGATCTAATGAGTTTTTAAATAGAGAAAAGTTATTAAGTAATGTGTATAATTCGTACTAGATGCGAAATAAAAAAATAAATTTTAATTACGATCCATGAATAGATCCTCTAACAATTCCTTTTCCTTTTTAAGGAAGACCTCCTTTGTATCTACCTAAGAAGTCAACGTTGAATTTAGCTCTTTCTTCAGCTAACATTCTTTATCTTTCTTATGCATAACTTCCTTAGGGGTAAGCTTATTTGTTAAGGTGACCTAATATTATCGAAAAAATGTGAAGCAAAGTATAAATAAGTAATATAATATTATTTATAAAAAGTTGTAATTTTATTCAAGGTTTATATCAACATTATTTTATTATTTATATAGAAGTGCCAATATTTAATTACCAGTGCTATCTCTAGTCTTATAGTGTTTATTTTCTTATTCTCTAATGCTAGCATAAACTCTTTAAGAATTCTTTTATCTCATTAAATCGTAGTTGTTTCTGGATTCTTAATGACTTAAAACGGCATAAGCTTCAGATACTTTTCTGAAAGAAGTTCCAACTTGTTCAGAAATGGCTTCTCCTAATAAATAAATTTAGATTTACTTTTCATTAGTCAAATTAAATTGAAATTCTTCTAAATAAGCTTTGTATAAATTTTATTCGTATGTATTATGCACTAATTTTAACTCAATTAATTTAACATTTTTTAAAGCTAACCTAGTGAGTTTGTTATGAAATTCATTTAAATTTTTTAATTTCTTAATAATTTTTGCTAATATTGTTCCAAACTTTAATGAATATTATCGAAAAAAATAGATTTTCTTTCATTCAAATTGCACTTTTATTATAATTATTATATTATCTCACTTTAATATATTATAGTCTATTTCAGTAATTTCCTAATTTATGACAAATTATTATTTTTTACCTGATGAAGATACTGAAGGGAAGTATTAAGATGCTAATCTAGAGTAAGAACTAAGGATTTCTTATTAAGTGGCAAAAGATTAAAGTCCCAAAACTTAATAATAGTTAAGTTGAGCTGTGCTGAAGGCATAAGAAGACATGCCTGTATATTTTTGCATATTTCTAACTAAAAGCATTTTTTCTAATTTTATTGAAATAATAATCCCTTTTTGCTGCTTTTTATTATTATTACTATAGTAATTATAAATACAAGTTTATTTATTTCTTAATATTAATTAATTAATTACTCGTAATTACTTAATGGGATAGATTGATTTCACAATAATTATTTGCTACAAAATAATTTAACATATGAAGATGAAATCCTCGGAGAATTGTTTAACTCAATATATTTTAATTTTAAAGTTAGACGTGGTATTATATTTTTATTTATATTTAAATATTTATTATTTTTTAACATTCAGTACTTGCATCGATAGATTTCATTACTTTTTTATAATCTCTCACTTCCTTTATAATTTGTACTGTTATTTTACATGAGTTTACAGAAAATATGAATATCTACTACGTACTATTTAATTTTCTTTATTTCATATAGTGTTTATAAAGGTGTCAAAATCTAGTTTAAAATCTAGTAGTTAATTATAAAAATATAATATTTATAATTAAATTTATATTAAACATTAATTATTATATTTAAAATGTGAAGTGTAATGATACATGCTAATCATAATAATAGGACAAGTTTTATGGGTAGAGTAAAATATTTTTATTGATAAAATTTATAAATGTAATTAATCTATTATTAAACTGAAATTATAGTTTATTATTAACAATTAAAAGCAATAATTTTCTAAACAAAAATAAAAAATAAATAAAAAATAAAATAATTAAATTACATTTCCATTAAAACATAAAATTATCATAATAAAGCAATAGATTAAATACAGCTATTATGAAATTAGCTTTAAGCTTAGGCGGAATTAAACTTGATAAAACCTCAAGTCTTAAAAAAAACTTAAATTGTACTTATAGAGTAGTTGATATTGTTGATTATAAAAATTAATAAAAACCTCAGAACATAGAATAACTTATTAAGTTATAAAATCAAATTTCAAGCGATATTAATATGTTGGCAATACAGGAAAGCTATGAAAATTAATACCTTCAGTTTTTGGTCAATGAAAACAATTCTATAAACCATGGATCTATTTCTATTTCACTAAAATATCTAATAGGGTATTTTAAATAGAGTAGTAACTAAGATAAAAGGAATGATAATAGCAGTTTTAACATATGGTAATCAATAGATTGGAAAATATTTAATTATATAGTAATTTTTATATATTTATTTAGGTTTACCCTTTTTGACGATTATAAAGATGATGTATACGATGGTGATTTTTAAAACAATGATGAAGAATATCCTCAAATTAGATTATTTATACAGTTGATATAGGAAAAATAGTTTAGTTTAGGAAACACTTCTTAAACTTAGTTCAAATTTAATGAAGCAAATTACTCTAAGCTCAATCCCCTGTAAGAAGACTCCCAATAAGAGGTAAAGAAAATGGGGCATTCATAAGAGTCTTTTTAGTTTACAGATTTGGGTATGCAGTCTCAATTTGAATTTACGGATAACAATTTGTAAAATAACTTAAAAAATGAACTGCTTTAAACATCTTCAACAGGTAAATTCGGAAAAGATGATCATTACTACCATAATAGGTAGTATTAACAATAATTAATAAAAGAGTAATAGCAAAAATAAGGTACATTTTATCCTTAATTGCCTTAATCAGAGAAAAAAATTAAATAATAATAATAGCTTTTAAATAACATAAACAGTGCAAGAAATTCCAATTAGAATTAAAATCAATAACAGGTTAATAATTAGAATAACTCTACTTAGAAATAAATACACCTATATTAAACTCCTGTAAGAAGAGACTCATATCCTTTAGGAAAATATTCTAATATTTAAGAGAATAAAAATGATCCAAACAATTTTTAAGTCGGAGAAATGTTAAATTAATAAAATAGTTTGAAATTGCTTAAGTTAAAAGAAAACGATAATAAATTTTCTAAAAATAGCAAAAATGAAGAATAAACTAATCACTTAGAGCTAATAGAAAAGTTACAAGAATAACAGACATAATAAGAAAAAATAAATTAATAATTATTGCAAAGTAAGGAATCTTATAAGTTAGAAAATAGATCATTAAGAGAAGAAAATACAGAACTAATGTTTAAGTAGCTATTAATTATTATGTGTATGAACAAATAGGGCAAATCTTATTTACAAATAATTTAATTAGGATCGAAGAATTAAAAGAAGAGTTAAAGAAGGAAGAGCAAAGAACACTAAGTTGCAGGCTAGAATACGAATAAAAGTTTTCTTCGTTTTCTTAAACTTAAAGAATATCATCTTCTCCTTCAAGAGAACAAAGGAAGTTAGAAGATCAGTTAAAGGAGTAATAAATCCAAATAGAACAATATGTGTAGAATGAAGTCAAGTATTTTCAGTAAAGTAAACACAGAGAAAACAAAATAAAGGAGTTGGAAAAGTGCATTTAGAAACAAGATTTTTAACTTGAAGAAATGGAAAAGTTATTTTAGGGAGAAAAAACTTCAGTTGATTTGGCCACTCGGAAGTTAAGGGATATTTTGATAGAAAAAGAAATTCAATTATAAGAAGTATAAAGCGAATCACTGAAGTATAAATCTGAAACAGAAGTTCTCAAAAAGAAGAACACATAGCAAGAAGAATAATAATAAAAGTAAAATCAACAGCACTAGAAATACATTAACGATAAAGAAAATGAAATTCAAAATCTAAAAGAAAAATTTTTAAGTGAAAAAAATGCTTTGCTTGCTTAAAAAGAATAATACATTTTAGAATTCAAAAATTGGAAGAATAGTTTTAAAAATAAATAGAAGCCTTATAGGAATAGGTAATTTTTAAAACCATCTAATATAATATTTATTTTTATATTAATACCTTCAGGTTGAAGAAAAGATATAGAATCTAGAACAGCAAAAGGAAATAACATTACAAACTGAATTATCAAAAGAAGAACTGTTGGGATAACTAGAATATATGAAGGAAACTAAGAATTTAGATAAAGAAGAAAAAGATTTATTAGTAAATTATAATAGTTTTAATTAAAAAGAAATTATTAAAGTATAATATTTTTAGGAATAGCAAACTATTATGCAGATTCAGCAAATTAAAGATTTAGAAAATTTAAGAGATAATTTATAGGATAAATTATAGGAAAGCAACCAAGACTTACTCAAATTAACAAATGAAACCATGTCTTAATCTGATATTATATACCACTTATCAGAAGAAACTAAAAGATTAGAAATTTTATTACAACAATCACTCAAAGCCCCGAGAACCTTCTATATAGGTAAAATATATTATTATATTCGTATTAGTATTTTAAAATAATTCAAACTTTTATAAATAGGGAAAAGAGGGGATATTATTGATGAGACTTTGAGTGATTACTTAAATAAAAATCCAGTGCCAGTTAGATTTACGAGATTAGATTTTGGAATTTATATATATGGGACATAAAAAATTTAAGTATAACTAATATAGGAAAGAATAATTTGTTCGTAATTAAATAATTTTTAATATTAAACTTACCAAATCAAATAAACTTATATTTCTATCAATTTCTTAAAATTACTTTATAAATTAATATTAGTTATGAAGGTATTGATATGGAAATAAGAGAATTTTTAACAAAATTTACTTTGATAGAATTATAGAAAGTGCAAAATTAAAAATATCAATAAACACATAAAATAATGACCAGTCAAATCGAGCAAATTCTGAAAATTAAAAAATTAAAATCTCTCACTAAGTTTAAAAAACTATCGAATTACAATAATAATTTAGATAATAACAAAACAAACCCGAAATCGAATCTTATTTAGCAAAATAAGTTACTCCAAATAATATTAAAAGATCATAATTGTAAAATGAAAATGTATAAAAATTATTGAATTCTAATAGTAATTCAGATATTACCTTTACCAATCGATCTCATTCAAACAGAAATGATTAATTCACAAATTAAAAGATGTCTGTTCACCTTTCTAATAGGCAATTACTTCATTTGAGCAATGAAAAGTTATATAATAATGGCAACAACATTTAAAGCTAAAGAAATGAGAATAATACTATCGATAATTTTATAATACATTAAGGGCAAGATTATTTCAAAGGAATGGCAAACTAGGAGTCACATGTTATATCCAATAGATGTTTGACAGATATCAGTGAATAAATTTAAAATTGCTAACAAAAATCTCTTGATAAAAATGCATGTGTCAAGGATTAAAATTTCCATATTTAATAATAAAATAACATATTTTCCTAAAATTAATAACAACCTATCACACGCCAATTTTAGTAATTAAAGCCTTCGGTTTCTCTAAAGTAGCCCAAAATAATTAGCACTCATAACTTCGAAAACTTGCCAGACGAATAGAAATTTGCAATAGAATAAAAAATTTATGGACAGATAGTAGCGAGAAACAAAAGAAGTTTGAGTAACCATTGCATATATTAATAAAATTTGAATTTTTGATTTTTTTGGAATAAAAAGATGTAAATTGTATGAATTCTATGTATATATATATATTTTATAATTATAGTAATTGAAATATTATCATGATGTAAGTAGTAATTATTCTAGTCATAATAAAATATATTTAATAGTATGTATGATATATAGTGTATATTTTAAATTTCTTTTTAACATTCACTTTTATATGTTTGCAAAAGCAAGCTCTTATTATAAATTAACTCTATCATTTTTCTTCTTTTAAAGAAGTATTTATTTTTTGTATTTTAATAAACTAACTTTAAAATTTAAATGGGGGTAAAAATATTGGTACTATTTTATTTTTTCAAATTAAAAAAAAATTATTCGGTTTTCGAAAAATCTTCATTTCCATAAACTTATATCTTCCCTATCTTTTCTCTATATTCAGAAACTGATTTTATTCGTTTAAACTAGGATAATCTTTTAGAACTTCCTTGATGATTTGTCTTAAAACTATAATTATTAGTTTTTTTCTAATATAGTCAGAATTATCATTTTATTTGCTAATTTCATGAACAGGAAAAATAATATTTCTTTGAGAAATGCTTATTTCATGCGAATCTCGATTCTTATGAATATTTCTTTTGTCTATAGAAGGTTTTCTATTTTAAATCTAATCTATATTTACAGATAGCTGCGAATTATTTGAATAAATTGATTCTCTTTATGAAGAATAATTATTAGAATTACTTGTTTATTGTTATATAATATTCTTCTAAGAATAGAAAATTTCATCTGGTATTATTCCACAAGTTTTGATATGTCTGCTAGAATTGTGGGATTAATGAATTTATGATTTTGGTTCTAGTTCTGATTAATTTGGAAACCCATATTGGCTTTCATTATGGCTATATTATTCTGACTGACCTGCCTCTTCATAGATATTTTCCTCGTAATAATTACTTTTCTTTTAACCATTAATTTGCTAGTTTAGTAAATTAATTTATTCCCGAGTGTACACATTTTAATTTAAATCATATATTGCAATTTGCAAATCTATAAAGTTTAGATAAGCACAAATGTCCTATAAAAGTAAACATTTTAGAAAATGAAAATATATCAGAATTTATTTTTAAATTAAATTTTTACATATTTTCTCTTTACTGTCCTTTAATAATTAAAATCACGTGATTGTTAGTTATTTTCAGAGTGATGCTGATATACAATTTTTAATCTATCAGGTATATAGTTGACCATCGAGCAAAACTGCTCATCATGTTCATAATTATTGCAAATTTTGCATTAAATATTAAAAATGCTGCTAAATTAATTACTCAAAGCATTCTATTTCAACTGAGTATACAACTCATGGCTTTAACTATCTTCTTTAATAATTTTTTCCAATTCTGATTTCTTTATAATTTAAATAACACAAAATGTTTTGCATTTGGCCGTAAATTTATTTAATCCAGCCAAGGTATCAAAAACGTCCCCTTCTTTAATAGTACCAATAGTCTTAACATTTATATTACTATCTTCTTAGTTACTCTTAACATGAATTATATCTATCGTACCCTTTTATACTAAATATAAGGCTTGATCTTCAATGTACCCTGCACTATACACTATTTCATTAGTAACGTATACTCGTTCTTTCATTATATGAATTAATCTATTTATTGTGTTTGGGCTTAAATATTTCTAAAATTATGGAAATTTTTAAATCATGAGCTGTTGAATTTCCTTTAACATTTTATCTTTTAAATTTTTGGTAGTTTATTTTTTATTTTAAATAGTTCAGTTTCATCTATTTCATCATTGGTAAAATGAAATAAATATTCAAGATAATTTCTAATTTTTGACTAAAGTTGTAATGAAACCTCTTTTTTTCTCATATATTTATTTATTATCGTCAGTTCTTTCTAATAATTTTCTCTATCTCTTCCTATATCAACTATAATTCCTCCTATTTCGTTTATTATGTAACTATTTAATGGCAATTTTAAATAAAAATTAAATAATTTTAATTATTATATATTTAATTAAATAATTATTCAATTTTACGCAAATACTCCTACTGTATTAAATAAAAGTAGAATGGTAAATAATTACTCTACTTAATTATATCCATTCGCTTGAATTAGCATAATAGTTTAACAAGACCAATTTATAGACTCTATATATCGAATATACCATTCAGAATCAACCATTTAGTGGAAGTGAAGCCAAGTGTCAGTTTTACCATATAAAATTTCTATCTATTTATAAATTTATTCCTGTATAAACTAACTTCATAAAATATTTTTTACCTATGCCATTCCATGATATAGAATTGCAACAATATGACATAAAATTATAAGTCTTAATATCATTTTTAGTAAATTATATTTGTAAGATCTTTTACCTGAATTTATAAATATCTTTTCCAATTTTGAAATATTTTCTTATAACGTTAAAGCTTGAATGAAATATATGCTATCAAATAACTTACCATTAATAGAATCAGAGCTTTTATAAAATAAATTATAAGTAAGTGAAATTAGACCAAAAATGTCATATACAAAGTTCGTCTTGATATAGTTTTTTGTTATTTATTATTTATTTAAAATTAACTATCCCTTTAAGTATACTCCCATATTAAATTATAATATTATATATCCTATTACAATAACCAAACTAATTTTATTCATTAAAGTAAAGAATGGGTTATTATTAAAGTTGAAATCATAAAAAATGCGAAATGTGTAAAGGAAACTCATAATTGCTATTAATAAGCAATACAACACTCCGCTTATTAGACAGATTTGGTGTTCTGGATGAATGATGAAATTGCAATAAAATTACTAAATATTTTCTTTTTTTATTAATTAAAAATTTTTCTTTTTTAATATATTTTTCATTAATTTGCTGACTAATAGCATTTTTATATTTTTTTTTCAGAACTGACTTTCTCCTTTATTACTTTATCCTTTTTACAACTATTTATTTTAGGGTAATTTTAACCAATTTTTATACTCTCCACTGGACTTACAATATCACATGAATTCTATTATCTTTCTAAAAAAATCAGTTAGCTTAAGCCGAGGGATGGCTTGCTATTTTATATATTAGGACTTTTTTAACTTATACTTTTTTAGCTTTATTAAATACAAGAATTTCCAGAACTGCATTAAAAAAATGAAGCTTTAGGTTCATCACTATTTTAGTTTGGATATTTAAAATCTTTTATAGTTATGTCGCTTGACTATCTACTTTTTTAGCTCGACACTTGCAATTATTATTAAATTACTTTTTTTTCTGTAGTTTTTTATTTTTAAATTCTATTCTGTTCTGCGCTAAAATTATAAAATTTCGTCTTAACGCTATTGATGTAGTGGAAAAAATATATATTTTTAGCATTTTTCTACAAAATCTAATATTTAATTATCACTTTTGCTATCCTACTATAATATTTTTTAATTATTTAATAAAATTTAACAAAATGCATAGTTATTATCGCTTTACCTATTTATGAATGATTTAAAATAAAGTCCATTATAGATGAGGAGGTATATTACACTGCATTCGTTATGCTATCTATTAGCATATGATTTCTGAATCTGATTTAGAAATTAAAAAATATTTGATCTTAGTATAAGGAAATCCTAAAGGGAGTATTAGTGCTAGTTCTAAATCAATTCCAAGTTCCCTTAACTTTTTAAAGTTATTCAATAGCAGTACTTTGGCATTAAGTCCGATAATTTCTTTAACTTACTAAATCTCTATTTAATCAATTTCTTCATAAAATTCCTGAATATTACAAATTCCGCTTTCTATTACTTATTTAATTTAAAAATTTATATATTTATCATTGGTCTCTATAGTATAGGGGTATTTATTAGAAAATTAGGAACTTAGATCATCTATGATTTTAAAATGCATATTTTGTAATGATTAATATCTACGAATCTCTGTACTGGCCAAGAATTTTTTAAGCTATAATTAAATTTTTGATTGCAAGTAAATACTATATCTTTCCTGATACTTTTTTTCTTACTCGTTGCTAATTTTTTAAACCATTTACTATTAATTTTATGTAAAAACTTTTTATAATATTTCATTATTAGTTTAACTATTTTGCATTCTTCCTATCGTATATTGGATTGATTTTCTTTTTTCTACTACTTTAATTCTTTGATTTTATAACTATTAAGAAACGGGTATATTGATAAGTTTGTTATTTTATGATTTCTTTACTGAAGATTAATTCTGAGTTATATTATTTACATATGGTATATTGGAATTTTTATCGATCTCATTTTGGTGCAAAATATTGCTAATTCTCAATGTTTAATCATTATTGATATTATCATTCCTATCTAGCTCATTGTAAATGTGGGAATTTTCTAAAGAGGATTGAAATAAATCATCATCATCTTAAAAATTCATTTTTTCATTAAATTTATTTATACTATCTAATTCTTAAGATTTATTGAAAAGTTTCTATTATTCTAAATGTGATGAGTTTGTTGAATCATGAATATTCTCACTCTCATCCCTTTATTTAGATGTATTTAATATTTATGTTTTGTTTGTTGTTATTATCATATTTCCTTTTTGTTGTAAATTTTCAATATTATTATTACTTAAGTCACCAGTAAAAGATTATATTATTATTATAAATTATTTATTCACAATTATTTTAATTGGGTATTAAATGAACTCTAATAATTAATAATAATAACTTAACCATATAAAACCCTTGACTGTTTATTAATTAGAAAGATTAATAATTATGAATATTAATGTACATGAAAGTTAGTATAATATAAATATAAAAAATCTATATTTAAATTGCAATTAAAATATATTTTAACTAAATTAATATAACAGAGCTATCATTTTTATCGTTAATATTTCATTGACTTCAATTAGGTTTATTTAAATTTTTTTAAAATGAAAGAGTAGTTATACTATGGATAATAATATAAGAATTCTTATTTATCTTCAAAGTCCCAGAAAAATTATTCAATTTCAGAAAATTATTAGCTACCCGTATGTAAAATATAGGCGTAATAAGTAGAAGCCTTATCATTTCCTTTATTTAGTGTGCTATTTTATTAGCCTTACTTTCTAATTAAGGAGACTGACTAGCTTAATTTACTTAACCTTTTCTTATTTATTTTCTGATTTTTAGAAGCAATCATACTATTTGGGTATTAGCACTTTCTTATGAAAGCTTATTATTCCTATGGGATATTAGCTTTATTATAATACAGATATTCTGACTTTCTTTACTTTTTTAAAGGACTTTTAGATTCTAGCAATGGAGAATTTGCTTATGATGTTCCGTATACATATGTTTGTGAATAATTAAATTATCTACAATCTTAATTGATTTAATTACTTGTGTTATTATTATTAGTGATAATTCCTTTGTGAGTTATTGTGTTGTTAATGTTTTATTACGAGCCCTTAGGTCTAAGAGGGCAATAGGCCCCATTTATTTTATTGCCATAATTATTATTTGTTTTTATTTGAAAATTTATTTTTTTCCCAGGTTAATGGTTAGTATTAGTAGCATTTTAGAAATTATAATTCTAAGACACATCTTTTATTTTTACTAAGGATCCCCGCTGGCTTTTATTCATTTTTATAGACGGGGATCGGCAATGCAGGAGTGGAGAAGAAGGCTGATAATAATATTTTTATTATATTTCTGAGGCAAACTCCTAATCTGATTTAAAATTTTGTTGTGTTTAATAGATTCCAGTATTGTTATGATGAGGCAATTTTTATTAATCTTAATCTTTTTAGGATGAGGGAGATTTAGAATTTTATTTAATGTTTTACTTGTGATTAGATATATGTAATTGCTATGACTCAGATAGAGACTTTTAAGGATTATCTTCATTAATATTATTTTCATCCAACAATTATATAGAGTTTTCCTCTTAAATTAAATCAGAGTTAAAAGGGTTTACAATAGAATTTTGCTTATTACTTTCCACTTCTGAATACAAATACTCGCTATTACTATTATTATTCACAAATTAATATTCTGTTCTTTTATCTTTTTAACTGTCATTTTCACTAAAATTTTGATAATCGGTATCATGGCTCAAATATGCCATAGAATACTATTTTTTATGTAGCGATTTAAGAGACTAATCCATGTACTCTCCTCCTCCTACTCCAGTCTGCTAATTTTCAAATAATACTTCAAATTAATTTATATATTCTTCTTCTCTTTCTTGATATTCCAAAATGGTAACGAAATTAGGATGGTTGACTATATCCTCTTCATCCTATATTCCTTCAAAGGCTTCTTAAATATACTAGAGTTCTGTATAGGCATTATATTTATGAGAGTAAAAATTCTTTTTTGTATTCCAATATCCATAGTATAATTATTGAATATTTTTTATATTATAGTAATTTTCAGATCCTTCCTAGTTGGACATGTTATTTTTCACCAAACTATTGCTCCTTATTTAATAGTTACCCAATTTGCTAGAAACCTAAGAATTTTCTTCTTCAACTATGCTCTACATGTCAATAATATTGATCTTTTAGTTGCCGCCAATAGGCACTTTCCCAATTTTACGATTATATGGTATTCTTACCTATACTTATTAGTGAGACTCTTTAAACATTAGTCGGAGTTTATTGGGTTAATAACAAAGTAAATTACACCTTTTCTCATCGTGCGAACCTTTTCTGCATATTATGCACTTGGGGTTAAATATACGGCTAATTTATCTATCTCTAAAATAATCTTTAAGTTATTGATATTTTTCTAAATCATCTGGCTCTTCTTATATCACCATATCTAAGTCTTTTTGAGATATTTAATATATCACAGCCATTTATTAGCATCGAGCCATAAATATATTCTCAGAAATCAAAGATCCAAAAATATCGCCCTAACTAAATACTCCCAATACATGCTCTTTATTTTACCTATAATATTCATATTTTGAATTAGTATCAGTAGAATTATATCTTGAATTCTTTGCCGAATTGTAAATAATTTCTACATTACCCTTTAATATTAAATAAATCCCTAAGTCATGGTTTTATCCTTAATTGAAAATCATTTAATTTGTTAAATACACCTTTTCTTTCATTATATTAATTACTTTATCAATTGTTTTTTAACTAAAATATTTAGAAAATATAGGAAACTTTCTTATTAAATTTTCGTTTATTTCTCTTAGTATATCTTTATTTAAGTTTTCAGGGAGTTTTTTCTTTATTTTATTTACTTCATTTTCATCAAGTTAATCCCTGGTAAATTAATGCAAATATTCTAAATAGTTTCTTATTTTAGATTGCAATTCTAAAGATACATATTTATGTCTCATATATTTATTTATAATAGTAAGTTCTTTTTATATATAGTACTTTCTTAATTGATATCTACCAATATGTTACCAATAGAATTTATTAAATATCTAAATATTATTTAAATTAAATAATAAATTAATCAATTAATAGAATGATGAATAAAAATATATTTTACGCAAAAACACCAACAGTTGCAAAAATAATAAAGGTAACAAACAATTCTTCAGTCGGGTTATTTCCGTTAGATCCAACCTTATCATTCATATTTTAATAATCAAACTCTCTAATTAACATAAATAATATATAAATAAATTTACTTACCAACATCATAGTATAGCAGGCCCAGCTAAACGAATATATGTATCTGTCATCCCAGGGAAGATCTACTTTATTATCTTACAACAACCATGCTGTCTAAATTCCATAATTTATTTCAATTTTGCTAAACTATGCCATAAAATTGCCACTATATGACATAAAACTATAACATTAAATAGTAATTTTAATAAATTGTATAGATGTGAACTCTTTCCTGAATTAATGAATATTTTTTCCAATCTTTTATATTTTGTTTCAAAGTAAAAATTTAGAAAAAGTAAATAATATTTAAGACCAAGCTTAAAAAATCATCACTTTTATTAATTATATTATTAGTGAGTGAGATCAGTCCTAAGATATCGTACATTAACTTGGTTTTGCAATAATTTTTTGCAATCTATTTCTTATTTAATATGATTTATCCCTCGTGGTATACCCCTACATTAAATTATAGAAAAATGTAGTAAAATGTAATAGCCAAACTAGAAATCAATAGTATATCAAACCTTAAGTTATTTTTGAAGGAATATCCAAAAAATATGTGTACAGAATATAAAAAAGACATGCAAATTATAGAAATATTATGGAGCAAGTTACTAAAAATGCATAACTTATGTTCAGGATTTATTGTAAAGCTAGTTTATTTTCCTATAACACTTTTGATTTTATTTATTATTCTTTTCTTCTTAAACTGTTTATATTATTTCTCTATTTATGGAATTGCAATTGATTATTTTTAAAACTACTATTAATTATAAGAAGTGTTGGAACACCTCTTCGTTCCGAATATATTACTTAGAAAACTTCTTTTTTGGGAAGAAAATCGTTTATAAATATCACTGCTCTATATGGCGGTGGATTCACTTCTTTTAATACTATTCATTTATGCAAAAGAATAAATATTCTATTTTGATTATATTTTGTTAGAATCCTAAAAAAAAAATTAATTTTTTAAATTAAATCAATTTAATTATACTATTATAAGTTTATAAAGTATTTAATAAATAAATACCAATTTTTCTATTTCGCTTTGACTAAACGTTGAAATTTAATTACAATGCATCTACCTTATATATTAATATTATTTAATTGATTTCATTACATGTGTACGAATTGTGTTTTTATATATGGTCCATACCTTAAAATAAAATATTTTTATATAAATAAATTGATTATTTTAATTTGAATAATTTTTACTTTAGAATAGCAGCAAGGATATTCCAACCATTACTAGTTTTAAAAATTAATAAATTTTATTTATTTAGTGCTATTAGAAATAGATTTAGTTGATATTGAATTTTGAATAAAATAATTTTTAACTCTAATATAAGGATATCCTTTTGGAATTAAAAGTAAAAGGTTAAAAGTTAAATATTAATTAGATTAATCATTATGTATATCTATTTTTTTAAATAAAGCAGAATCTGCATTTTTCCCCACAGAATTACTATTAAAACTTTGATTTTTAATTATTATTATATTTTCAATATCTCTATTTTGTATGTTATTAAAGACCTCTACATCTTAATATAATAATTTTACTTCGTTTATTTCGTTTTATAAAACTTCTCTATCAGTTTTAAAATCGTAAGTATTATCCAAACTATAATTGGAACTTAAGTCGTTTAGAATTTTATAGTGCTCTAAAAAATATAATATTTTAACTTTTTATTATCATAGAATGAATTTTTAGTTTTAATAACAAAAAAAATAATTCACAGAGTAATTAGAAAAAAAATAGAAATTACATTCATTCATATTTTTAAATCTCCTTATTTCTGTATTTTCTAAAATATCTTTTAACATAATATTGATTTTTATTAGCATCTTGTTAAATGGTGATATATTTTTTATATCATTAGTTTCGCTATAGGGCTTTTTAAGTGTCAATCTATTTTTGCTATTTGCTTCTTTTTGTTTTTTCTCAAATTTTTAACTTTACTTATTTCTAAATATAAAATATTAGAAAATATGTCATAATATAATTAGTTTAATACCAATTTTTAGCTATTAAATATAAATTATTAAATTATTTCTTTAATTAATCATTTAGTTTATATTGATACACATATCTTTTCTCATTATAAAAATATTTTCATAAATCGGAGTACATCCAAAATAAAAAATATTCTAATATAATATTTAATTTAAAAATAAAAATATAATTTTTCATTATATAGAGCATATTATTTAGTTGTATATACCTTTTAATTTTACAGTACACATCTGGAAACGATTCTCTATTGCTCTACTAATCGAGCGAGTTACCATTACATTCAATTTATTAATTTTATTACTAAACGGAAGAACTAGAAATTTGGTGACTTTCGTTTTATTTTACTGAATCAAAATGACTCTAATTATTTAAACTATTTGCCAAGTTTATATGAATTTATGTATCATCCGACTTATTTTCTTATATTTGGGTATTTATTTATTAGAATACTTCTGCATTTTAAAATATCTTACTTTGATTTGCTTTAAAAATTCCTTCAAGTTATTTTTGATTTACTTCTGATAGATTTTCAAAATCTATTTCTTAATTATCTTTGTTATACTTTATGCTCATATTCTTTAATATTTCATGTTCACTTTACTTAATCATAATCTACTAACTAAAATTATTTGGCCCACTTAATACAGTATTACTATGATTTAAAATTTCTTCATAATTAGTCTAATTCATTTTTTTTTTTTTTTTATTTTTTATTTTAATGAAGTATTTTAAATTAGTTGTTTTTTAATTTAAAAGCATAAATTTATTAGTAACTAAAATAAAATATAAGAAAACAAGCTAAGAATATTGTGAAAAACAAAAATATATGCATATAATTATTAATAGCAAATATATTCTAATGAGTTTAAACGATGGTAAAGCTCATTATATACTAGAATAGGGTATTATTACTATATACAATTAAATGATATAAACTATTAAATCTAAAATTGCTTAATAAAACCATTATTTAATACAAAGTATATTTATATATAACTAAATGTTTATTTTTAAGATTAGAATATTTTTTAATCTAAATATTATATTAAAATGATAAAAATTCAATTTAATTCAAATAAACTATTTCCAATATGACTTTATTTATTCAATTAGCAACAATAAATAGTTTAAAAAATAATTATTTAAAATATATTAATTTTTGAAAAATTTATAAAAATTCTTACTGAGTGCTATATTCTCTTACCTAAAATATTATTTTATATACACAATTGTATAAAATAACTTTATTAATTTAAACAAAAATCAAATTTCATATATAAGATTGATTATATTTATTGTATATTCAGTCAATATTCTTATTTCTTACTGATTCTCCTTGTTTAAAGCATCTTTTATTTCTATTATACCATAAAAACTCCAAATTATAAAATCAATATTAAAATTTATTAAAATTATTCTTTTAAGATAATCAAAATTTTAATATTATTAGAAATAATAATTTATATGTACTAATTATGATAAATCTATAATCAAATGTTAATTGAGTATGAATAACAATTTAAGAGCATTCAACAACAAAAATAAATTTGGGTTAATATAAAACCCACAGGAAATATAATTATATCCTGGAAGTTGTTACCATATAATAAAAATTTGATGAGGTATTGTAGAAATAATGATGTGAAGTTATTCACAAAATATACACAATTTTTTTTCAACTATAATAAAAATAAATTACTCGATAATACTTTACTTAATAATATAGAAATATTATTTTATATTTTATTTTTAATAATTTAATTATAATCCAAATTTATGTAAGAGTAATTCAATCAAAATGGCAAACAGAAATTATAAGTTAATAAGAATAAATAATAGTTTATTTATAGTATTATTAAAAAAATGATTCTCATAAACTTTAATTTTACTATAAAATATTAAAAAATGATCTAGATATAATTTATATAATAAATATTCAATTTTATCAGAACTTTTTGTACTATAGCATTATATAATATGATCTATAATATGAAATTGTAATTATGATGATTTTATAAAATGCAACTTGTTTATTTATTATTAAATATTTAATTATTCAAACCTATTTAATAAACTTTCAAGTATATTTTTAAATATATTTAAAATCGAATTAATTTTAAGCTAATAAAATAATTATTGAATTTTTAATTTTATTTAATGTGTATCAGAATAATATACTAAATCTTGGAAGGTATACCAGAAAGTTGCAGTCAAGTTACTTGATTTCTATATGTTACTCCTCATAAAAGTTAAATCACCTGCTTTTATATATATATTATTTCATATATTGTTATGTAGATAAAAATTTATATTATTATTTGATATTAATACATTTTAAGAATAATTAGTAATTTATATTTCATTTATATGTATTTTTTTGTTTAAAAATTCCAAAAAAATTTTAATTTATAAACATTAAATTATTAAATTTGTTTTTCATTTAGTGATTTTCGTTTTTTCATTATTTATACTATAATTATTTATTTTATATTTATCAATAGTTTGATTCAATAAAGAAATTAGATGAATAAAGTTATGAATGTTTTATTATATTAAATTTTAAAATATTCAATTAAATATATGTTTATGCTCATTAAAGCACATATATAAAAAAATCTAATTAATTAATTTATAGTAAATTGATATTCTATCTATAGCATATTTATAAAATTCTATGTGTAAGATTATAAAACATACTTTTTATAGAGAAAACTTAATTTTAAAATTCAAATGTTTTTTTTTTATCATTAATTGGGATAATATTATTAACAGAAAGAAATTATAATTTTTCCATTAATAATTGATAATTATTTAAAAGTCCATTCTTATAAAATAATAATATTATATCATAAATTTTATAAATTTGAGTTTATTTTTTCGTACATTCTCTTTCTCTATTCCATTTCTTCTTTATTAGGAGAAGACCCTTCTCTAGGAGATACATTCTTTTGAGTGTACTCTTTTACTTCTTCTTCCCTTTACTATTTTTTACGGGCCAATAATGCTTCTCTAAGTAAATTAAATATATATAATATTAAATAAATAGAGATTTTGGAAAAAATAGTGTTATTAATATATTAAACATTATAACTTTACCTTTATTTCTTTAACCTCTCTTTTTATCTTCCAAAGTTTCTTTTTAAATAATTTGCTATTTAGGTTATTCTTATTGAACAATAGAAGATGTGTCTAAATTATCCAATCCTTTGAGAAGATTTTATCTATCCTAAAAAACTTATTAATCGAACTCTTGTTGACTAATAACATCATTGTCCTTAAACTATATATCATTGTCAGAGAGATCTAATAAATTATTATCACTTAGCAATTTTTGAGATTCCAAAATTGGTTAATGTTAAGCACTACTCAATATTTTATTTTATATGGGAGGAAGTTTTTGATTCTAGTTATTGAAATTATATTGCTAGTCCAATTTACTTAACTCTAAAGCCTTTTTTATCTCTTCTTCTTCATCTTATTGATTATTAATTCTCTTTTAGTGTTCATCATGCTCCAATTTACTTAGAGCAAGAGCAGCTTCAAGATCTTTATTTTTTAAAGAAAACATAAATGAAATAAAAAATTTTTTTATTAATAATAATTAAATACCTTTCATTTATTAATCATCATCTCCTTCTCCTTACTACTTTCGCAATTCTTCTAAAGCTAAACTATCCTAAATAGCTTTTTCTAGTTCTTTATCCTACATCATCTACTAGTTGTTGATGATTTATTATTGAATTAGTAATTATTATTAGATATCCTCACTTTTTTAATTGTTTATTTATTATGATTAGCCCAGTTCTTGAAATGCTTACTTTTCAAGTTCATAATTCTTTTTTATCATATACTATATAAAAAAAAATAATAGTTTATAATTTTTTAAATAAATAGTACACATAAAAATGCTAAAATTCTATTTTTGTACCCGAACAAAATCTTAAACATGATAAAAAATTCTAAAAGTCCAGAAATATTTTGCATGTTATTTTACTTAGAGCCCAAGTTGTATCAACTCAAAAATCTTTTTGCTATCAACTTCAATATCTGATGAAAGAACAAAAACCATGTTATTTATAATTTCTCTATATGATTCAAATACTTATTTCATTTCTTAAGTAATTTCTTGTGTATTTTCGAAATAAACGCAATTTTAATCAAAGAAATCCATTAAGGGAACTATAAATTGCAAAAGCTTAATATTAATCTTTGTAAAAATATATTTATTAAAAAACCTTTAAAAACTGGGGTTTAAATATATTATAGAATAGATTCATAAATCCATTAATCTTATTCTTTTAAAGTCACTTATGTAGGTTTTTGGTTCTATTAATCCTATGGATTTTGTTTTTATTGCTATTTTCTATTCATTCAAGAGATACAAGGTATATTTTTATTTTTTTACAAATAAATAGATTTATTATTTTCTTTATTATATTAATGTAATTCTTATGATTTAAATCTAATATTATTAAATGAAAATTCATTATTCAACTTTCATTGAAACATATTAAGGTAATTATAAATAAATAAGGCATTTCATTAACTATTGATGTATATTTAATATGTAATTAAACTGTAGTTGTATTATCATAATTACTAATTACGCTAAAATTTCAATATTAATATATATTTAAACACTCAGTATTATATTATACTATATTAAATTTTACAAAAATAAATTACTGTGATACAAAGTTCTCGTCGCATAGTTAAGATAAATAAGTATCAAATAAACATTTTTATATAGAAAGAGAATAAGTATGCAATCTGTAAAAGTTTAGAAAGACAAAATTTTAAAGCTTTAAGTTAAAGATAAAAAATTAACAAGATTATTTCACAATAAAAAAGTATCTGAATAAGATTTTGTCATGATCAATTATATATATGAAGAGAAATAGCATTTGTCCTTTACATATGGAATAATGGCAAATATGATGTTTTGTATTGGAACCAATTTTGCTTTATTCAAAAGTAATTCTGCTACTCTCTAATTTGGATTTTTCTGTTCAGCTTTTTTAGGCATTAACCTATGGATAAGAAAAAAAGTAGAAAATAGATTTTATGGTTTAGTAAATCCTTATTTTGAAAAGTATGAAGTAAAGTGATGAATATTCATAATATCTTCTTTAAAATTTTAATTAAATTCTTTTTCTTTAAATATAATATAAATTAATATATTTAATTAAAATTTAATATACTGAAGTTAATATTTTTATTTAGTGTAAATCAGGCAATAATCTTGATTTTTTAAAGAGATATTATTTTTTTACTTAATTTTCTTGGCATTTCATTCTATCATAAATTATAGAATTATATCATCCATTTATATTATATATATTTTTTTATTATTTAATTTTATATATGATACTATCAAATTTGAGTCTTAGTAATAAATTAAAAAGAAAAGTTGTTTTCTTTAAAATGCTTAAACATTTATAAAACAATATATTAATATTTATTTATTATTATTATATATATTTTAAAGAGAATTAATTTATATTATTTCATAGTGTATATAATTAATTAGACTTTATGAATAAGAAATTGGTTATATTCAAACTTTAGAAATATATATAATAATAGTTTTAATAATAGTTGTTTAGATATATATAACATTTTCTATATTTATTTAAAATTTATAACATTTCTGGGTTTTATATCACATCAAAGTGTGACTATAATATATCACACCATAAATTTGAAAAGATGAATTGTTTGATTTTTCACTTCTTTCCTGGTTTATTTTATTTATTTCCAGCTCCTTGCTAGTTATTTTGAGTACTATAATAGAATTAATTAGAATTATTAGTATTATTATTATTCAAATTAGAATTTTATGAATTAAATTATTATAATTATGATTGTGACTATATTCCCATGCCATTTATTTGCATTTCATTTTGATTTTAATTTAAAAGAGACGTAGGGAAATCATTAATTAATTTATTTTAACCATTAGGATTTGGTTCATCTCTTAGGACAAAAGTTATTACTGTTCTTCCCACCTAAACAGCTACTTTGTCTTAAGTAATAGGGATTTAACTATTCATTTTTATTAATGTTCCAAACTTTGAGTTATTGTCAGTTATTATAAACTTTCCTCCTTAATACTTAATAAAGGCATGCTGTCTGGATACTGATATATCACTTATTCTTACTTCACATTAATGGCCTCTTCCCTAAAAAGAATAGGAAAATTTAAATATAATACTAATCATGTATTTTAAAGCATATGAAATAATAACAAAATTGATTTTTACTAAAGTTATTTTTTCCTAGTCAGATCCATCACCACATTAAGTTATTAAAAATAAATTTTTTGAAACTTTTTTATCTTTGGCCAAGCTTTCGAGTAGAATGTAAGGTATTTAGGGTCTTTCAATATCTATTAATTCATGTTCTTGGCTTTTAGTTTTTATTTTTTTCGGTAGAGTTACATTGCATAATTCACATTCAGATTTTTTCCAGTTGTAGGCTACAGTGTTTCCAGTTTATTTCTTTTTGATTTTAGATTCAACCCAAGTTTTTAAACAAAGATAGTGAACATATTTGCAAGATCCTTTACAGGCACATGGAGAAATGAAGAAATTTTCATCTGAATAATCATCCATAAGACAGATTTTGCAGACGAATTTGTCACCATTTTCCATTGAGTTTTCCATTCTCGAATTATTTATTTCTTCTTCTTTCACTTCATAAACATGATGCAATTCCTGTAATAAAAATTGTTAATTTTCATATATTATTTAAAGCAAAATTAATTACACTTTGAGAACAGTGGGGAGCCACCAGTGTTTTTTCATCATTTCTAATTTCGTGTACAAAATATTCAATTCTTCCGAGTTTAACGATATCACCAGGCTCTAAAACATATCCCTTTTATGTTCCTTCTTTGTTTTTCAAACTTCTTACAATTAAGAAATTATCTGCAATATTTTCATGTTTTCTGTTTGTCCCTGGGAACGGAGATAAGTTGAAAGGGTCTAAAAAATAATAAATATAAATACTATGTACTTAAAGTTATTATTTTATTTTATATTTTACATTTTTATCCTTCGCTCATTACGTTTTCATTTGAAGTTACTGAAGTCATGAAATTTTAATAATCATTATCATCCATTTCATCAGTCATATTTTTGAAAGTAACATCGACTTCACCTGAAAATTAAAGAATAATATTAGGTTTAATTAGTTTTATTTTAATCTTAATTTATAGTTTCATTTATCATATTCATGGTGCTTTGAACATATCATTTATTTTTTATTTAAATTTTATCGATATTAATTTTATATTATAGCATTTTCTAGAAAAAATGTAAGTTACCTTGACGAATTATCTAACAAGGGTTCTATAATTTGCATTTTTTTACATTAATACTTTTACTTTCGTAATCAAATAATCCATGAGAATCTTTTGCCCAGGTTACAACTTTAATTTCAACGCTAAATACGAACAAAAAGTAAGTAAAGTCATTTAAAAATTTATTATTTTCTAATAATAATTATTTTCATATATTAAAATATAAAATAATCAAAAATAGAAGCAATAAAAAATATGGTAAGTATTTTAATATAATTTTAATCAGTTAATAATTTTTTACAAATTGTTTGAAGATAGCATATTTTGTAGTAAACGACGAGGAATGTTTTTTTAATTTTTTTTTTTTTTTTTTTTTTTTATAAATTTTCTGGTTGTGTTTTATTTTGTTTTTATGTTTTTTTATTAATATTATTCTTTATATTAACTCAGAAATATATTAGCTAACAGCTTTTAATTTAATACTTTATACACCTAAATCACTATAAATTTAAACTAAAGCAAGGGAATGCTTATAGGAATATAGTATAAAGACTTAAAATCTCTGAAACTTTTATCATATAAAATATTTCCCTCTTAATTCGATTCTATGTAAACATAAATTTATTATATTTTTAAGTTTATTTAATTTTATTGCAAATTACTTCGATTATAATTATAGAATATAATTTAAAAAAGTAAGGTATATATTTATTCCAATATACGATTAAATATATATAATGGAAATACTATTAATGTTAATGTCTATTTATATAAACTAATACATATAAATATATATTATAGTTTTCTATAAATTAATAAAAAAAAAAATATAGATTAAATACTTTCTCCTATTAACAATAATTATTCAAGACATAAATTATTATAAATATAAATTATTCATAAAAAAAATTGTATAAAGCTATACATTTACAAATATAAGTATATATTTATAAATAAATTATTTTATCTAACTTTTTTCATAACCCATATTCAAAAAAATCCATTTGCTTGTCTGCGGTTCTCTCTTCTATTTATTATTTTATATTTTTAATTGTTAAGTCTGTTAAATTGTTACCCCTATTAGCAATAAAAAAAATAAAAATTAAGAGAATATTTTGCACTTATAAAAAATATCATTATTACCATAATTCGATTTTAATACCCTTAAATGTGTTATTATTAAATATTTACTCAAATACCTTAATAGCGCTTTCATCTTCTATATTATTCACGCTATATCAAATTATTTTTTGTTTGTTAACATATTTAAATTTCTATAATACTTTTCTATTTTTTACCTCAAAAATAAGCTTATATATTTTAAATATTATTAAGATTTAAAAATATTTTCTAACTAAGCCATTGTTTTTTCCCCTATATTACAGCTATCAAAATTTAATTCAAGTTTAATTAATGATTTATTTTTAAAATTCCTTCTATTATTTTTTCTCCCCCTAAATCTTCTATATCTCCATTATAGCTTAAAGAATTTTTATATATATTTAATTATATATACATAATATAACAAATTTGTACTGTAATTCAAGAATTAATTCTTCTATATTTTCGCATTTTTCTAAGACTTAAGCAATATACTCGGCATCTTCAGTATTTAAACCACAATCACTAATAAAATAATAAATTATTATTTCTTTTTCTCTTGATTAAGATTTATTATTGATATATTTCATTACCTTATTGTTAGATATAATCTTTTAATTTCTGTATTATCTTAAATATTTTCTTTAATAGCATTTAGCGCTTTGTCACGGCCATTTTTACTAATTTTAAATTATAATCATTAAGTTTATTCAATTTTACATAATTTTTATTGTCAATTTTATATTTTTATTGATTTTTACTGCAAATTGACTACTTTTGATTCCTTATCTTCTTCTTAATATTATTCATCATCTGAATGTATATCAACTCCATCCAAAACACCTCCCTGTTATTCATTTAATTACATTGCATTATAAAGTTAATTATCTAATTATTTAGTCTCTTCTTATTATTTATTTTCCTCCATTATAATGTTTTTTTATTTAGAGTTTAATATGGTTTCCTATTTGGATTTCGTTTTTTATATAAATTTTTAAGTATTGTTTACTTAGTTATTTTAATTAACTTACTCCAATAACAATTTTATAATTTTAACTTTCTGTTTATTAAACTGATACTTATTATTTCTATTATATTATTGCTTCTTATTGTATTTCTTAATACTACTTAAAAATGAAAAAAAATTTTGTAAAATCATATAGTATTGTCTGTATTTTATATAGTAATTATAATATATAAATAAACTTTATTACATTAGAGATTTATAAATTTAATTTTTATACTGCTTGCTTATAATCAGAATCTGAAAAGTAATCATTTTTTATATGAACAAACTAATTTGGAAAATAATTTTCTAAAGTATCATTATATAAATCATCTAAAATTATAAAATGCTAGATGAATTATTTATTATTATTTATGTATTTTTTTATTTCAACTTCTCTTCTTGATTTTTTATCAACTGGAGTATAGCCCATAATATATTGATCTAACGCATGAAATTTAAATAGTAGCTTGATTTATTCTAATGTAAAAATTTCCCTCCAAGTTGAAGATATCACAATCTTAAAATTGGCCAATTTTATCAACTCTATAACATTTTTTACGGCAACATTACAAAAATCAACACATACATCAAATAAAATGAAGTCCTAAAATTATTAGTATTCTTTGCCATAGACTTGTACAATAAATTTTTTTAATTCTTAATAAATTGTTATATCATTTTTTGGGATTATGTTTTATTTATACTTTCGATTTATTTAAATTTTTAAAAACTTTGTTCTTTCTATTTACATTTTCGCCTCGTCGAATTATTAATTGGAAGCAGTACTCCATCTATATCTAAAAATATAATATTTTATTTATTTAAGTTACTTATATATTTCTTCATTTTTAAAATATTATTTTATCATAAGGTATTGCTAATATTAAAAAACACAATCCCTAATTAAATCTAATATAATTGAAAAAATTATTTCTATTTAAATTAAATTACAAATAGAAAAACAAAAGTTATAAATTAAAAGATTTCACATAATTGTATTTTTTAAAAATATATTTTTTTCAACCGTATTTTTTTACTTTATATAGGTTTTAGTTTATAATAAATTTCGAAATAAAGAAGGTTTTATACTTTAACTTCATAAATTATTTATTCTAGAAGTTTAAATATTTATAATAAAAGTGGAAAATGTAATATATAGAAATAAAAAATAGTAGATATAAAAATATATTAAATAAGTTAAAAATCAAGTATTGTTGTAATTTGTAAAAATAAGTACCTTTATTCTTGATTAATACATACAAAGTATAAATTATTGAAAAACTATTTGGAAATTTATTATTATTAAGTAACATAAACTATTACAATATTTATTTTTCTTATTTTATATTTTCTTCTTCTCAATAATATAAAAAGATTAAAGGCTTTTATAATAATAAAATAAACATATAACATAATAAATTATATAAAAAAACAAAATAATATTTTATTATAAAATATTTAGAATAATTTCAAATATTTGATAATTTACATGGAAAAATATCATTCAAATGAGAAAAAAGTTACATTTTTGAAATGTATGAAAAGAAGAGCTCCATTAATTTAATAACCAGATCGAATAGTAAGTATGGGAAAGCCAGATAAAGATGTTCCTGATAATTCAGTCGAAACAACTAAATATAATTTACTAACATTTTTTCCAAAGAACATAACACTTTAAATGTCAAAATCTGCGAATATGTACTTTTTCATCATGGGAATATGGTAATAGTGATTGGTTTAAATAAAAAGGATTATTATTTAGTTAAAATTAAAAAATAAAAATAATTCAGAAATTGCTATAATAATATTAGAATAGCATAATAATATTCTAATCTGTACAATAGAGATTGATACTTATTTTTCAATTTTATTGTGATAGAATTTAATAGTGATAATATTTCTTAAATTCTATAAAATTTATTTGTATTTTAAATTGTTTAGGTAAATGATTCCTTAAATCACAACTACAAGGGGTCTTCCTTTTGTATATATGCCCTTGTCTTTAATAATCGTGATATCAATGATAAAAGACTTCATAGAAGATTGGCGAAGAAGATAGGAAGATATGAAGGAAAATAATAGAATAGTTTAGGTTTTAAGAAATGGAAAATTTGTTGAAGTTAAATCTAAGGAGTTGTGTATTGGAGATGTTGTAAAAATAAAGGAAGATTAATATTTTTCGGCAGATATTTTGTTACTGCAAGTACCAGAAAATAAAAATCTAGCATATATTGAAACGAAAAATCTGGATGGAGAGACTAATTTAAAACCAATTAATGTTCACACTTATTTTTAAGCAAATTTAAAGAACGAAGAAGATTTTTAAAATCACAATTTAATATTTAAATATGAAAAACCCTCATTAATGATGTATAAATTTAATGGTTATTTTAAAAAAAATATAGAAGGCTCTCAAGAATATGTATTTGATGTAAACAACTTTATTTGTAAGGGAAGTTCTTTAAAAAATATTGAATGGGCTGTAGGTCTCGTTGTTTATTCAGGTAATTACTGCAGTTTATATAATTATTCTTATAGATAAAGTAGTAGTAATTTATATTATATATTATCTTGAAATTAAGATCAAATTTACTAAAAAACCCAAATATATTTCATTTATCTGAATATTTTAATTAATAAATGAAATTCGATTTAACTTAATCCCCAAAATTTAATTAATAGGCCACGATACTAAAATAATGTTAAATTCAATAAGAGGAAAGGTAAAGCTATCAAAAATAGAAAGATAATTAAATAAGTAAAAAAAAAAAAAAATTATAAAAAATTATTATGAATGTATTATATATTTTACTATGATAATAAAGGTATATTATAATAGTGTTTGGCTTATTGTTTTCCTTTAGTTTATTTTCTTCTGTATATGCGACATTTTGGTAAAATACTTAATAATCCGAGTTAGAACACTATATCAATATAGATAAAAACTGGGTATCGGTATTATTTCTAAGAATTCCACAATGGCTACTTTTACTTTCAAATTTTGTTCCTATTTCTTTATTAGTAACTATAGAACTTGTCAAATTTGGTTAGTCGTTAATGACATCTTCCGATTTGAATTTTAAAGTAATTATACTGTTTTTTTATTTATTTATTTAATGAATTAATGAATTAATTATAAATATAAAAATATTAAAGTATCACGGTATGAGAGCTGTTGTTAACTCTTCAAATTTAAATGAATAGTTGGGATTAGTAAATTTTATTTTCAGTGACAAAACAGGGACACTTACTTCTAATTTGATGCGATTTAAGTCTTTATTGGCTGGGCAAATCACTTATGGACACGAGAAAGAAAAATAAAATAACTAATAGTCTAAATAAGCAGATACTGAGGGTAAAAATTCAGAAGATATTATAAATGATAAATATGAAGATTAAGAATAAGAATAAGTCAAAGATGCTGAAGAGGAAAATGAAGTTGTAGATTTTCACGATGAAAACTTCAAAAATCATTTTTCGGATCCTAAACACTCCAATTATTAAAACATCATTGACTGTCTCACCTGCATAAATTTGTGTCATACGATTCATTGTGATATAAAAAACGATACGATTAAATACGTAGCTCAAAGTCCAGACGAATTTGCTTTAGTTAGTTTCGCATAAGATCAAGACTTTTAATTTTAAGGAAAAGTAAAAAATTACATAGAAAGATTGCTGGTTTAATATAGTTTTACTAAATTAAATTTAAAAATAAAATTTATAGGATGCCAATGATATAATGTTCATTAGACACGGGGACGAAATTTTATAATATAAGCTACTAAATACTCTAGAGTTTTCTTATGAGCGAAAGAGAATGTCTGTAATTGTGCAAGATTAATAAACAAATGAAATCATAGTATATACAAAGGGAGCTGACTAAATAATTTACACACTTTTGAACGATGAATAGCTTAAACATATCGAAAGATAGGACGAAGTTTTGGACAGTTATTCTTGTACAGGGCTAAGAACCCTATGTTTGGCTAAAAAGAAAATTACCTTTGAGTAGTATTAGGAGTGGAAAAAAGAATATGAAATTGTTGTGAGATCACTTGATGCAGAGAGAAAACAAAAAATCGAGTTCTAGCAAGCTAAAATAGAATAGGATATGGATTTGATTGGAGCTACAGCCATAGAAGACAAATTATAAGATGATATTTCCGAGACCATTCATTAGTTCAAATAGGCTGGAATTCAAATATGGATGCTAACTGGAGATAAAATTGAGACTGCCATTAATATAGGTATTTTATAAATAAATAAATAAATAAATAAATTTATAAATAAACAAAAATATTTAAAATTAAATCTAAAATTTTAATAGGAAAAAATTGCAGTTTAATTTCTCATAATTCAAAAATTATTATTTTAAATGAAGAGGATCAAATAATGGAGAATTTTAGCTAAGCAGAATAGATTGTGAAAAAATGCAAAACTGATAAATCAAACTTGGTTTTAGTTATTAGTGGATAGGCCTTTTAATATATAAAAAGTCTTAATAAATTGTAAGAATTTAGTTAAATTTTGTTGAAATGTGAAACAGTGTTAGGATGTAGAGTAACACCAAAGGAAAAGCAAGAGTTTGTTTGCCTTATTAAAAAAGCCTGTCCAGGAGCAATAACCCTAGCCATAGGAGATGGGGCCAATGATGTTAGTATGATTACAGAAGCTCATGTTGGAATAGGTATGCATTACATAATTAATATAATTATTTTACTTATAAATATATACTTTTAGGAATCCAAGGAATTGAAGGTAGAGAAGCTACAAAAGCTAGTGATTTTGCAATTGGTCAATTTAAACACTTGAAAAGATTGCTATTTTACACTGGATAAGAGGCGTATAGAAAAAATAGCAATTTGATATTTTTTAACTTTTACAAGAACCAATCTTGGATTTTGACTACGTTTTTCTTTGGATTCTATTCAGGTTTCTCAGGTCAATACCTGTATGATCAAGTTATGCAACAATTCTTCAATTTATTTTTCGCTTCGCTTCCCATTATTTTCTACGCCTTTTTTGATGAAGTATACCCTAGTGCTGACCATTTATAGATTCCCTATAAGAAACCAAACAAACTGGAAAATTTACCAATTACCTATTTATTCAACTGCAAATATCAATTATTTTCCTAAAAGAATTTTGGACAAGTTTTTTGAGAGGTGTAGTTCACAGTGGAATTATTACTTTTATTGGAATTTATTCATTTTTTCCTTCTTCTCCATTTTCAGATGGATATGACCATGTAATAATAATTTTAATTTCTTTTTTTTTTTTTCATTTCAAAATTAAATTTTTTTTTTTTTTTTTAGGACTTTTATCTTGTTGGAATGTATGTGTATTCCTTAGCTGTGATTTTGAACAATTTAAAAGTTCTCATCATGCATAAAACGCATTACGGTTTTACCTTGCTATCTTGCTTTGGATCGATAATATTTTATTTTATATTTTTTTATACCGTAAGTAAAAATAGGCAGTCTGATTCAAGTTTCTAAGTTCATAGAATATTTTCTTCTTTCAGTTCACTCTTTGGTAACTAATTAATTGATAGCAAATTAATTAAATTAATAAATTATTAAAAATTCCCATTTTGTGTTCATATACTAAAATATCCCCTTTTTTTAATAGGAGTCCTTTTAATGCTTGCAGTAACTACTCTCATAGATTTTGGAATAGATATCTACCAAGAATTTTTCATTAATAAATAAATATATGTAAAATTCAAATAAGAAGCAGAATAGAGACAAAGAAAAATGTCTATTATTGCAGATCCTGAGCAATTGCATATTCATAATGGGCTTAAAGTATTATCCGAAAAAACTAAAAATTAATAGAATCTGAATAACACATAAATAATATGGATGTTATTAAACAAAACCACAATTTATAATAAAATAACAGTAAAAATCCATTATCAATTAAAAATATGGAAATAAATATAGAAAAAGTAAAGGATATCGTTTACGAAAAGAAAATTTATAATGACTCACTGTGTCTTTAAATTTAAGGTAGTATGGACAATAGTAGTTGCAAAAATAAAGTAAGAGACTTAAATATGAAATGTGTAGATATAAGCTCTGGTGAAATAGGCTCAGGGTAATTAACTGAAGATAAGTTGTAAATTTATGCAAACCAATCAACGAAATCCCATTCTAATTACTCGGTCTTTTAAAATGGATGTTTAATTTAAAATAACAATTTTAATAAATGTTGTTGTTTGAATAGTGATAACAAATGTGAATGCGAGTCGAAATAGTGGTTGTAAGAAAAATAAAATGAGGATATTAGTAAAGAGGAAAAAGCATATGAAGATGATGATATTGAGGAAATAATCCGTTGATGTATTATAAAAACAAATGTAATATTACATAGTAAAAATATAAAATTAACTCTTTTCAATAATATTTATTAATATGAATTAATATATATATATTAAAAAAAAAAATATTATAAGTTATATTTTTATATTAAAGTAAATATGTTCATTTAAAATCTATTAGTGAATACTATTATGCGTATAATAGTATAATTTAAAGATAATTAACTAGTTTATATTTAGATTGAATTTGTTGTAAAAACAAGAATATCACAAAAATTTCTTTTTTGAGAGTTTTATAATTATTAGCTTTAATTTATTAATTACAATTTCTTGTAAAAAAAGTTAGTATTACTTTATTTTTTAAAGAAATAAAATAAAATTAAAAAAAGGGGGAAAATTTAAAAAAAAATAAAATGGCAAATTTATCAAATACTGATTTTGATGCCTACAAACATTTGCTTCATTTAGAAGATTGTGACGTGAATGAACTAAAATAATTATAAAAAAACTATGCAATAGAAAAAAATAAACCAGAAGATATATTTATTCATAAACTTTTGGTAAAAATAACAAATAAGGAATTTGAATAATTTAACTAATATGGTATAATGACTCCGAATTTAATGGCATTCTGTCTTAACGCTTTAAAGTGGATATAAGGGCAAAAGGTACCCCTAACATTAGGAATGGTCAATATACTTAGTCCTCCAGATGCGGATTTTTTAGAATATGACAGTTTTCGAGTAATTAAGAAATAAAAGTTATTAGCAGATTAAAAAAGTAAATGATAATTAATATAAAACATTTTAAATTTAGGAAAATGCTTATTTATAATATACGAAATATGATCCTTCAATACATGAGTTTTTGGGTCTTATAATGTATTTAGAAAAGTTTAAGAGGTGGATTTGCACTATATAGTAGCCGGATTATTTCGAAGGAATTGTCGTTGATTTCTCTGACGATAAAAGATCTAACCCCAAAAAGATGGTGGATGATGTGATTTAGTTGTGTTCTGAGTCATTTGATATTGCGATGGATCCGTAAAATTACAAAGTTGTTGTGTTCGACTAAAGATCAAACTACAAAAAGACAGACTTTGGAGCATACACTTTCCACTATTTGTATAAGTTTTTTTCAAGTAAGGACATATTGAAAACGAAGTTTTTGGATGATGAGGTAAATATAGATAGATAAAAATTGATTTTTCAATATTTTTTTGCTAAATAATTGTTTACTATAATAGCTGTTGGAATTAGGATAGCAAAGAGTGATTTGGATGCTGCTGCGTATAAGATACTTCTAGAGAAATCCAGATAAAATTGATATAGAGAGTGAGAAATTGCTGGCGAGGAAGAAAAAAATCATCGAAATGGATGAAGATGATATCAATGAATTGAGAGAATTAGAATTCGCGAAATACACAGACGAAGCCAAAATCCCCCAGATTGAATAGTTCACAGATAAGGAATACAAAAATTGAAGAAAAAGTTCATAAAAAGAAATTATAACCAGACCAATGTTCTCTTCGAAAAACTTGATGTCGAAGTGTTGGCCTATGACTTTGAGTCTTTAGAGAAAGCCAATTTTATCACTCCAAAACTTATGCAGTTTTTAACCGTCTATTTAGATGTGAATGATAAAGTAAAACTAAATAAGGGAATTTTCTTTGCGCAAGTTAACATTTTGAGTACACCTGAAGATGATTATTTCGAGTATGATTTGCTTAGAATTGATAAAGATATGGTAATTTTAAATTTAAATTTAAACTAAATCAAATTGATGATATAATTAATGAATCTAATTTTTCGTTTAGGGTGGTAAAATTAACTTAGACCAAGACAACTATGCTATTATTATGATTTATTACAAATATAAATGGGCCTTTGCCGTTTACAATTTTATTGACAAAAGTGTAACTCTTGTGGACTTTAAAACAGATGACAATTAGAGTTTGGATGAGACTATTACTGATTTGTCTGACATTTTCAAAGTTGAATTCAACATTAATGTAGATGATTTTTCAATTCGACCAGAAATGCAAAAAATTAGAGAAAAGGGAGATGCCGGAGACTATGTGGTTAACTATCTCTACAGATTTCTAACGTAGAGAAGAATAAATGATATAAGATTTGACGAAAGGGATAAAAAAATGTTTAAAACAAAGGTAAATATGTTTTTTATTAGATTTCATAAAATTAAATTTTTTATAATTTAATAATATTTTAGATTGAATGGCTGGTTTTGAAATTCTGGGAAATATATGAAAAAGAAGAAGGTGAAAGACTTAAAAATGAAGAAAAAATCAGAAAAGAAAAGGAAAGAAAAGAAGAGGAGGCCAAACAAGAAGAGCTAAGATTGCAGGCTGAAAAAGAGGAAGAAGAGCTTCGAAAGGCCGTCAGAGATCAAAGGGCATTAGAACTAAGGGAATTGAGAGATGGTGGGAAGTATCCTGCCTTCAATTTTTCAATGGATGTCAGAAATCAAGAAACCTAGGTAAAGTGCAAGATAATAGATTTTTAAAAAATTTAAACATAAAAACACCAATTAATCAATTAATTAATTAATTAATTAGACCCATCCCTACGAGGGAGGACTTGAAAAACCCATGCGTCCGTCCGACGTTTAAACCATTTTTTCTATGGAAAGCAAAGGTCCTCCGGAATTGCTGTCTAGACAGCAGACGCTGTTTAACAGATAGAACCCTCAGTTAGCTTCTTCGGAGGGAATTCTTGAAAGGATAAGAGCGATTGACCCTAACACCTTAAAAAAAGTGCCCCTGGGAGTTGAAGATCTGGAGCCCGAGGAACAGGACAGAATTTTGAAAGAACTGAAGGGAACGCGGCCTGAAGAACTCGATATGGAAGATAAAATGTTTGACATTTTGCAAATCCTGCAAGACCCGAACAAATTGAAAGAATTGAAGGCGAAGAATTCGAATTTGCGGGGGTACATAGAGATGCTGCAGTAGCAACTGGCGCAGAAGAACAACATGTTCGCAAACAAAAAAGCGGAGGGGAAGGTCGAGTTTTCCGACCTTTGGTTCGATCAAACGAACCAAAACAATGCGCAAAGTTTGAAAGAGGTGATTCGTTAAAGTCTGAATGACAACCAAACCACGAAGCAGAGACTGCTTCACAAGACGAAAAACCCGACCGTCAACACGAGTTGGTACTTCTTGGAAATGACGAAGAGAAATGTAGACCCCCAGTACACGGACATTTTGGATAATATCATTGATAAAAAGCCGACAGGCTCCTTGGGAGGGACGGATAATCGCTATTTGAACTTTATGATGGCCCCTTCGCACCAAGAAAATCAACTCGAAAACTTTTAAAAGCACCAAAATCCGGAGCAGTTCTTCCGTGATCGAGAAGTGCTGAACAAAATTAAATAGGATTTTAATAATGATCTGAAGAGGACTGATTTCAAAATAGATGGAACGGCGAAGAATGTGGATCTCTACCAAAGTCACATCGTGAGAAAGCACGCGAACCATTTTTCGGATTTGAAGCAGAGTCAGAGCGCAGCCATTCTGAACAGCGCATTATCAAAAAGCTACGTCAACCCTCAGAACTCACATCTTTATAATGTAAACAATCTGCAATAAATCGGCAAACAAATTGCTTCGCAAAGACAGGATGTTGAGCAGGAAAAACTGATTCACGACCGAAGAAGAAAGCAGCAGGAAGCCATAGAATATCAGCAGCAAATCTTTAACAACCTGCCGCTCAAAGAAATGCAAAAGCTAAAAGACAAACACGACGGAGATGTAGGTCTCAGCAAAAAGAGAATAGTTTCCTATAAAAAGGAAAACTAGAGACAAAATATCCAAATTAGTAATAACAATTTGCATTACTTCCAATAACTAAAACCGTAATTGGAAAATCCAGTGGCTCTCAGGTATAACATTGCTCTATTGGGGCCTGAAATTTTGTAGGTAAAAAACGAATAATTAACTAATTAAAGGATTTATTAATTTTAATTTAATTTAATTTAATTTAGATAATTACCCACGACATTGTGACTGAGAAAGTGTTCAATTTCTTCCTTTATTACATAAACGAAAAGCATTTGTTTACAACGACGTACAAAATCAGACTTCTAAACTACACGAGAATTTTATATGTGCCCACACAATTTTTCTAGAGCATTGACATTCAGGAAATAGATGCTGTTGAAACTGAAAACGTTTCTTTTAAATTCGTGGAACAAGAAGGCAACATTATTGACAAATACGACTATATGTTCATCCCCGTTTGGAAGGGAGAATAAAAAGCAATGAACTTAATTGTGGCAGACTTTATTAACAAATCCTTGGTCTATTACTATGTCAAGAGGGCAGATGATTAGTTTTTAAAAAATGCACTGGAAAACCAATCTCTAAATAAAATTAACAAGTTTTTTGATTAATACTACTAGAAAAAGTACAATGTGCAATTCGGAAACTATAGATGGAAATATGTGATTGGAAACAACAGTAAAACAGACCATCCTAAACAAACTGCTTTTTATGTTTTACTTTTTGCCACCTTTATATCAAGAGGGAATTTCGTATTTTAGGGAGTAAATGATTCCCTTATTAAAATATTTAAAGAAAATATGGTAAAAATTTTGTAGAGTATTGGCATTAACAATGATAAAGAAATAAAAGATTTCACTTCAATTCCCATTTGAATTTTTTTAAAATATTAATTGTAATTTTTTTTTTATACGATATTAATATAATTTATTATGTGTAATATATTATAAAACCCAATTATATTAAAAAAAGAAAGTTTCTATAATATATATAAATTAAAACATGTACTGATTATTATTTGTATATTAAATTAATTAATATAATGAATCACATTTTTTTAACTACTAACTCCCCTTTATTAATAATAAATATAAAGTTGAAAATAAAAAAAATTATATTTTTGATTGGAAAACAAAAATAAAAAAATGAATCAATCTATTAGCCTTAACAGTTCCGATTTTCAATTAATGAAAATGTCTGACACTTAGTAATTTATAATTTATGATAAAACATTATTTCTTTTACATCAATATTTTACTTTAAAATAAAATAAAGGATTGAAGAGTAGAAATCGACAATTATTAAGAAAAAATTTATAGATTCAGGGCCTATATATAAATTTGATATAGAGGTAATTCAATTGCCAAGAATACTATATAAATATAATATTTTAATTATTATTTTTATTTTTTAGCTAAATAACATGGCTAAAACCAAGATGTTAAAAGAAATTGAAACTATTAAAACTCCTTCAGATTCTGTTTTAGAAGATTCTATAGAAAATACACATGACCATACAAAAAACAACGAAAACTCAAATTTTCCTTGTTGTAAATCTCATAAGTCTAGAATAAGAAATAAATAATACTCATAGTCCTTTACTCATTTTGGATTAATGATTAGTGAAAAATCAGAATGCCTTCGAATTTCTTAATTAAAGCAGTCGGGATAATAAATTAAAAGATCCTTAAGCAGCAGTCAAATTAATAAAAGTTAAGATAATCAGGTTCCCGAATAGAAAGGTAAAGTTAAAATACTAAAAAAGCAAAGTCAGAATAAATAAATGGCAATTAAAACTTTTATGAAAATGGTTTATTTGTCTCTACTAATTATCAGATTTTATAAAAATATAAAATCCTCACTTTAAAATAATAAATGTTTAACAAACACTATAAAAAAGCATATAAATGATAAAAGTTGTGTATAGTCAAATAAAAGTGCCCAGAAAAGTATTTTCCAGAACAAATATTTTTATATATTTTCAGTAATTCATAATAAAATTGGAATTGCTTTAAAAAATTTAAACAAAATTCCTGTGTTCCAACCCTACGGACTTTTCAGAGTTCTACTGGACGTATATTTTATAATAGTAATGATAATTTTCATTTATATTATCAGCTTTATTCTTTGTTTCGATTTAACTTTTGACGAAATATCATTTCCCTTATCGATATTCATTTTGATTTCTCAGATTTTAGAAATAATTGTGCAGTTTAACACAGGATATTTAGATTAGGGGCAATTGGTGCTTAATAAAACTAAAATAGCCCAGATCTACATTAGGTAATAAAATCGTATATGTATTAACAAATAAAATTAATTTTCCTAAACATTTTCTTTCTTTCTTATAGATAGTATCTTTTATAGGATTTCCTCGCTTTTATATCAATTTTTCAAATAACTTTCCAATTCAAAACTAATTTTTATTTTGAAAAGTGTATTATTTCTCTAGGCCTGTTCAAATTTATCTAGTTTTAGAAAATTAATTAGAGATTAAAAAACTTTTTTAATTTTTAAGGCAATAAAAGGCATGTCATGAGTATTTTCGAATTAATTTGCATTTTATTTTTAATTATGCATGTTTTCGGTAGTATATGGCACGCTCTTGCATTGTTTTAGTACTACTATTTGGATGAAACTGATATTTGGATAAATGAGTCAGAAGTATAAAATGACATACTTTCTCGTTACATTTACTCTTTATAGTAAGAAATTACCCTCATTTTTTAGTATTTTATTGAAATTTATTTATTTATCAAACAAACTAATTGTTATTTGCTCAGCTTTATCGCCGTAACGGTCAGCACAATCGGGTATGGAGATATAACGCCTAAAAACAATATTGAGAGTTTATTTACAATTATCATAGTGCTTACTTCTGGAATGGTTTACGCTTATATAATAAACTAAATTGGTGCCATCATGGAACAAATAAAATAGCAATAGAAAGTATTTCGCCAAGATTTGGAGGCCATTAATATTTACATGTCAGAAGAACAAGTAAATGGAGATTTGAGAACAAGAATATAAAATTACTTACAATTTGTTTATCAGCAACACAATCTCTTATAGCGTTCCCATTAGGAAAAAGTATTATAAAAATTGCCCCTAGAATTAAGAAGGGAGCTTAAAGAGGATATTTACGGCAAGTTTTTGAAAAATATTCCGTTTTTTTCCAAATAATTTTCAACTCAAACTGTAAATAGTATGATTCCGCACATGGAGGAAGTTTTTTATTAGAACTAAGAACTCATTTACTAAGTAACAATTATTTAAACCAATTTGTTAGTCAGTCAATTAATTAATAAATTTATTCTATTAGGAGGGAGAACTTGATGACTGTTCATTTTATTTTATCGTTTATGGAAAGGTTGAGTTATTTAATGGAAAAAAATATAAAAATAACTTTGCTTCATTTATTAAGCAGACCAAATAATCCTTTGGAGAATATTCATTCATAAATTAGTATGAAAGAGAGTAGACAGCCAAATCCATTGGCCAAACTAAATTGTACCGCATTTCAAGGAAAAATTTTTTGTCCATCATAAAAGAGAGCAAAAAGAATTCGAACTTTTCAGTCAAATGAATGATAGACTACGGTTTAATGAACATTATACGATAGTCAAACCCAAACATATAAAAAGTAATAATATTTCACACCATTTTTAAATAATAAACGAATTTTACTTCCCATTTTATTAGAAAAATATGGAGGGTCTACTCTTAATTCTGATAAACTATTTTTTAGTATGTAAACATTTATGTAAAAGACTCTTAATTTAAATGCGAATAAAAGCCTGGCAACTCAAAATATCAAACATAACAAATTAGAAAATTGGGAAAATTACTCTACTATAGAATGCTTCAGCTGTTTTTCAAAATGTCATATTACTAAAAATTGTCACAAAACCCATTACTGTCCCAACTTTAGTGCTATAATATAGAGATATAACTATACGCAAGACTAAATTCGGTAAAAAAGAAAGAGAGCAAGATCAAATAAATTCCATAATTGGACATTTATTTAAAATATATACGAATAAGCAATATAGTTAATGTTGGACAATGTAAGTAATTTTTTATGAAAAATTTTTTATACTTATCAATATTTAATTACTATAGGAAGACTAATTCAATATTTACTAAGAAAATGATGATTATTAAGAGGATCAAATATTTGTTGGAAACTATTTAGAATAAGTCTCCGAAGAAGAAGACGAAGAATAGGATCAGGATGAAGAACAAGAGAGAAATGTTACCTAACAGTAAGATTAAGAAATCAGTCTATATGTGCCCACAATGCATGAAATTTCCAATGATATTTCCAGTATGTATGTAAACTAATAGTTAAGCTCAGCTTCGAATCTAAACTTAAGACCCAACAAAAGTTTTTTTAAAAGAACCAAAAGCTAGCAACAATCAAGTGACACAATTGAATTTGAATGCAATGCTCCTAAAAAAAACGAAACCAGTATTAAAAACTGAATACTTCTGGGATTTCCAAAAAATAATATGATATTATTTAAGGATATCAAATTGGGTAAAATGTTTACTAATCTGATGGTGGTGAACAATCAATAACGAATTTTTCTTTATAAAACAGGCCGAAAAATATATCTACTGACAATGCTAGTTCTTACCAAAGATAAAGATCATAAAAAAAAAATTTATCAATGGATAAAAGAATCCTTGCCGATTTGTTTTAAAAATAAGTGTAGAAATAAATTGAATAATAAACCAAATAGTTATTAAGCATAACTAAATAAAATTAACATATTATTTAATACAATGATGACTAGACAAATGCTAAATTTTATAAAAGTAATAACCTAATTTTCTAAAATTTATTTTGTAATAAAAATATTTATTTTTTTTAGATATGTAATTATATGAACAACACTTTCCTAATGAAGACAAAATTTAATAATACTACATAGGAAATGTCATATTTGATACACTCTGTGAGTTTTAATATTACAAGCCGAAAGGAAATTATAGCAGGTAGATCTACAAGTATGGGAAAAAATAAAAAAGCTGTTTTATTAGAAATATCAAGGGAGACCTACACACAATTAAAAATTACGACTAAGTTTTCTACCTAGTGAATAGCATCATTTTGTTAAAGTAGATAAAAATAAAACATCGCTCTAAGGAAGTCCCAAACAAACTCCCTTAAAAAAAAGAAATAATAATAAATTCCATTCTTATGTGTCATTGCGAAAAGTATAGTCATAGACAGAAAACACCCTCAAAGGTTAAAAATATTTAAAGCCCAGATGAAAATTAATTATAAAAATAAAGAATAAATATATACATTTATTATATCAAAAAGATTGTATTTTTTAATAAACTTTTTTATATTTTTTAAATTATAATATTAGAATCATAATATAGGTGTGCAATAGCACCCACAGAAGATACATGCCTAATTAAAAAACCACAATTCTTTGCAATTAAAATTAAAAGTACTTTGAGTATCTACAAATATTTCTTTACATCCTTTGCATTTCAAGAGTATTTATTCGTCTAATATTGACATTGTAAGCTTACATCTTTCAATTTAATGGTTATTAGAGCAAGTTAGTGCAAATTCCTCTATTTTTTATTCGCAAATTGGACATTCCTCTTCAATAGCCTCACTTTCTTTTTATTCATTTGTTTACTCTTTATTACTATTATTTTGGGGTTTGTTCATTTTTCTCTAGTATCTTTATAATTTTTATATAACTTATTCCGCATTTACGTTTTTATTCTCACTTTGCTTTAACTATTTACTTAAGAATACTATTCTTTTATTCTAAATATTTTACAAAATGGAATCAATTGCTTCCGTAAACTGGTTTTTAGATAATTAAGCCACATTTAAAAGTATAATGTTAATAATATAATTAAATTTCTCTCCCCCTATTAATTTATGCTGAGTTTTAATTAATATTTCAATGTCTTTTATATCCTTCTCTGACATCTTTATTTTGGGAATAGCATTTTAAGGATCTCTTATTATCATTAAAAGTTTCAAAATATCAGAAAATAATTATTTTTATGAAACAATAAAGTAGTCAAATCATCGAAATTAAGTGGTTGAACAGGATAATTAAAATCACTGCTACCTCTTAGCTTTAAAGTAACCGTTTTGATTATTCTACGGATTATATCAATACTTTGTAATGAATTTTCAGAAAGAATTTGAAAACTTATATTTTTTTATTCTTTTAAACATGAAACTCCAACCAAAATCATCAAATACTTATTTTCACTAAGACAGACACTTTTCAAACTGAATTGGTTTGGGACGTTACATATTTTTACTTAAAACGGTTTCCCATCTTATATAGGTGATTCCTCTTTATTCCCTTATTTTATATTTTAATTTTTTAGGTCTTTATCTTCAAATACCAGCTGATAAAGGTGTAGATTAGTAGTAAAATAAAACAATTTCGCATTTATTCCCTTAAAACTGGTGACTTAACACAATTCTCTGAACTCGACCAAAAGTGTAGTTTCCTTAGTTTGCAAGTCATAGCAATATAACGCTTATTCATTGGATATAAATAAGTAATGCGAAAACTCAGTCGAATAAATATGCGAAATATTATCATCAAACTAAATTTTGGATATAGACGAAGAAAAGTTTTAAGAGGAAATTTTGCTTCCTGGGGAATTATTTTCTAGCGTTATACAGGTTAAAGTATTCAAATGAGAGAGCAAAATTATGAAAATGCAATTTTAATTTTCGTATAAATTATTTATAATGGCAATTTCCCTTGTTTCTATGCTGGGTTCTAAACTTACTTCACAAAATTTAGCTTAATATCTTAAAATGTTTATTTTGTTTAAGTTTGTAGTTTATTATCACACAAAAAATAATATTAAGTTACGATCTTGAAGGCTTGTTTAAAAAGGAAAAAAATTTATTTCCGGCATGAATACAGTAAAGTGAACAATTTTCAATATCTGTTTCAATCAAATAAGACCAGGCATCGCAATAGGTCTTTATTTTTTCTGTCTATGGGAGTTTCTATATTTCCGAAATATCTTTATTCATTAGCATGATCTTTGTTTTAAATTTAAAGTAAATGAATTTATAAATTTTGTTTTGTGCATTTTACCAATTCATAAGTTTCAATGGAGTTCTTTTTCTATTTTTCTAGCAAATAGCAATCCCCATTATTTAAAACAACAGATATAATTGGTGAATTTAATGGATTCAATCCTTGATGAGATATTTTCATAGAAACTATTTTTATCATTTGCTAATCGTTATTAGTCCCTATAATTCTATTTTTTATGACATCTTAATCAGTGAAATGTATTTTTCCTTTAAACTTTTTATCATATTTCCTAATAAAATTGAACTGCTCTTCTCTCGTCTCGGTTTCCAAATTGAAATCTTCTGTAAACTCATCTTCATAGTAGTGATCTATAACATCCTTATTATTTTAATTCACTGTAAGTCTATGTAGTTAAATTTTGTTATTATTAAGTTACAATTTATTTATCAAAATATCGAAAAAAATATATTACAGGGATTGAAAATCAATGCTGAAAGTAATTGAACACTTTTGCTTTACAAGTTTTTTTATATTTATTACATATATTATGGCATCAATTGCCAAATAAATATTATTATTGTCATCAACTTAAATAGAACTTCCTTAACTGATTCTTCCTTTTAGGTTTTACTATTAAGATTATGAATCAAATAATATATTTAACTACTCTTCTACTTCATTTTATTGCTATTCCATTATTTTATTTGTTTTGTGTATAATATATTTTGTTAAATATTTTATATACTCAAATTAATATATAAAATGTAATTATTCTTTAACTACTTAAAAAAATTAATTTATAAATTAGCTATATTTTTAGTGATTACTAATTTCAGAATTATATATTTACCATTATTTTTCCCTGTTAAAGATAATGAAAAATAGAGAAAATTAAATTTAAATCAAAATTTATTAAGGATTAACAAAAGCAAGCAAATTAAATACATACATTTTTTACATTAATATATAAACCTTACATCAAAGTTTCATGCTTATTTATTCTATATTATACATTTCTATATACAATCTTAAGGGGATTATTTATCTATGTAATTTGCCATACTACTCTAATAAAATATTAGAAACCTAAACCTTCTAAATAAAACAATTAAAAAATATAATTAAAATTAATTCTTAATAAAGCCTGTCTTAAAAATAGATAAAACAAATGACCAATAATTAAGAATAACAGCATTCTTATAAAAAATTCGATGAAAGTGATGGAAAAATAATGTTGTTTTAAGCTTGGCCAGGATTTAATAGGTTTTTATTTAGAGGAAGATGTATGATAGGGCCAGGAGGTGCAGATATTTGCGCTAATTCATATACTTGGAGTATTTATTTATAATGAAATATAAAATTATTTAATAAAATAATAAAATTGTTTCGTAGTAACTATTTTTATTGTTTCTATTCCTTACTTAATATTTGTGTGTCCAACTCTTTTTAACGTCGTAACTCCAGCATTGCCTATAATAAATGTCTTGTTATTCACTTCAACAATTATAAATTTAGCTTTGACTTAAACAACAGATCCTGGTACTATATTTTTAAAATATATTTTTTCAGAATGTATTTTTACATCGATAATAAAATTCAACAAATTTCTAACAAAAAAAAGGAATAATTCCATGCAAGAAAGTATTTGAATTAAATGGGTAAGTTCCTGAAGAATTAAGGGAAAGGAAAATTCCCTAAATTTAACCAGTTCTACCATACGGAGTTAAAAGAGAATAAGAATTTTAGAGCATATAGAATAACACAAATAAACAAAATTAATCTTTAAGTCAAGATAATGAACAAATTAGTCAAAATTAAAATATTGATATAGAAAAATAGTAGTAACAATAAATTTCTGAGGCTAAATTATAAATAAATAATGGAAATGATAATGATAAATAAATAAAATTTCCTGAAAATTTAAATAATGACAACAACAATTAAGAAAGATTAGTTTAGAGCAATCCGTTAATATCGTACACCTTTGAAGATGGATCTACATATTGCGTAACATGCGAAATTTAAAGACCAGCCAGAGCGTCTCATTGTTAATATTGTAATTGCTGTATTGAGGTCCATGACCACCATTGCCCTTTTGTAAATAATTGCGTTGGAAAAAGAAATTATAGGTAGGCAATTTAAATTAATTTATAATATTATTTATAAAACAATGGAAAAATTATTAAAACGTAGATACTTCATTGCATTTGTAACTTCTATATGTCTTACATGTATTTCTTACGCTATAGGTATGCTATGTTTTATGGGAGCAGACAAGTCTAAAAATAATAAATCTAATAATACAACTAAAACTGTATTCATTATTGTAGCTATTCCTCTAGGAATAATACTATTGCTTCTTATTGGTTTGTGTTCATTCCATATTTATCTAAGAATAACGTAAACTAAAATATTTTTTTTTATTGAAAATATAATTTTTATGCACTTATATTTATAAATTAGAGGTAAAACTACAAGAGAGAGATTAAAAAATAAAAAAGTCATAAAACATGGAAAAACCCAAAATATTAACTGGGCAAAACTTGATCCTGTACTATTTAATCCCAGATTAGTAATTTCATCGGAACAGGCAAATATGCTTTTATAACACAAATATAGTTAAATATAATATAAATATTGAGTTATACAATATAAGTTAAAAAATAATTTTTAATTTTATAAATATAATTTATATTTATTTATATAATATATAAGTATTAAATTTAACCTATTAATTCATAATATAAATACAAATATTCATTATAATATTAATGGAAAATCTAATTAAATTTGAGAATTTCAATTTTCATTCTTCTTTATCTGAATTTTCAAGCATATTGTCATCAATAATCCTATTTTTTAAAAAAAGAATTTACAAAAGTTTATTTAAAAATGTACACACTAAAAATCATTTAAAATTACTGTATTGAATCTGAGCGAATGTTCGATTTCATTATTTAGATTTGACTTTTAAAATCTGTTTGATATAATATATAGGACAATAATATTAAAACACTATATATTGCACATATAAACCCATACCAAAATCCATTTAACCCTAACCCAAAAATAAATCCTAAAATTATGCTCATCGGAATCCCAATGCAAATATAAGCTATAACAAAAGAAAATAGGGCTTCATTAGCTTTCCCCATTCCCTTATTTAAAATGATGTAGATATTAACTATAACAAAATTTTTAATTAAAAGTTACTTTAACCACCCCAGATATGGCTGTTTGCATATTATCACATATGACACAGTAGGTATATATGTTTAAAATTTATACGAAATATTTCTGCATCAATTTATTTTGAGTATAAAAACTAGCTATATCAGAACTAAACAACTGCATTAGTATTAAAAATATTAAACCCTCAGTAAATGACAAAAAATAAGCTAATACACAATAATTTTTGCCCTTTGTACTTAGTTTGCCCCAACAGCATTTGAAGTCAGATACATAAAAGCTCCTCCCATTCCTTTCATTTAATTTTTGTAAATTTTTAAATATATTATACAATTCATAAATTTTTAATGAAAACCTGTAGGAAAGCTATAAAATAAAGACACAAAATTTGCTAAAGCCAAATGAGCGCCGAATTAGGTTAAATCTTTTAATGATCCAACAAAGAGACCATTAACCTCAAACGCTATAAAATCCATTTGCACTGGTATTGCAATTGATGTATTTTCTTTAAAATATCTATTAGTTTTATAATATGTAAAATATGTATTTATATTTATAATTATATATTAGGTACTCTTTTAAGTGTTTTCCAAAATGCGAAAATGTGTATACCGGAAAGAGGCCCCTCCACCATATGAAAATTTAAAAAAATACTAATGTTATGAAATATGTTAAGTTTGTGCTGTATATAGTTCCGAGAAGACTATACTTTTCAAATAAAATTTGAGTAGCAATAAAATGAAATATGCATCCAAAAATTAAAATTATCATTGGTTGAGCATATATTTCTTATCCGTTTAAATAATTTCTAAATAGATCTGAGAGAAAATTGCAAAATAATCCAAGTAAAATGTTAGAAAGATAATATTGAGTTTTATAAGCCAATTCTTCATGCTAGCCGAACAATATGAGTAACTTATCACAATTATACATAATCAAACTGAAAATAGAAAATAGAAATAATAGTATTACAAACCCTAAATATACATTTATTTATTAAAAGAATGCTTAGTTTTTAATATTATACTTTCACTTACCTTTAATAAAATAATTATTAATTAGAAATTTATTATTATTTCCAAAAGCTCTTCCAACATAACTACCTTTTTTTTGAATTATATTTCTTTAACATATATATAAAAAAAAGTAAAAAAATTTTTTAATTATACCCATTCCTTGATTATAACCCTAGGAAAAAATTGTTTTATAAAAACTTATTTTTTATTAAAATAAAATTGCTTTACAATAAGAAGAAAACCTCCACTACAGTTAACTAAGAGATTTGCCATTCCTACGGCATCTAAATTGATAGGATCCTTCATTTGTCCAACAAAATGCAAATTGATAGAAATAATTACAAATTGAAGCAACATTCCCAAGGATACTGCAATAGAAGATGTAAATACTAATTATACATTATTAAATATTTCTCCTGTATTCATTTGCATTAATTCTACACTTTCATATAAATCATAAAAAGAATCTCTTCTTTTAGTATGAGAAACTAAATCCTCTTGAATAGATGAAGAAAATGAAATTTTTTTTATAGTTTTATTCTTGATTATTCTCTACTATTTATCATTTGCGATTATTCATCAATTTGTTCACATTCTTCTGTCGGTATAATATTTATTTCTCCAAATAGCTGGTCTTCCCTTTGGTGAGACATTTGAAATTAAGTATTATATTTTAAATAGCTATGTTTTTAATATTTATATTGGGATATAGTGTTTTATTTTATTTTACAATTAGAAATAATTTATTTTATTTGTTTCACTATATTTTATTAGTCGTTTTGTAATTATTATTATAAAAATTATAATATTTTAAAATTTTAAAATAGATTATACTAGCATATAAAAATATTTTAAATTATATAATATAATTCATTAAAAATACGATATAAAAAAGTTATAATAATATTTTTATTTAAAATTAAATTTTTATGAAAACTTATAATTGTCGAAAAAAATATCCAGCATCTTTACTAGTTAATAATACATATAATAAATTAATAATATTTTAATTGCATAGTAATCGAAACAAATCACATTAATTGTTTTAAAGCTTTTATTATAATAATAAAAATATTTATATAATATATATAAAATAAAATGAGAAACAAATATGATGACCAAATATCCCATAGTGGAAAAAAAATACAAAACTAACAAATCATCCAAAATCAAAATGAAGATATAAGTTGTTAAGAAGAAGAATACAAAAATAAATAAGAATATGATAAAGAATTAGAAAAATAAAAATAGGAAAATGTTCTAAAACAAAACTTATAAATAGATAATAAATCAATATCTCGACCGAACTCATTTTTAAAAGAATATAATTTAGAAAGAAATTCAATCACTAATGAAAGCGAGTGTAAAATCACTGGTTCAGAACATAAAATAATTAATTTTAATTTCATATAAGTAATGAAAATAATACTTAAAATGTTAAGAATTATTGTGAATTATTGAAATAAAAATAAAAAATGGATCTTTTATAAATAACTAATGTTAAACTTTAGAGATGAGTTAGTAAAAAATATCTCAATAAAATATTTTCCTTAGAAAATAATCAAAATAATTTCAAAGAACAAAAACCATCTTGGATTAAATGAATAATAGATATAAAAAATACTAAAATAATTAAAATTTTAATATATACCTGCCAGCAATACTAAAAATACAAATTTAAAATTTATTAAAAATCTAGAATTTTTCAGATATTCTAAACTAAAATAATAACATTTTGATATAATAAATGACTTGGCTTCAGATTTTCAGCATAAAAAGACTTATTTTTAAAAACCTAATTTATAATTACTATAAAATTAAATTTTAGAAATAAACAACAAAAATATTTGTTGCCTACAAATTGTAAAATTACAATAAATACCGAAAGTTCAAGAAATAATTAACAAAATTTGTAATGAAGAACATTTTATCTTGATAGAATAGCTTTAAAAACTAGAAAATTAATCGAATAATATAATTATATGTTTGGTAATTCCCAAAGGATATCCCTAATAAAAATTAAATAATTTTTTCATTTTATAATAAAATTAAAAAATAGAATTTGGAAAATTCGCCAAAAAACATTATAAAGATAATTATGATAATTTAAAAAAAATAGTATAGATATAAATAATAGTTCTAACTGGAATTAATATTGTATATAATATAACAAGGTAAAATTATTATATTTATTTTATAATATTTTTTATGTGTGTATGATAGAAGATTTTTGTTTAATAGGTATGGTAGTCATCAAAAAAATAAAACCAAATATTAATATTCATTGAAAAATTCATAAAGCATATTTCTTTTTCTTAAAAGGATAATATTGGCAATTCTTAGAAATTAAAATAAATATAGTAACACTAAAATATCAGCTAGTTAGAAAATAGCATATATATTCAGAATAATTAAACAAAATTTCCATTTAAGCAATATTATAATAATAATAATTATGAAGAAAATAAACTAAGTAATAGTCCAGATAATTTAAAATCTAGTGGAATACAATTGAATTTTTAAAACTAATAATATGATAATATATAAGTAATAAACATGGCTCTGAATAGAAGTTAAGAGCCTACTCCAATCAAAAGGTCTTCTATTTAATATGGAGATATTTAATAAACTTTAATTTTTAATAATTAAGAACTGAATGATATGTGTATACCAACACCAATACTACAAAAAAAAGTATCTGTTTGCTAAAGAATGAACACAAATTAAGGGTTTAAACATACTTAAACTCCTACTATTTTAAATAACGATCCTTTCAAAGATATAGAAAGGAGTCCTGCTACTATAACATAAAACTTTTATTCCGACTGTGAAGTAATATAAAGAAAAAAAGAAAAGAGAAACATATTAAAAGAGCATTGGCAACTGTGTATGTAATTCACTATTAATCCAGAACATACTATATGTATTATGAGTGGTATTTTACAATCATTATAAATATTATTTATGAGTTTTTAATATTCTCTTAGAATATTTTATGGTTATTAATTCAATAATAATCCAGTAAATCACTATAATTATTTTAAATTTTTTTTCCTAATTAGACATTTTTGTATTTATTTAGGTATTCGATTTCATGAATAAATTTAGTTTAATTGTTACAGTTTATTATATATTATTGTAATTTAATGTTGGAGTATACAAGAGAGGACAGTTAATACTTAACAAAAGGGAAATTATTTACAATTATACAAGAACCAAGCTACCTTTCGATTTTTTTGGGTTATTTTCACTTACTTATAACCTATTAACACAAAGCTCCAATAGTTTAAGCAGTAAAATATTTGACTGTATTTACTTTGTTCAAGCTATGACTCTAAGAGAGAATATCTCAAGATTGGAAAAAATATTTATTAATTCTGGAAAAAGTTCTCATTTATATAATTTATTTAAAATGCTGTTTAATTTAATGGTGTTATGTCATTTTGTAGCCATTTTATACCATAGTTTAGCTTTGGTAATATAGCAATATGAGTAAAATTTTTTAATAGAAATTTCTTTATTTTTAGATTGAAATAGAATACGGAATTTAAGATACATGGATGCAGTAATTAGAAATGACCAATTAAAGTTGGGAGGTAAGATACATTGAATCATTTAGCTGGTCTTGTTATACCTTGATGCTTATCGGATCTAAAGGATACAATTAAATAGAAGAATTATTTTCAACTTTTGTGATTTTTGCAACTGTTGGAGTTTTCGCGTAAGATTTTAACATAGCATATTAATATAAGTCATAATATACAATAACAATCAATTTTAGATATATAATAAACGCTATAGGAAGCATTTTAGCCGATATTAATAGAGATAGAGAATTGTACAAGAAAGAGGTTACGATAATAAATAAATATATGAGGAATAAGGGAGTAACTTTAGAACTTCAATCTAAAATTAGAAATTATTTGGATTATTTGCATCAATTGACTGTAGAACAAGTGGACGAAAAAGAATTAGCCATCATATAAAACAAACTACCGAAAAACTTAAATGAAGCTATGATTTTAGAAATAAACCAAAATCTTTTGCATAAATTTCCAATTGTTTAAAAATTATTTTCCAAACGATCTATAGACAGACTAATTCATGTAATGCAGGAAAGAGTGTATGTGACAAATGAAATTGTTTTTCATCCAGGATTTCAGAGTGAGCAATCCCTTTTTTTTATTTCCAAAGGGAAAATAGATTTAGTTCATAAGGTCAAATAGGCAAATTAATCGGGTGGTGAGTGCGCTAATTCTAAAGAAAAAGACATTTTAATTAAGGAGTTGAAGTAAGGGGATATTTTTGATACTCTCACTGGCTTTACTAAATTATCTGCCCAATGTGAAAAAATGTGTGTGATTTATAAAATAAAAAAACAGGATTTAGAGAATATTTTGAGAGAAGAATAAGATGACTAGGAGAGATATTCAGAACTTAAAGAAAATAGTATGACATATAATTTGACCAGGGTCTTCACTTCGAAGTGCTAAATTTGCAATCGTTATAATCACGATGAGTCAAATTGCTCACTTGTGACATATCAACCTCACAGATTAAGAATAGTATATGAATAATACACGGATAAGTATATTCATAAAACAAGATAGTTTTGGATTCGTACTGTAACTCATCAAGTAATAAATATATTTTTTTTCTTCTAATTAATATTAATTAAAAAAATAAAATATCTTTAATTTGTCAATATAGAATGCTTATGTTTCTTTTATTCCTTTATAAGCGTTAGCTTTTTAAATGAATTAAAATCCAGAATATAAGAAGTTCATGAAATTTACCAATGATATTTAGGATAAGTATGATTAAAAGGTTTTAAAATACGAGTCTCTGGCCGAATTGGAAGAGGAGTATGCGACTAATATAAATTTATATAATGATATTGAATATAATAGTGATGATGATAGCATGAAAACTAATGAAGAAAGCAATACTCCTTCTATTAAGCTTACCTCTTCACAGTAATTAGAATAGAAACAAAAACCACACCAGAATGATTACAATAATTAGTATTTGTCAGACAGATAATAATAAAATTTCAGGAATTCCGATTCTGAATTAATAGCTTTTAATAAGATAAGAAAAAAACATAATTCCCATATTATTGCACCAAATTCCGAAAACTATATTAACGTTTAATGTAAAGGTAATATTATACCTCATTATAGTAATTTTAGAAAAAATAAGGAAAATTAAAAAGTTAATGAGTAAGATTTGAATATAATTGATGATAACAAACTATCTAAAGTATAATAATCATAAAAATCCATACTAGTAAATGAAGATTCAGAATAAAACAGAAAATAGAATTTTTCTAGCTATGTAGAAAATAATATAAATGTTTTAAATGGAAATAGTGAGGAGAAAGAAAATATAACTTTATTTTTAAAACAAGATATAGAAAAAACAGATAGTTACTAATAATGTAAGATTAATTATAAAATAAATTAAATAATTTTAAGCATAATTAATTTAGTATTTTTTTTTTTTTTATCAAATACATTAAAGATGGTGAAATAATAAGAGAAAGGATGAATAAATTTAATTTTTAAGAATCCTCTCCTTGCCACTCTAAGTATTCGAGGTTATCATAGAGAGTGATGAAGTAAAAAATGGGAGTAAGTCAAATGAATTGTCACTAATAATAATTACACCATGGGAATTCTAATTTTAAATCAAAAGAAAAATTTATTTTTGAATTTGAAACTATGAAATAATATAAATTATTTAAACCATAATTTAATTTCAAAGTTAGCCTTACTAAGTTTAGAATGTAAGTATTAAAAAAACTAAAAAATATTTTTTATTAAATTCTCCCTTGAGATCACCGCTTAAAAAGTCTTAACAATGGTGAATAATCATATTTTAATAACAATACTACACGTCTATATTATATAAATTAATTTCTGATATAACATAATAAACTATTACTTTTGCTGAGTATTTTCTTTAAATAATACATAATATATATATATATTTTATATTTAATCGATTTGTTGGTAATAAACATTAAATTTAAAAATTAATTTACAACAATTTATAACTTTAGTAATACTGTATGATAAATATACTTATTTATGACTATAATATTTTTATTAATTATAATATGTGAGTGTGCTTTAATTATTTAAATATATATAAAATAATTAAAGAATGTTGTAGTAAATTTCATAATTTTATTTCTTAAAATAGCAAAAGTAATTGTTAATTATTCAAATATTTAATTACTGTATTTTGGTAAAGTTATTCTAGCATACAATGATTATAATTGTTAGCTGGTTTATAATACCAATTTCGCATTATTAAACTTTATTGCATATTCATACAATTTAGATAATTAATAATAAATAAGCAATTTTTAGACGATTTATTAAATTAAATTGACAACTAATAAAACAAAACAAAATAAAATAAAACAATTACATAGTTAAGCTATTCATAAATAAAATAGCCTTATCTTTTGTAAGATAAAATATAATAAAGTTCGAATAATGATAAACTTTTAAAGTTTTTAACTTACACCATAAAACAATAATTAATCAAGTCAAGAATTGTCATCATTGAGTGACAGAATTAATTAAAGCAGTAACAATTCAGTTCAAAGATTATAATACCAAAAGAATGGCAAAAACAAATTGTCTATAATTTCTAACAGAGCTATTCAGCCAGGAATGTGTCTTGACGTTCCTCAGACACCCTAATCTGATTAGAATCAGTTAGATTTTTCCCATTCAATAAATGAATAATTCTCAAATTTAAATTTTGATAGCAATGGCTTGAATTCATAATTACAATCTGTTGATAATAGTAAAATATTTTTCGAAGCAGCATCATATAAAAAGTCCAAATTTGTTTAGTAAATAACCGACTCAAACAACAGAATTACGTCTAAAGGCAAAAATGGTACTGTGGTTAAACCGAAAGAAAAGCGCAAAAAAAATAGGCCACTTACTTTTAATATGTTGATGTAAACATAAATAAAAGTTGTATTGAAGTAATTGCTTGAATAAGTTCCTAGCAGAATGTATGGCAGACTTAAAGAAAATCACTTTCAAATGATAGGAGATAGTGCTTCTTGTTATTCATAAAAGCAAGAATATAATATCCAAACTGATAGGGAAATTCTTTAGCAGCATTTATATGATTTATAATAGGTTTTTAAAGAAAATTGTGAAATAGTGGACAAAGTTTCAATAGAATAAACCCTTTTCGAAAAAAATATATTTATTCACAAAATTTTGTTGCCCAGAAATTTTCTTAAAATTAAAGACTGTTCAATGTGTATTTTAATTCCGAAGGGCTATCCAAAGCGAAGACTATACCAATTCTATATAAATTTTGTTTTGCAAAGCTAGGAAGAGGAGGAATAAAAATTACATAATATAGGTGAAAGCAAAGATTAGAATAAACGAGAATCATAGCATCACTAGTATTTTTAATACGAAAATTAATTATGGTGGGAACAAACTATTAGCTCTAAAAAAGTAAATTTTTTTATTTATTAATCATAAATTAGTTTTTCATCATTTAAAATAAGATAAATTTATCATCTCTATTAATATAGAATAAATTAAATTATATTAAGTTTTGATTTTATTACATTCTAAATCTTTGTTTTAATTAAAAATTGTTGTTAGAATTAGTTTTTTTAATATTTTTTTCACTATTAATTAATAAATAAGGTATGGAGCGCCAAAAAAGGAAATTTATTAGATTTCGCTAAAAAATGCATAAAATAAATTTAAAATAAAATTAAAAATCAGCCACTACCAAATATGCAGGAAGATAATTAATAAAATTAAGAATAGCAATATGACTAAGAAAATTAAGATTAGGAGATGAATTAACCAAGTAAGAGAAGAACTAAAAAATAGTAAAAGACTATGATATATTCGAAATCAAAAAAAACTTTTTACACGAATCCCCCTGGTACAACAAGGGAGGAATTTTCGCCCTATTTGCGACCGGCAGAAAAAACACGATAATTGCAAGATAGATATTTAAATAAGGATTCTCCTGAATCTTAATTTTAGTCTTAATGTGTGTCAAAAATAGAAATAAAAAATGGCAATGATATAGTCAATTCGAAAAATATAATAATTGAGAATGGAAAGAAAAAGTATAACTCTTCTCTAGAATTCTAATAGAGTTTATTGGAAAAAACTTTGCATAATTATTTTTACAGCAAATAATTCACTCCTGTTAAAGAAATAGTAATCATAAGCAAACTGTCAGTTCTAATACAAAAAATTTGCTTTAAATTAAACAAAGTGTTATTAAAATTAGACTAGTTTATTTTGAATCCAGAACATTTAATTTGTATTTGTAGTAATATAATTTCTTCACTGTCGATCTTTTTTATGAGTTTTTTGTATAGTCTTTACGTTTTTTATGACTATAGCTTTAAAAAAAATCCTGTAAAAACAAAAAGTATATTATTAATATAAAATTGCTATGCATATTTATTTTTAATTATTTTACAGTTAGTTGATGGAATATTAATTTTTTCCTTTTGTATAACTGTTTATTATATAATCTTGCAATTTAATGTTGGAACTTATATAAAGGGATAAATAATATTAGACAGAAAAACAATCGCGATGAATTACATATAAAGCAAATTGCCCTTTGATTTAATTGGACTCTTTTCTCTCCTCATTAACTTGGCATTTTCAGATTACTTCACTGACACTCAAATGAAGGGATTTTGTTGCATTTATTTTTTTTAAGCACTAACTCTTAGATATAATGTCTCTTTTATGGAAAAAGTATTTATCAATTCTGGACAGTCCTCTCATTTATATAATTTTTTTAAACTTTTATTTAACCTAATGCTTTTATGTCATTTTGTTGCTATTCTATATAAAAGCATGGCAGACGTACAAAATAATAAATTTTAATTAAATATCCTATAAGGGCATTCAAATACGTAACTATATATAAAATTTTTAGATTGAAATAATGTATAAAATTAAGCACCATTGGATAGAAGAAAGAAATCTATCGGGAGCTGTATGGTATAAAATATACATTGAATCTTTAACTTGGTCCTGCTATACATTAATGCTGATCGGATCAAGAGGGTTCAACCACTATGAAGATTTGTTTATTACTTTTCTTTTATTTGCTACTGTGGGAGTGTTTGGGTAAATCAATTATTTTCTGATTTAAAATTGCAAACACAAATTTATTAATTTTATTTAAGATACTTATTAAATGCAATTGGAAACATTTTAGCGGATATGAACAGAGAAAAAGAAATTTATAATCATGAACTCACAGTGATCAATAAGTACATGAGAAGGAAAAATGTAACACTTGAATTGCAGTCCAAAATCAGAAACTACCTAGAGTATTTCCATTAGTTTTCTTCAGACGATATTGACGAAAATTCTTTGATAACTATTCAAAATAAACTGCCCAAAAACCTAAACGAGGCAATGGCTAAAGAAATAAACCAGAATCTGTTCAATCAATTTCCTTTATTTCAGCGATATTTCAGTAAAAAAACCATAGAATAGCTGATACACGTTATGAAGGAAAAAGTTTACGTGACCAACGAAATCGTGCACAGCCCAGAACTAGAAGAAGATAGGGCCCTATATTTGATAGTAAAAGGAAAAATTGATATGGTTTATGTTTAGCCTGAGGAGAACACTGTTGAAAATTGTAAGGAAAAAAAAAAAAAAAAAAATAAAAAAATAATTTAGGAAAGGTTAATTCCTAAAAAAAGGAAATTATATTGGGCCAATTCAAAGCAGGAGATATTTTCGATAGTTTAACAGGGCAACCAACCAAATTCACTCTCAGAAGTAACCGTATGTCTGTGTTATATAAATTAGATTGGGATGATCTAGAGAAGGTTATAAAACAAGATGAGGCTGATCACGAAAAATTTCATGCTCTAAAAGAAAACTCCATGCTTTTAAATAAAACCCGGATACTAAACTCGAGTTGTGTTATTTGCCAATTTGACAGTCACGATGAACATAACTGTAATCTCATATATTACTAGCCTAACAGAATCAATCTAGTATTAAAATAGCACAAACAAAATTAGTTCTAGCACAGAAGTTAATCTTACGCAAGAAAGGAATTCGTAAAAAATCAAATTACGTAGTTATTTATCACTTTTAACATTATTAAATTATAATTTATCCTAATCCTAAAAGAATATGAGAAGATATAATTGTTACACCTTTTTTCACGATCTCCAAAATTTAGAAGAACAATTTTCAAAAGATGAACATCTGCGCATAATAGCTGAGAATTGTTAACAATATTATGAAAATTAAGCCAATGAGTATAATAATGAATTTGAAATTGATGATGATATTTCCTCGCATAATGACCATTACATGGAAGACAGTGACTACAACATGGAATTTTCGGAGTATTATGACTAATACAATCAGTCTGGAGATATAAAGTAATAATAGCACCACTAGGAGCAATCTTAAAAAACCTTCCATATGGAACGAATGGGTACTTTTTGCAAATATAATGAAGCCCTGCACAAAATTGGCAAACCATTTAATTCTTACAACTAAATCGAGTTATCTGTTAATTCGTTAGACCCTCCGGCGAAGGATATATCAGGATCAAATACTCCGAGAAGATCTGTTGATATACACCGGAGTTTTCATAGTTCTAAAAGTAATGATGTGTAATATGAAATAGATGATGTGGATTCTTTGGCAGCCACCCCAAATGTTAATAAATATAATAATAATGGGCCTATGAAAAGAATCCCTGAGCACCAACTGCAACAACAACATACTTCTCACTTTTATAATAATAATATTGCCAAATAAAAAACTTAAAGATAGATTATGAGGTAATAATCAAACTAATAATTTCAGGGCTCCATCTCCTATTAAGGAAATTCTCCCTCAAAGAAAAACTCTAATTTCCATCAGAGGATGCAGTAATAAGTCGGATACTTGAGGGTTGATACAAAACACACTGGGAAAGAAACGAAAAGTATCAAAAAACTGATTAAGAGAGGGGGAAGCAATTTTAATAACAATCCGAATAATACATAAAATAGCAATACGGTATATTTTGCTACAAATTAAAAAGGAAAAAGAAGCTCTCAGGGGTGTAGCCAAGCCACACCTACTTTGTTTGGAGAGGATGGCATTTTAAAAGTAAAAAATAGCAAATCTAATGTACTCATTCATAATAATAGTCATCTTTACCTTAATGAAGAAGAAGAAATTTTCTATGAATTCGAAAAAATGAAGCATTTCTAAAATTTCAAACCCCAAAACAATCTTAAAAATGTATTTCAAAAATATAAATAGTAATAATAAATTAAACTTAATAAATTAATGTAATAATAAGGAATTATTAAAAGATCTAGACTTAATTTAAATTAGTAACAATGATATGTATAAATATATAATTGATCACATATATTATATTTTAATTAATTTTTTATATATAATAAATTATATAATTAGTCAATAAATAAGTCATGAAAGTTTTTTTCTTTAAAATTTGTAATTTCATCTATTTAAATGATTAAATCAACAAAATTTATTGTTTTCATATATGTGTTTTTTATGGCGCACATTAAATTTCACTTTAATTAAAATTTTTTATAATATTCTTCACTATTTAGATGATTAAATAAACAAAATTTATTCTTTTCATATGGGTTTTTTTTTTATGGAACATATTAAATTTTACTTTAATTAAAATTTTTTATAATATACTTCAAAAAAAAAATTTATCACTCTATAATATTTATAATTTGTTATTATAATGGAATAATTGCCAGACGGTCTATTTACCTCGAAATAAGAAGCAAATTATTCCGTAAAGGTAGCTAATCATACTATATAAAAAAAATAATCATAATAATGCTTTAATTGTATTATAGAGATAAAAAGACAAATATGGAAAGGGTGTATCTGCTCTAATTACAATAGAAAATAGGACAAGCAATTCAATTTGTATTTAAAAATATAATAGTTTAAATGGAAAATTTTATAAAAACCCAACTAAACTCCCAATTCCTCCTAAAATGTTTATTTCTTTTCTTCATGTTCATCCAGACAAATAGCCTATTGGTAGTAAAGGAAATATAACCTTTAGTGATTGTTAAAATTCTAAAATTCAATGGAGTTTTAGTTGGAATATACCATGGCAAAAACTAATTGGGGGCAATAACTCTTTTGAATCATCAAATAAATATATTAAATATTCAGCAACTAAAAATTTAAAAGAAACAAGTCCAAAAATTAATGTTACCATTTATGATTAGGAAGTTCAAGTAAATTCTACAAACAACAATTAAATATAAGATATTAATAAAGATCTATAAACTATAAGCGAAATATAAACTAGTAATATAAATGATGATTATAATGAATGTAAGATATGTTTAAACAGTTTAGCCAATATAGCTTGTATACCATGTGGCCATAGATATTGTGAAAAATGCATCAATCATGTAGAAAGTTAACTATAATGCTTTATATGCAAAACTAAGCTTTAGAATACTTTAAGATTATATTGAATTGTAGTAATTTTCAATATTAAAAAAAAAAAAAATTATATTTATATAATATTTTATAATTTTAATTCATATTATTATTAATAAAACTTGTTTTATATATATAAATTATAAATTTTAAATAAAACATATTTTATTTCCCCCCCCCCCCACATGGATAATCATAAAAATTAAATAAAAATTTAATTTAGTGAATATTCTAAATTCTACACACATACATGAGCTTAATTTCAGTGTAAAACTTATTACAATATATACGAATAATAATGCGCTAATTAATTAATATTATAATTTTAATAACTTTATTAGTTTTGTAAAAAAATTAAAATAATAACAATAACAAATGAGAACAGGATAAATTTATTACGAATCGGAACTTGACGATGATAAGGAATATCTCACTCCAGAAACAGGAGAAAAAAAATCAGGATTTATTGAAGCTATATGCAATATTTTTAAGAGTTAGGTAGAAATAAATATATTTACATTTTATTATTTAAAAATACAAATTTATTTATTACCTATCACTAGTTATGATAAAGTCTATGTTATGAATAGTATAAATTTCCTATTAATAAATTCTACTTTTTTTTTAATTTTCTTTTATTCAATTTTAGGTAGGAGCTACTATGCTAGCAATTCCTTTTTCGATGTAAATGTGTGGAATTGGGTAAAATATAAAAATAATTTATGGAATTATTTATTTCTAATAAATGATTTGTCTTTTTTAAAAAAAAAGAATTTTATATATATGTTATTTTTTTCATTTTCCAGATATGGGATCATAATATAACTCCTTACAACCTTATTCATGCTCTATGGAGTGAAGAAATTGGTTGCTATCGCTGACGATGTACAAAAACCAAAGCTTTACTACCCAGAATTGGTCGAATAAATTCTAGGACATAAAGCTGGTAAAATAAAATCTAATTTAAGATAACAATAATACATACAAATTGATTGCTTAATTTATTTTAATTTATTTTATAATAAGGTGTATTGATGGGCATAATTCTGGCTTCATTGAGTTTGGGAGGATGTATAGCTTATATAATTTTTTTCAAATCTTTTATTTAAGAGGCATTTTACTATGCAGGAGGACAGGCTAATTAGTTTGAAGTTATCACAATTACACTTGTTATATTGGTTCCCTTTATTTTCGTTCATAATTTCCATCTTTTAAATCGATCATCAGCATTTGCCATTATGATAATGCTCTTCACTATTACTTATGTTACATACTACGATGCCGTTTATATAGAGTAAAATGAAGCAGGAATATAAATAGGAAATATGTTTAAATTTTAAGGAATTCCTCAATTTATTGGTAAAAATATGTGCATTTTAAACTATAAAAGCCTATTTATTTCATATTTATAATTATAGGAATCGCGATTTTTGCTACAGAAGGAATAACTTGCGTTTTTCATATTAGAGATAGCATGGAAAAGCCAAAATATTTTATGAGAGTGTTTACCGGATCAGTTGTACTTATATTAATATTATATATAATTTTCGGAATTATCAATATCTTGACTTTTGGAATGGATGTGAATGAAATTATATTGATGAATATCCCTTATACTAATATGGCATCGTTTTTTGCGAAAATTGGTTATGCAACTGGAATTTTGCTAACATATCCTGTATAAATATTTCCAGTTTACTCTATGGTTGAAAAAACAGCATTATCTTTTCCAAAACATGTAAACAAAATTATTAACTAATAGTATTATATATACTTTAAACCAATATTATATTATTTAGATGAAAATTGAAGATCTAGCTTAAATTGACATTTATAAAATATATGGACTTAGATTAAGTGTTATGACAAGTGTGTTATTAGTGGCGTATGTCATCCCAAAGTTTGCAGGAATTTTAAATGTTTTAGGAAGTATATCTGGGATAGTTTCGTAGTTTGTTTTCCCTTTAATTATGGACAATGTTTACCAAGGATCTTAAAAGCCTAGATATTTAAAGTATATTGATAGCGTTTTAATTGTGTTATCTTGTTTATTGACAGTAATATGTGGATATTATAGTATTAGGGATTTATTGGCTTGATTAACAAATTATTTAAAATTTATAATTTAAAATTAATAAATTATATACTACACCAAATTAATAATAAATAAAAAATAATTTGAGTATTTGGAGTTATTTATATATATATATTATTAATTTAATAGAAGAGTATATATTTTTCATTAATGCATACAAAAAAAATTTTAAATATTAAGGTATTATTAATTAATTAATTTAAAGACTTCTATTCGTTATCATATTGTAATTTTAATTAAAAAATAATATTGGGAGAGTGTTTAATTAATTGATAAATAGTAAAAACAAATAATTAAATACAAAAGAACCATACAGAAATCAAGGATAAAGTAATTCTTTCGTAGGATTTAAGGAGTTCCGATCGGGTGCATTAAAAACCATTTTAAGGTACAATGAAGTTTCCTTAGACCCGTTGCTTCAATTGCAGTTTTTGATAAAAAACCCGTTTCCATGTTATATACGAGCCCTGAGAGAGAGCGCTCCTTCTCGCTACGAATTGAACAAAATATCCGAAATTTCGAAAAAAAACAACCATAATTGCACATGCACAAACAACCCTCAAATAATTACACAAGCCACAGCAAAAATAAAATAAATAATAATACAACAAAATATACATTTACCAATGCCTTATCAACAACCATACTAATCTATTTAAGAAACACAAATATATAATTACAAATGCCAAAATCACTCAAAAATTACAGAAGGAAAATTACATATAACAATATATTTAAAACAACCAAAAAAATATTTAAAAAAACACTCAAAATAATTAAAATGTACAACCCTTATAATTGCATATGCCGAACTCATCGATAAAAATATTAATATTAACAACAATCATGATTACACAAGCCTAACATCAATTTATATCTACAAAAGCCACTAACAAACCATACAATTACAAAAGCCACTAACAACCCATACAATTACAAACGCCACAAACAACCCAAAATAATTACTAAAGCCATAAACAATCTAAAATAATTACAAAAGCCACAAACAACCTAAAAAATTACACATGCCATAATATAGTTTAATGACTTGGAGACTTAAACCATGTATACTGCAAATAATTCTTAAGCTCCAGACTTTTAAACACCAATTTACTTTTTTTTCAGGATTTTTTTTGCTACTTGTAACTTAGTCAACGAGATTCAAAGTCGGTAACATTCACTTGTTGATAAAGTTATTTACTAGCCATTTTTTAAAACTACAAAATAAAATCCATACACTAGCAAGCGAGATCGATGGGGGTGTGTAGGTCTCCGCAAGGACCTCGAGCTGACCCACTAATAATATTGCTAAGTTTTTAAAAACCGAAAAAAACAAATAATTTTCCCCAAAAAAATCGATAATTTACCGACACTCTACTTTTATAGAGGCAGGAATTGCTTCACCTAAAATAGTGATGATTCACTTAATATACCAAACCCTTTAAAGGTTTCCCAAAAAATCTTTGAAGAATTTTAATAAATAAATATCAAAAATTACTATAAAATATAAAAATTTTTTTGAGAGCTGAAGTTTATAATTATAAAATATAAAAAATATAATATAAAACATATAAAATTATAACATAAAAACATAATAAAATAAATTATAACAAACTTATAAAAACAAACTATAATAACAAAAAAAAACATATTCCAAGCATCAAATCAATCGTCCAATTCATCATTTCTTTAAACTATAGCTTATTTAAAAACATGCTATTTAAAGATAATACAAAATTATAAGAAATGTATTATTATTATTAAATATAATACTTTCTTGTTTTCTTAATTTATTAAGATAATTATCAGTTATTAATAAATTTAAATATATATTAGTAATTAATTTATTATTACTTATTTTAATGAAGTATCCGTTAATTAAAAATAAAATTTAAATATATTAGTTTTACTATTCCATATAATTATATTATTAAGTTTAAACAAATACTTTATTTTTATATTTAGTTAGCTATTGGTATATTTATATATAGTAAACTCATATAAAAAATTTATAATCATATTATTATTTCTTGAATTACATTACCTTCAGATTTTTATTTAAGGATATAATTAATAAATATATTAAACAACTATTAATAAAATTTGCATTAATTAATATTTCAACTATTAACAATGTAATATTAATATTATCACTCAAAAATTAATATTAGGCATTAAATAAATATAATACTCGCGACTAATTAATAAATTTTTAACTGTGTTTACAATATGTAAATATATATTTTGTTCATATTATAAATACTATCAATTTAATTTTAAAACAATTTATTATAAAATATTAATTAAATAATTAAATAAAAATAATAAATATACGTATTAAAAAATTGAGAAATTAAAATAGCATAATAATAAATGCAAAATTTTTAATTTTTCAATTTAAAATAAATTCTTATTTAAGGCAAATTTTATTTTTATATTTTATGTAAAAAGTTAATTTAAATTGTTATTTTTATGTTAAATTATTATTATATATTTGTATTGTAATATTTTGAATTTAATTTTTCTGTTAAATTATTTATAATTAAACATAAAAGCACCCAAATACTTAACTTAATTAATTAATTAATTTAAAAAATAAAATGTAATTTTAGAAATAATAAAATTTAAATTGATATAAAAATAATAATTTGTATTAAATTGCTCATTCTTCTTCTTCATCATCATATTCTTCTTCCCGTTCTTTTTCAGCTTATTCAACTTATAACATTCTAAGTCTTTTAATTGTGAAATTAACTTTATTTTTCATATTCTTTTAGTTTTCATCATCTTCAGAAATATTTCTGTTTATCCATTTTATAAAGTTGATTTTTAGGTAATCTTTAAGAACTTCAACAAATGTAACATTTTCTGTATTTTCTTTTAATTTTTCTATTGCATAGTTCAATGCAGTAGCAGTTGTTCTAATAAAATAATTTAAATATTATTAAAATACATAATAAAACCATTTTAATTATGATTATTAGATAATTGGAATTAAATTACTTTGAATAAAATTCTTTAAGGAATATTTATAAGAAGAGAGTAACCATATCGCTGGGAAGTTCTAAATTGAAAACTTTTAAAATTGATAAATTTAAGCCTCCCTTAACACAAAGTTAAGAAGAAAATTTAGCTAAGTTCCCTATTTTTCTAGGATTTAAATCATCAACTTGTTTGAATTTATCCCATAGAGAGTATTAAAAAGAATATTTTAAGTGCTTATTAACCTCAATTAGTTTATTGGATAGATGAACATAATAAGGATTGAATTATTTTTCGTTAGTACAACACTGAGTAACGACAACTGTATTAAAATAAATAAATAAATTTAAGTAAAAAATATTAGGATTTGTAATTATAATAAAAATTACCAGCTATTTCTCTATTTTATTTTTTATTTAATTTAAGTTTAATTATTTTTTGGGATGCGTCTAAGTAGTCTTCGGCAGACATTATTATCATAAATATCTGTTTTCTTGTTATACTTACCATCTTATTTTTTATAGCTAATTGCTCTAATTTTTTCTTTTCCTAGTTATTCAAATCTATATCTTCAAATATGTCTTAGTTTCTTTCAATAGTATCCATAGTTTCGACATTATTTAGTGGTTCCCACCATTTATTTATGTCTTTATTTATAGAAAGAGCAGTAATAAAATCTAAACTGAAAATATTTTTTCCTAATTTCATTCTACAAATTTATAGGATTCATAAAAAAAGAGATAAATATAATAATAGATATATAAAACCAATGAAATATTATATTATTTTACTTTTATTGAACACTTTTTTTAAGCCAATTAATTAAATATTGTAATCTTTCTATGGGGTTATTTTTGATCTTTTTATTCATTTTAATATCATTAAGATTAATCAATATAAAGTCTATTTTTTTAGAGTGCTCAGATTTTGTACTTTGATATTTTTCAATTGAAGATTTCACATTTGAAACGATATGTTTTAGTGCGGCGGGACTATCGGACCTGATTTTATGTCCGCAAAAATTTACTAAAACAATGAGCAATTCGATATCTGATTCACTTATTTCTTTTATTAAATCATCGAAAATACCTCTTATGAAATCGATAGAAACTGAATTGAAAATGTAAAAATGACAAAATACTTGGATCAAATTTTTTTTTTAGCAGAATTCCTAGTTTTCATTTATGTCATCTTCTGGGCCTATATCAATTCCTATTTTTTTAATTTCGTTATATTTATCTAAAAGAGCCTTCATTAAAATAGAAAACACATAGTTTCCAAATATATCCTGCAGAGCTACTAGTAAGGAAGTGGTGGTAGATAAAATATGAGAAAGCACTGACATCGGATTAATGACTTATCTTACAAATATTTCGCTTATGATAGGAGCCACAAATGTTTTGGGATTTTCATTGAAAACTTAAACCTTAAATATAAATTTATTTGGTAAAATTAAATTTATAATAAAAATGTATAATTTACTATTTCTGTGAGGATTCTATCGATATTAGTTTCTGAGAGTTTATTGATATTACTATTTATTATTTTATAGATTTCTTATCTCTTTTAAGCCTATTCTTTTTCCATCTTTTCCATTACCTTTATTTTATCTTCATTTTATTCATATTATTGAGATTATTCTTCTTCCTGCTCACTTATATCTTCTTCAGCATATTCCTCTTCTTAAGCATCTTCTTCAACAACTTTCTTTTTGTTTTAATTTAATTTTTCTGAATTTTGTTATTTTACAGATTAAACTTATTTCAAATTTTTTTTTTCTTATTCTTTGATTCTTCTCTATATTTCTCTTTCAATAGCCTTATCTTCCGAATTTTACTATTCATTTTCTTATTCTTCAAATTCAATTTCAGATTAAGAATCTTCATTGAATTACTCTTCATCATCACTATATCTTTCTTCTTCCTCATCATTTTAGTCGCCAAAATCTACTTCCATATCACTATAATCTTCTTCCTCTTCTCCTTCTTCTCCTTCTTCTTCATCATCAAATTCCTTATAAAAATGAAATATATAAAGAATTATTATATTAATTTGTTAGTATACTTCCTATTCCTCTTCTTCTGAGTCAATAAGTTCTCCATCTTTTTCAGGATCATATCCCACAACTTCTATTTATGGCATTTCATCATTATAAACTATACTAGCTGAATCATCTTGATATTCTTCTAAATTATAATCTTCGTAAAACATTCCTTAATCTAAAGTTTTTTCCATTTATAAATCTCTATATGGTTTGTAATTTTGTTTATTTTATGTTTTTGTTATTGTTTATATATTATCCAAAAAATCAAACAAATCATTGTCATATCCATCCTATTTCATTTCCTTATCAAATAACTTCTTTTTATTTTTATTTCCAATTCCCATTTTCTATTCAAGCATTCTAATTTCTTCTTCATCTTTTTCTATCATCTATTATAACTCTGATTAATCATTGTTCAATTTTTTCTTCTTTTTGCTTTTTTCTCCTATTTTTTTATTATTCATTTCGGTAGAAATTTTTCTTTTAACGTTCTACTCTTTCTAATTATTTTATTATTAAAAATTTATTTTTAAATTTATACAATTTTATTTATATTATAATAATTGCTACTTTTTGCTATTCTTTGTTATTAATGTTGCCATCTATAACATTTTTCTCTTTCTTTTGTTACTTTTGATTCTACAGTTATTATTGAGATAAGGCATTATTAGATTGTATAATTTGAGAATCACTGTTTTTTCTTTCAGAAAAATTTCTATTATTATAGTTTATTTTTTTTTGTTTTTTTTCTTATTTTTTCTACTTTCTCATTTATTTTCTATTAAACACGGAAAATTTTTCATCATTGAGTTTTCCTGCTTCAAGATGATGATTATCATCACTGTGACTTAAATTATAATTTAATGTAAATGTATACGTTTTGAATCAATAATAAATAAATTAGTATTTGAGTTAAAATAAATCTTCATATTACCTGCTTAACTTCCTAGCGGGGTTTTAAATACCTTTTTTTAGTTCTTCATTAATTTTTTAATTGAGTAAAATTATAATTTTGATAATTTATACACAATTTAATTATATCGCTGACTTAAACAGTTAATTATTATAAATTGACATAAAAAATAAAAAATATATGTAATACTATTTAATATAAAGAATAGTATAAAATTTAACTGGAGGAGTATTAAAAATTAATTTAATAAAACAATACATATCTGTAAGATATGAGAATTATAATATATTATAATGAACATAATTTTAAATTTAATACAGATTCATTTAATGTTTTTAGTAAAATTTCACTTTGTAACTCCAAATTCCAGATTATTGAAAGTCTCTATTCCCATTGCTCTCATTAATACAATCAATTCTTACTCTATATTAACTCTTATTTCTGGATTAATTTGCTCCATATAAATTTGTTCTCCTAATATATTGAATACACATTCATCGTCTAAAAACTATATCAGATCCTCATCTGTTAAATGGTTTTCAATTGGAAAATCATCACATTCATTTAACTATAGGTTACAATTTTTATCTTTAAAAATATAAATAATAAATATAGAATTCTACTAATTCTTTATGAACGTATACCTTTAATCTATTCCTTTATTTTTTAATAATCTATATATTTATAAGTAACAGGGCAAAGAATTTAGCTAGGTCCATACTAGATTTTATACATCATTTTTGGAGTATCAATGTAATATCCCATGTTATAAGTAGTAAAGGAAGGAAAAAACTATGACATATATTTAACATATTCAATTTCAAATAAAATTGACACTACTCCCAATGAATAAGACGCCAAATTAGTGTCATAGAAAAAATACATTGAATGATAGAAATTTTCGGTTATATCTGCTACAGCTACCGCGATTAATTTCCCATGAAGATAGTAATCAAAATGGACAGATCCTATGGGTAAGTTAATATTATTTAAAAACGATTTCTTCAACTCATATCCTAATACAGGCATGCATAAAAACCTTTCATAACACTATGGCGTTATGTCATCTTTTTTGTGTATTTTTTTATTATATTATTAATATAATTAAAATTCATTCGGACCAAATGTGGCCTTTCTTGCTTGGACTACTAAATTTCCTCTTTTCATAATAAGTCCATTTCCAAAATTAGTTTCAGTAGTAGTAATTACCGTTTTTTTTTCATTGCCTTATTTTTATAGATTTTTATTCCTATTTTATTTTTTTATTACTAGTCACTAATACATTTTAAATCTTATTAATTTGTTTCTATTAACAAATATCCTTTTTTTATAAACTTAACTTAAAATTTAGTAGTTTTTTATTTTAATTTTCTATTATTCGTTGCAAAATTATTTATATCCTATCAATAAAGCTTTATAATTATATCTTTTTATCCATTATTATAATATATTGCTAATGAAGAATCATAAATAAATTACAAATATATTAATTCTAGTAAGTGTTATTCTTTGAAGGTTAAAGAATAATTTTGGATAATTAAAGTTTTGGAATACTATTTAATGGCGCATTCACAATTTCATTTATTATTTTATAATTCTATTTGAGTTATTCAATAATTTCGTTGCAGATATAGTTTTTAATAAATATTTGAATTTAATTTTCCTCCTTTTCTTTAATAGAATCTTATAAATATTATTCTTTTAAATTGTTACTTTTACATTATGTTTATTTAACATTAAAATATTTAAATTCATTAATTTTTTTAAAAGAATCCTTTTCTTCTTCAGTGTCTACTTCATTATACTCACTTATTTCATAATCTTAGTCTCCTAGTAAGACTATTTATAATTTATATGTTTATAAAAAGATATCATAGTTAATTATATATACTTGGTATTTTTTCATCTTAATTTTAGTATTTTTGGCATGAGCATCATAAGTTAATTAAAATTCACTCTTTGATAGTTAAATAAGCTAATCGAATTTTTAAAAAATTTTCCTTTGTTTTTTATTATAAATAATTTTTTGGGACTCATTCTCATTACATAGCTTCTGCAACAACTCATATCCATTGATGGTTTATAAAAATATGATCCCGATCTGGTCCACCCTTTTAATATATTTTAAAATATATAATAAAGTTATTTTAAGTTTTTTATTTACCCCTATCCACTAGGCTTTCATAAATTGGAATCTTCATCTTATTTTTTACTGAAAATCCACATCTATAATAAGACGAGGTATTATTACAATATCCACATTTCCCTTTTCTAGGTACATATCCATGAATATCATAAAGTGAAATTAAAAAATCCTTGTTTTAATCTTGCTAAGAGATTTATTATATTTGATCCTACATTATTAAAAATTTATACACAACTATTGATTTCTCTATATATTTTTTGATAGTGTTGATTATACAATTATTATTTTCATAATAAATAGTATTCTTTATCAGCTTTAATCAGATAATTAAAAAAGAGATTAATATATATATATTTTCATCTACTAATTGTAAATATTATTTTTTATAAAAGTGTAAATTTATAAAATTAAATATATAGATTTTAATTATTGACTGATATAGTTATACTTTTGGATAATCATAAACAAATTATTATATACAGTAAATTGCATACGTATTATTATTTAATAAAATTATTATAACTTTTATAATGTTTAAAATGAATACTATTAATTTATTTATATAATCACTCTTCCTTTCTTTGTCCAAATTCCCATTCTCCCTCTATATAAAAATATTATTCCTATACTTAAATATATTTTAATCATAAATAAAAATTAAATTTACCGTAAACTCTACCATCGGGCCATTCGAATCTCCCTTTTCCATGTTTTTTATCATATTAATATTCTCCAATATATTTTCTTCCATCAGGCCTTTTAAATAAATACAATAAATATCCTAAATAGTTTTAAACATATTTCTATTTATAAATTTTACCAAGTAAAGGTTCCCTTACCATGCATTAGATTATTTTTATAACTTCCTTAATAAATTCTACCATCTGCCCATTTGAAATTTCCTTCCCCTTCCATTCTGTTATCTATAAAATTTCCTTCATAGCATGATCCATCTGAAAACATATATTTTCCATAACCATTTTTTTTGCTTTATTTATAATGGCCTTCAAATTATGATCTATCATTCCTTGTATGAGAATTATTAATTATTATAATATCTGCACATATTTAAAAAAAATAATTACCATATTTCAACTCCGTACCCATCTTGTTAATCATCTTTCCTATTAAATTTGAAAACAAATTTATGAATATTTTTAATCTAAATTAATTTATGTATTTTTAGTTTACCAACTTCCTTCATATCTATTTTAAGAACTTTAAAAAATTCCAATTCCATTTGCTTTATTATTATCCCAAGCCCCTTCATAGTAATCTTAATTTGAATGAATGAACTTTCCCTTTCCACTAGCTTAGTTGTTTAAAAGAATTTTAATTTGCAATATATATTAAAAATAAATGTTTATATGCTTTACCTTTATTATCTTTCCAATCCCCTTCATATTAAGATTAATCTGCCCATATCATAATCCCATAACCATTTCTTTTCCCTTAAAACCATTCTCCCTCGTATACTGATCCGTTTGTAAAATTAAATTTTTTTTTTCTATCTTAGAAGCACCAAATTACTAACATTATTAAAATATTTCATTTTCTTCCTAGGTAGTGAAGTACTTCAACTAAAATTAAATAAATTTAGCTTTAAATATGATTACTAAATGCTATATCGTTATATATTTTATGATTACTTATTAAGTTTCCGTTCCTTAAAACTAACTTTATGATTAATTACTTCTAAATGTATCCTCATAAGGTAAATTTTCTCCCTCTATTGAATAGTCGCTTTGAAAATTGTTATTTAATTTTTTTTTCTATGAAGCACTATTATTTATTGTATTTTAATTAGAAGGACTTGAATTATTTTTTTTATGTTGCTATCAATATTTTAATCATTATTTTAATTCTATTCTTTTTCTCCCTATTCCTCTGATGGATCATAAGATTTATTCAATTTTTTCTATTACTAAGCTGCTGCAGAGTTTCTGGAAGATCTAATTCCCCCACCTGCTGTTCCATTTTTGCCTAGGAACACATATTAGAACATTCGTTTCCCATTTAAAACCTTAATTCTTTTTACAATTATTTTTTCTATTTAAAAAGCTTATATTTTTTTTTATTTAGAGAAATTAGAACAAACAATTGTATTAATAAATATTCACTTTTTTAATCAATTTAATATTTATTCAAGTTTTGTAATTTTTAATTTCATTTAAAATTTCTTTTCTATTCTATTCCGTGTAAAATAATTAAACCAACAATGTTTAAGTCAAAATTACCTTGTATTATAAAGCTGATAGAAATAGTATAATTGGAAATACAAAAATAAATATTTCTAATTAAAAATATATAAACTAAAGATAAATTGACAATAACGTATTTTAATTCATTCATTCATTCATTTTTTGTAAAGCTTGTATATTTTGTCAAGGTCTTCATCATATTATTTATACATTTCTTTTTATCTAGCCATGGCTTTTTCAAAAGATTCATTTTCTTAGCATGGTACAAATTAGTTTGATGATTTTAAAGAATTTACCATAAGTTAAGCCCCAAATTCCATATCTCTTGTAATTAAGTCCTATTTACTCATTTTAGACAAGTCTTCAATTTAAACTTTTTTTATTGCTTTTCATTTCGTATCCACTTCCTAATTCTATCACAGCCTCTGTTTTCTATGAAATATTTCCACAAACTATGATGTAACTCTTTGGCATTTTCTTAGGGATATCCTTATTCTGATAATCTCGAAATGAATTCAAACATTGGCATTCTCAATACCTACTATCCGGTTTCATATGGAATAAATTTATCAAAGTTTATCTTCCTTATTTATCTCTTTGTAAAATATTCTCTAATCCTCTGATTGCACCAAAATTATGGATTTTCTAAGTTTTTTTAATTTGTCTATTTTTTATATTAAAATCAATCCTAATCGGAGCAGCATATCTTAACGTATTTATACTCTATTAATAATCAATAATTGAGGGTGATACATTAGCGATAACAACTGTTTTACAAGGCCTAATAGAGTCAAAATCAAAGGTATCCTTTAGTAATAAAGTTAATTTAGAGTTTCTAAAAGGAATATGCACATGCTTCTCAATATCTTTAGCTGCTAAAACTCTATTTCTGAGACATTCTTTTAACGCCTAAAGTATTTTTATAATTTTATAAACCGGTTTATAAATTAAATACTATATTATTAATTACCATTAAAGATTTATTAATTTCTCTTGTTTCTTTCATCAATTACTTGTCATGAAATTAAGAATCTGAAGCGTTTTCAGAACCCACTAAATCTACTAAAAATATATAACCATCTTCTGCCTACGGAGAAACTACATTTTAAATTCTTATTTGGCAAATGGAATGAGTTCTACTAGACATGTCATTTTTAAAAGTTGTTTTTGTTTTCCTATTTATTTAAGCTTATTCAATCAATTTGTAAAATTCTTATACATTAGTAACATCATATTCTTGTAGACCTTAGGCCTTGACCCTTCCAAACATATCTTCCATTATTTCCATTCTTGCGTTTTCATTTATTAAATCATTTACTTTATTTCCTATAAGCTCAAAAAACCCTACATGAATTGAATGATTGTGAATGTTTTTTTCGAAAATTTTCTATGCAATAATCTGTTGTATCCCTTACATGGTGTAGGTTTTTCCAGATCCTGTCTATCCGTAAGCAAATATGGTGCTAATACCCCCCTCTAGAGAAAATGACAGCAGTTGTGGTCCTATTATACTTATTCAAAAAAATAATAATTGATGATAATTTTTAAAATTTTATGTTTTTAATCTATATTCAGATACTTATAAATATATTCATTCGAATGATTCGGTCCAAATGAGTAATCTACTATAAATTTTTAGGTATCGAGTATGGGATTTTATTTAAAATCTAATTTAGGATTATGAATTGAAAAGAAAGGATTGTGAGCATGAACAATAGAAAAATACTTTTAGTTGACTTCCTCTGGTAATAATGGCCTTGTTCTAATGCAAATTGTTATATCTCTTCCTTCAAGTATTTTATCTACAGTTAATTAATTTAATATTAAAATTTTATAGTATTTTATTTATTTTATTTTATTACCTTCCTACTCTTAATCTGTAATTTGATCTTAAAATTAATGAGTGTGTTACTTCTAGTAATTATATATTATCTCATTAAATGTGTTGTTATTTTCCAAAATAGGCTAAAGTTTTTTAGTCTATCTGGATTTATCTTACAATGTTTACCGATTTTCAATTTGCATTTCTGGTTTAAATTTTTTATTTTTTATTTTATTTTGTTTTATTTTAGATTTTTTCATATTAATTTATTATGATGACTACAGTTTAAATAATATTATTTCTAATTTATTTACTAGTGAAAAATTAAAATACTTCTTATTAATTATTATTTTCTTTTGATAAAAAAATAATTAACTCATAGTACTAATATAATCTAAGCATAGTATACTAAGAAGTAAACATAATATGATTCAATTAAATAATTTTTTAAGCATTATCTTAATATAATATTTTATAAATAATATTTAATTCATTTTGATAAAATCTAGTCATCTTGAATGATATATTTAGAAATCATAGAAGATTAAAAAATAAATTATTTTATATAAGATTTTTATATCAAATAAAAATTGATAAAGTTTTAAAAATAATATTATATACAAGTATAAAATATAGGAATAAATATAAAAATTAAAATTTATATTTCAATAAAATCTGCTTGCATAGCTATTATTGCACTACTAATTTACTATATCTTCAGATTAGTCAACGAGATATTATTTAAATTGTTGATTTCTTTGGATGTTTTAAGAAGCTAGATATTCTATCTCTTCTATTAATTGCTATTATTTTTGTTTAAATTCTTGTATTAGTTTGTCTCTTTTATCTATTTCTTTATTAGATTAAGTTCTATATTTTTCGAAATCTTTTTCAGCAACAATACTATACTAATTTTAATAATCTTAGCGTTCTCTTAATAATTATTTTAACTCAGTTATTTCTTATGATTTCTAAGCTATTTATCCTGTTAATCTTTCGATTTCCTTTTGTTGTTCAGTTATCTGATTTTCATAGGCCCTTTCTTTTTCCCTGTCAATTACCTTTATCTCAACTGGTTTTTCAACAAACACTGGCTTTCTATTAGTATAATAAAAATAAATAATTTATGTTATACAATGATAAAAATCAGCCTTATAATTACTCAATTATTTTTTCTGTAATTTATATTTTTTATTGCTATTATTATTAATCTAAACTTTATTATTTTTATTGCTAATAACTTTCGAAATGCAAATTAGGATCTTTTCTTATTTAATCTTTTAATTTATCTATTTCAGATTCAAGTTATGCAATATATTTATTTTTTTTTCGATTCGTTTTTCTAATTCTTGCAAATCATTTATCTTTGATTTCATTAGTTTATATTCAAATTCAATAGTTTCTTTAGCTTTTTTCTCATTTTGCAGCATTATCTTTTCTGCTTCTAAATTTTTTTTAATTCTTCTATATCTCTTTTTTAATTTCCCTGTTTTTCTACATATATTTCAATTTAACTATTTTTTTCTTTAAGTTTCTGTTCAAGTTAAAATACAATTTCTTAGTTTTCTGAGTTTACAGTAAACATTTCTTATAAAAATATTTACTTATATTAGATTATATAAATTTAAAAAATAATTAAAATAATGTCTTTTTACATTTTTCTATTTATTTTATTTTAGATTTAAATTTTTCATTTTCTTATTAAAATTAATCTGTATAGCTTTCAGACTCTTGATTTAAAGATTATAAATATTAAACTTTTTTGCTTTTTTCCTAAATTTCAGCTTTTTAGTTTTCTATTTATGATTCTAGTTCTTTGGTTTAGTTTCTCAGCTGCAATATCTAATTTTCTAAATTTTCGTTAGTTTTCTAATATTTCGTATATTGCTTGATTACCTTGTCTTTTTGCTTTTATTCAATTTCTAAGTTATTTTTAGCATCTTATAAATCAAACTCTATAGTTTACTATTATTTTTTCGAGGTTAAATTTTCAGACTCTAGTTTTTTTATTTATTTTTCCAACTTGTCAATCAAAACTGTTTATTCTTTATTATTGTTTTGCGATTCTTTTTATTCTTATTCTAATAAAAATTTTCGTTTGTTAGATAAAGCTTTAATTTCTTTATTTTCCTATTCTAACTTCATTATTTTTTCTGTCAATTTCTCTATTTTCAATTCAAACTCTGATACTTTTACTAAATCTTCCTCTTGCTACTATGACGACTATCTGCCACCAATAATATTTTGAATAGTATTCTATTATGTGTTTGCCATTTCTTATTATTACTTAAAAGTAATGGTATTTTTTTAAGTTTAGTTCAAATTTTTTTCAGTTCTATTTAATTCTCTTTTTGATTCAAGAATAGCTGGTACTGTAATAACTTCATTGGTATTGTATTTTTAGGAAAATGAATCATAATTTGGGTCGCTTTACTAAAAGGTTTAATTATTAATTTCTGTAGTATTAAATTAGTTAAAAGGTCCACCAGCATTATTATGCTATGCATCATTTATTGTTATTTAATTAGGATTATGTTTGCAACTTGTTTTGTGGTTTTATTTTTTATGAAAATGTGCACTTGTAAGACTCCTATCTCTACTATTCTCTTGAATTTTTTACTTATTGTTTTATTATCCCTGTTTGGTGATATTTTGTACTTATCTATTACTGTTTATATTAGAATTTTCTTTGTTTATGTTTGTAAATGATCTTTCTATTCTTTTTTTAGTTTTCTCCATTTATTATAGCTATTTATTATTTCTTTCTTATAAATTTGTTTTATTTTTATTTGTTTAAATTTTATTTTTAAGTTTCTGAATATTCCTATAAATAATTATTTTCAACAGCTAAATCTCTATTATTAAAATTCAGTTTTTAACTAATTAAATTAACTTATTATATTATTTACACTTAATCATATTATAAGAAAACTTATATATATTTATATATATATATATTTATTTATATATTTTAATAAACTTATAAAAGTTTAATATATTGTATATTTATTATAATTATATGTATATTTTTAATTTTTTTTGAATAAATAGATCAAATTCCAAAAAGTCCTTTACTTTTACCTTTACTTTATTCCTATATTAATTTTTGTTCTCTTTTTACAATTAATTGGTTTTTTCTTGATATTTATCCATTTCCATATTTAATTCAGCAAACTGAATCTTTGTTTTAATAGTTTCCTATTCACATTAAGCTAGATCTTCTTTAAGTTTGTGAATTTATTTTTTTAAATTCTCATTTTCATTTTCTTAATCTTAAGAATTTTCAGTTAATACTTTTATCTTAAAGTCTTTTTAGTTAATCATCTTTGTATACTCTTAAATTAAATTTTATTAGTCCTTTTCATTTCCAAAAACTAATTTTTCAAGCTATTTTTAAAAATATATTATTCTAAAATATAAATATAATAAAATAAAATAAATTAAAGTAAAATAAAATAAAATAAATAAAATAAGAATAAAAAACCATTTTATTAGCGTTAATATATTTTTTGGTTTTTTTTTTTTTATTTTAATTTATTATAACTATCATTAACGTATATTTATATTAATTAAACATTATTTACTTATTCTTTCTGAATTTTGATTTATTAAATGTCTTCTTATAATTGAATATTTTTCTCTGTTAATCTAACATTTTTTACTCTAAATCTTTAATTAGATTTTAATTATTTTCCTATTTGCTTTTATAGTCAAAATATTCTTTTTAGATTTGTTTTATTTCATTTTTAAGTTGTTTAATAGTCACTTCTAAAAATTAAACAGTTTTCATTTTTTCTAATAAAAGTTATTCTTGCATAGAATCACATTTTTGCTCTAATTAATTAATATATTGGTTTTATTTATCTGTGCAATCAGTTTAATCTGAAAAAGAATCAACACTCTCAAAGCAATTAACTTTTACCCCCTGTATATTAGTAATATCTGAGTTCCGATTGCTTACATTAGAATTTAGTATTTACTGAATTTATTCTGTGCTCATTCTATTAGTGGATAGTTTATTACTATTATTTAAAGAGGTAAAAGCTCTCTTAATGGGTGTAAATTTTTAAATTGCCACCATTGCTTCTTCTGATACTTTTTTACTGGATTTGCTCTTACTATTAGTATTTTCAGTTTCGGAATTTTATAATGAATCTTATGATTATTAATTGGAAAGAATATTTAATGGCGAGCTAGAATTTTCCATTTATTTAATTTTTCTTTATATTTCTTAAGTTTATTTTTGAAGAATTTCTATATTTTTAACCCATAGTTCAGCCTCTTCAGCTGTTTTAGCATATAATTAATATTATCTTTTATCGCAATTGAGATTAAATTGTTATTTTCCTTATTAATATTCTATTTACTTTACTCCACTTAAATTAATTTCTCCTTTTGGAATTTCGTCATCTTCTTTGTCAGAATACAATAAAGAAATAGACTTCTACGTTTATATAAAGTAAAAAAACCTTTTTTTCCATGTATGAAACCCATGAGTACCCTTTTTTTCTAAATTCCCTCTCAATTGTAAGGCAATTTTACTAATTCTTCCTTCCTGTTATACATTTTTTTTTTAAATTTAATTTTTTTCTATATATTGTCTATTATTTTCTTAATAATAAATAAATTTGAAGCATATTTATATTAATATTATGTTTAATTATAATAATATAATATATTTAACTTTATTTTTTTGTTAGAGATTATTTAATTATGTAAATAAATAGAAATAAACCCAATTTATAACAGAGCATTAATATTTATCAGATTTAGAATTCCTAGAATATTTAGACTCTAGTATTTACTTTAATAACATAAAATTTCCATATTGAGGTTCAAAAAATAAGATTTTATATTTTTTTTGTAAATTAATTACATTAAAAAATAATTAAATAATTTTAATTAAAATAAATTATATTGAAATGCAAATAATATAATATTTTTACAATACATTAAAATACTAATATATGAATAAATAATATTTATAAGTAAAATATAATATAGAATTAAAAGGATTGCATAATATAATATTATAAACTATCCTCTTTCATGAATTTAAGCTATAATTTGATTATATATTTAAGATTAATATAATATAATACGATATATATTTTATATCTTTATAATTTAAATTATAAATTATAAATTTTAATTTAATAAACTATTATAAATATAACATATCTCATTTTATTATTTAATTAAAATTAATCATATGCTATTTTTTAAAAGTCAATGAAAATATTTTAAATTATAATTTATTTATAAATATTCACTCTGATCAAATTAACAACAATTTTACTATTTCATTAAAAAATGGCTATTAATTGTTTATATAGTTAATTAAATATTTTAAGAAGTGGATTTATCAGCTTTATTAATTTCCTTGTTAAAATTTATAAGATTTTGAAAGAATTTAGTGCATTTAAAAACTAATCGCTTAATATATTAATTAAACAAATAAATAAATAATCCAAGAAACCATAACAAAATATTTTTTTTATCAATAAATATAATGAATCCTAATAAGAAAAAATATGGAACCCTTGCTGATTTATAAAAAGGTATTTAAAATAAAAAATAAAAGATTCAAATTATTTTAAAATATTCATCAGTGAATAATTTTAAATAAGATAATTATTTATTTATATAAAATATTTTAAAACATAATATAAAGATCAGTCTGAAGATAGTGGCAAAACAGCAAAACATTATACTGGATCTGATAAAAGGTAATTTAACCTCTATTCTCATAATAAAAATAAATAATAATAAAAATCATTTTTAAAAGCGGAACTTATAATCAAGATCCTGATGATGATTTTTCTTAATTATAAAAATAAGCAAACATGTAAAAATAATAGGGAGGGTTAAAAGATAAAAATGATTGTAAAATTGTTATTTACAGAAATGCATTTTAAGTAGACGATTAAGAAGTAGTGATTTTAAACCCTTAATAAATGGAATAGTTCATGAATAAATTAAAGGCTTAGTAAATTTTAAAATATTTAATAACTAGGTAATTATTAATTAAATAATATATTTTTAAAGATAAGTTCCCGAAGAATTAAGAGAACCTCTTTCTTAATATGGACCTGATGTTTAGCCTGATATTGAATTGAGACCGTAAACGCAAAAATATCTAATTTCTATAAAAAAATTATCTTTTTATTAATAATTATTTATAGAAATGACTACAGACCACCTACACCTCCTAAACATATCGCTTATTCTGGAGAAAGTATTTCTTTGGGGGGATAATAAGCTTCTAAGGCAGGTGAAATTAACCTCTAAGGAGGAAATATCAAAGTAATTAAAGTTAACTCAAAGAAATTAATTATTATCTAAATTTATTAAATAGGTCGACTCAACAAAACCCTCAACTAGTATTTAAATTAGATTACATGATGGATAGACCAAACAAATAGAAATTAATTTGGATGATAGAGTTTCTAGCATATTTTAATATGTTTAACAGTAAAAATAATCCTATATATGATAATTTAAAATAATAAACCTTATTTATATGTAAACATTATTAATAAGAATTGCACCAGTTCAAGGATAATTTTAACTTATTGCTGGATTTCCTCCTAAACCTTTGACTGATAAAAATGCTACTATAGAAGAAGCAGATTTAGAAGATTCAAGGATCTAATAAAAACTTGAATGAAAATAAATAAAAAAATTAGTTCTTAAATATATAATAATTAAAAATAAATTATATTATTAATAATATGACATTTTTTTTTTTATTATTTTTACAAAATACATAAATATTTACTTTAATTTAAAGTCTAACTATTGAAAATGTTTAGCATAAAAGTTTTTAGAGAATATTATTATTTTTCTAATAATATTTACTAATAAATTCGGAGATAAAATAAAATATTATATATATATAAATAAAAATTCATATAAAAATATAATATGAAATAAGTAGATAATAAGATAACTTTAAAATAATAAGTAAATGTTTAAGAATTAACTGGATTAACAAAGAAGGAATGCTAATTAAAAAGTAAAGAAATTGATAGATGGCTTGCATTAAGATAGATAATAATATATAATAATGATGATTTAGGATCATTTCAGAAATTACTACCTATGAAATAAATACTAGATTGTGATTATATGAATTGGCCAATCAAAGGGTATCTACTACTATTAGCATGTGAATATAATAGGTTTTATAAATTTAAAATTTTTATTTTTATTATTAAATAGCGATATATATTTTTAAAGATTATTTTTATGTTTGTAGATTCAATATAATAGTATATTTAATAAATGAACTTAAATTTGAAGTAAAAAATATATAATAAGAGGATGGAAATACTCCAATTCATCACGCTTGCTATTTTGGATCAACAAATTTATTGAATTATTTATTAAAGGAAAAGGCAGACTTTTTAACAATGAATAATGCAGATGAATATCCTAAAAATATTATAGAAAGACAGCTATAGAAATTGAAATTGGAAAAAAAAAATATAGAATATGATAAAGGAAGTTTAATTACCACAGATAATTTGGCAAAATGTTATTAAATTATAATTGAGTAGGAGAAGTAATATATAGAAAAATCTTATAATAGATAAAATTGAATTGATGATAATAGGGGAAAAAATTAAAAATGAGGAATAATTTGTTTCGTTACTATTTTTAATTTTAATTTTTGAAAATAAACGATAGGTTATATATTTCAGTAAAGTAATAATTAATATAATATTACATCATTTCATATATTAATATACATTGAATTTTCTTTTATATAGTTTGGATTAAAATCAAAATTATACTAAAACATTTTAGTTATTATGATATTACCACATATCATTCTCATCTAAACTAATAACCATTATTTTGTATATAAAATATCATTCATTTTTTAATATTATTTAGTAGTAGTTTTAATTTTTAGATATTATACAATTTTTTTTTTTTTTTAAATTTATGATTTGATAAAATTATTGTATTTTATAAAATTTAAGCTGGGAAAAAACAATCAAAAATATTTTTTAGAATATTAAATTAAATAATAATTCAAATTTGTAGAAAAATAAGAATTAATATAAGAATAGTTATTAAAAATATTTTATATATATATTCAAGTTAAGTTAGATGACTTATAATGATATTTGTTACCTAATTTTATTAATTTTAGAAAAATAAATTTTTTTGAGCATAAGTATATTATAATTTTAATAGAAGCGCTGAAAATTAACTATTAATTTTATCTCTGATATATATACAAAAAATAAAGAAACATATGAGTTCACAATATTTTATTTAAATTGATTTAATAATACTTAAATCCAATTTAATATATATTCCCTAGAAAGTTATAAACTTAAATTATTTTTTAAAAAATATTTGGGCTATTCATGAATATTATGGAAGTTAGATTTTATATTATTTTTTAGGCCAAATTAATTAGTAGTACTAGTAATATAATAATATTGTAATTATATAATGGTATTAATTTTTTTTTTTTTAAAATAGAAATTTTAGACTATTATATATTTATTAAAAGGTTTTTCCAATCTATAAATTAAATTAAAATAATATATTTTTTCTATTTTAAGTATCTATTCGATATGTGATCTAGAATTATATATCTTTATTATATCTTGTTTTAAAATAAATACATATATTTATAATTATATTAATATGGGAAAATAAAACTTAATTTATATTATTGATTATAAATTATTTGAAAAATTATAATAAATTAATACGTAATAAAGTAAATTACATCAATAAATCATTATAATATTTATAAAATTTATTTAAATAAAAAGATCTAAATTTATTCATTCAATGAATTTAGTTAATACATACATTTAGGTATACAATAATAAAATATAAGCAATAAATTAATAATTTAATTAATTAAATCATTAATTTGAATTATATAGTATTATAATAAATAAGTAATTATTTATTATTAATTTTATATATTTAATTTATAAGAACATATGATTAAAATAACGTAATATTGGTTTATAATGAATGGAATTACTTTCTATCGTAATAAAATTTTTATTTCTATTATCAAAATATAACACAGCAAGCTTTTTAAGAGGTACTATTTTTTTGATAATCAAAATTTTTTACTTCAAAAATTCTTTAGATTATTAAAATGATATATTTTCAGGATAGCATGGATTTTATGATTCATTATAAATTTTTTCTCTTATGTGTTGTAAATTTATATTAAATTATATGTCATCATTTTCCAAAGAAATTTATTTTTAGGAATCAGGATAATCAGTTGATTATTAATAAGTTTCTTTTTATTAAATTCCACTTCCTAAATCTTAAATTGATTTATCTTCTTCATCCAATCCACTTTCTTATTTGGGTTTATCATTTTAAAAAAGTGAGTATTATAGTAGTAATTAGCTTATTTATTATAGACTAGCTAAAGGAATAATTTGTTTTTAAATTATTGATTCTTTTCTTTCATTAATCGATTCTAATTCATATTATCTAGATTCAATATCTGAAGAACTATTAAATACTTGATTGTATTACATTTTCTTTTATTTCACATTACTAACTAACTCAATAAATTTTACTTTATTGAAGGCATTCTTTTTTTAATTTATTTTTCTTTGTCAGATTTAGAGGAAGTCTCATTATTAATAGAGTTATTAAACCAGTGTTAACATTATAAAGGACATTATCTTGAAATTTATTCTGTAAAAAAAACGCAATTTCTGCAAAAAAAATAAGTGCAATTTTAACAAATAGTTGGGTTTTCTACAGCTACTTCACATACAACACAACAATTTTATATCTCTATTTATTCATTATTTTTTCAAATTTCAATATTTATATGATTTACTCCTCACATTTTTTGATATTAGACTATGACTAAATTGATTTTTCTGAGGGTTACTTTTATCTAATTTACTTTTAATAAAACGGGGCCCCCTCCTTTTTGTTAAATCTTAGTTTAGAAGATTAAGGCTGTGAGATGGTGGGAGACTTAATATTTTTTCAGATTTTAAAGGATTTTTTAATATACTTCTTATCTCAACATAAGAAGAGGACCTTTTAGTTTTACGTTTTTATGGATTGTTAGGGGATATATGAGTTGACCCTTCTTTAGATTCTGCAGTACTACTCTTTCCTGAATTTTCGGAATTTAATGACATTTATGAGTTCGTAATACTTCTTCTTAACATTCTCAAACTATCTTTCTATGGTTGTAAGATGTTATGGGCTAGAAGCGGAAAGATTATATTTTAAAAATAGACTATTTCTATTAGAAATATGCTCTTTTTATAATTATTACTTTTTTCTTTAATTACTAATTTTTATGAGATTAATTTTTTTTCTTTTTTTTAATTACTTTGAACTCCTTTATTAACTTATGTATATATTAAAATTTTCCTTTCTATGTCGTTGTTTATAATTAATTTTCATAATGGAAAAGTTTAGGTTTGCAATTAAAAAGAAAATTAAAAATATGATTGTTTATATTAATAACCCGTAACATTTTTCAATAAAGCCAAGTATAATAGCCCATTAATATCAATAATTTATAATAAAGTGACAAATTAAAATTTTTTTTTTATAGAACCCATATAAATAAATTTTAAAATAATGCATATTGTAATTGTATTTATAATTATGTAATATTTTAATTCAGAATGAAAAGTGGTGTATTATAAAATATATGTTAAAATTCTTTTCTATTTCAAAATCTGTTCATGAATATGAGACTCCTTCAATAAAAATTATGATAAAATTCCTGAAAGTTATTTGCTGGGTTTGGGTAAATAAGAAAAAGTAAAATAATAAATTTAACCAACTTTAATTCAGTGATAAATTTTAGCAAAATTATATTGAAGAATATATTAACCAAATAGAATGCTCATAATATTTATTTAAATAATTAAAAAATAACATTGTTTTATATATCTTATAATTTTTTCAATAAATTTTGTATGTGTATATTAATAAAATTAGTTTTTAATTTTTAAAAGTGATACCTATTAATATAATTGTCTACCCTGATTTTAATATACATAATATATATATAATATTTTAAATTAAAATCCAGGTAGACATTTCTAAAGTCTAATACAAATGAAAAATAATTAAAATATATATATTATTTTTAATACTAAAAGATAAATTGCTAAAAGTTAAAAATTTAACCTTCATTATTAATAGAAAATAGAATGCTCAATAAATCATATTTATTTTATATTTATTCGTTTCATTAATAATATCATTCAATCTGTTAAATTAAATTAGTTGAAATACGAAATATAGATTGATTAAATTAATTTATCAGTAAAAGAAAGCTAACTATATTTATATATTTATATAAGTGCGAATTAAGCATTATAGTTTTAAAAAAAAAAATAAGATTATTATTATAACTTTAGTAAATATGCAAATTTGTTATAAGTTAATAATTTTATGTATATTTATTTAAGTTTACATAATTTATATTATATTCTAGTAATTTCTACATCTTAATTATTAGTTGTTATTATATTAACCCCATTATCGAACATTTAATATTTTTTAATTTTATTATTTATTTTAATAATTATATATTGAAGAAGATACATATACATTTTTATAAAAATATAATTAAAATACTATCAATTTATTGATTATCTTTTCTAAATGTTTAAAATAGAATTTTTTATAAAAAATATTTATTCATTATGATAAAATAAACAGTTATTTACTTTTCAATACAGCTATTTAATACCCGTTTTTCTAAAAATTTAATATTATAATATAAGATATATATTCAAAGTAAATTAATAAGATTATCAGTGTTGCATTTTTAAAAAGAATAAAATATTATTATATAAATATTAATTTAAATTTTAATCGTAATTATTTTAATAATATTTTTTATATATTTGGAATAAAAATATTAATTAAATCTTAATCATTATTATTTTAATAAAATTTTATTACTATTATTGGTATATAAATATTAATTCAAATTTTAATCATTATTATTATTATAATAATATTTTATTTATTCTATAATTATAATATATTATAAACTATGAATATAAAAAATTCATTCATAAGTATAAAATACAAAATGCAATTTATATTTTAATAAATAATATTTAGAAATTTTATTAGATGCACAATATTATATAATATATTATTCTTATAAATTTATTATAATTTTATACAATAGCATTACCACATTTATTATTTATATTTCATTAATCTTATTCTTCAATTTGCATATTAGAAAAATCATCAAAGTTGTACTCTTATTCACAATACCACTATGCTAAACAATGACAAACAGTTAATTCTTTACATATATCTCCATTGCATTCATATACCATACCTTTACAACACTAACAATCTTTGAATTAGATTTATAATTCTTATTTTTCTATTTCTTCAGGATTATATTATTGTATTTCATTTTCATCTTCTTATTTTTAAAATAAAAAATCATTTTCTAATTGAGAAATGATATCAAGTATCTGTAAATATTCTAAATTTTTTTATTGGGTCTTGCAAACAATACATGTTTCTATTTTGCATTTACCTTCACATACGGAAAATATGTTACGAATATATTATATCTTATAAGGCATGCTTTAATTATTTATTTAAATAAATAAAATAACTAGTTTATTTAATATTTGCTACATATTACTGCGAGCTATGTGAACCATTAATATTCTTTAATTAAATCAAATTAACACAATAATATTATTATTTTAATAATATTTCCATTTATCGTCATAAGAATAAGAGGAATATAAAGAATAGTTTTAATTTGAAACTTATAAATACTAGTATAAAAATATTTTTTAAACAATATAGATCAATTTTAATATATAAAATATAATATATAAATAATAAATAATTGAATAAAACTATCATACACGTTTATATTTTATATATGTGTTTTATAATTTTAAAGAGTATTGAAATTATATATTAGTATTTTGTTATTAAAATCATTTCAAATTGATTTTGAGATATTATTTTTATTTTTCAAAATTGATAGAGATTTTTACTAAATAATTTATTAATTTTCTATTTGAGTTAAACTTTAAGATTTACATGGAGTCTAATTCTAAATTGATTGAATATTTTTGTGAACTTAATTTAAAATATAAATTCGCTCTTCTTCCTATTAACAAAATTTTTGTGAAATTCATAATAAGTTATATCAACATATTTAACACATAACTCACATTCGATCAAGTCATATTTGAATTCGTTATTAATTAAATCTTTCTATTTTTCCGTTATTTTATCTATTATTTTTTTTTATCTTCAAATTGGAGTTTTTATTTTTTTAAATTTATGGGATTTATGGTAATTTCTACTGACTTTTCACCAACTATTTTTATTTCTGGTCCTCCTCCATATAAACTTTATATTATTTTCCAGATTACCTAATTAATTACAATAAAATCCTCATATTCATTACATGAATTTTTAAGATATACGTTTTTTTAGGAAAATTACTATATATTTTTTCAAATTCAATTTATAGCTGAGGATCAAAGTTAGCTAATTAAATTAAATTTTAATTCTATATACACTAGAGGAATTATTTAGTTTTATCTTTTATAATTAAATTGCCTGTTTAGAAATTTATATTCTATTTATTATCTGGTGAATTATTTATAGACAAAGACTTATTTATATTTAATTAATTGAGTTGATAGTCTATATTTTTGGATGTTCTTGAAAGATTATTTTAAGTAAAATTATAATTCTTTTAATTTATTCTTCTATTCTTTTAATTTTCTATAATAGTTTATTCAGTCATTTTGTTTTATCTATTTCCTTCTAAGTCATATAAAGAGGTATTTATATTAGCTTAATTCTCCATATTATATGAATTTGAATACTATTAAAATGAAGTTATACTATGTACTAGCTCCTGTTAAGGCTCTATAAGAGAGTAATTATCAATAGGTATTAGGCAGTCGATATAAAAGTTTGTAGTTTTTAAGTATTAAATATAATGTTAAAACCATTCCTTTTCTATACAATACATGCTACCAATATCCATAAACTATAGAGATTAAATTATTTCCAATTCCTTTAATTTTCTACTGCTTATTGGGATTTTCTTGAGATATATTACTGTATCATCCACTATTTTATTAATCGCCTCTTAAGTATGCTAGCACAATATTTTTGTATCAGAAATACTTATAGGGGATTCCAAATTTATCTCCAAAGTATTTTATACATTACTTTCTTTATTATTTAGATTTTAAGAATTCAAATGATTTTGTTATATAATTTTTTCTATAGTATTTTATTTCAAATAAAATTGTTATTTTATTTTGTTTATATTTTATTTTGCACACCACCCATTTATAATTATTTTTTTTTTTTTTTTTGATGTGTTTTGAATATTTATGTTAAAGTTATTATTTGATTAAAACTATTATAAAATTAATAAAATAAACTGTACTTTCTAAAGTAATGAGAAAATCAAAACTTATAGATCAATTATAAATAGATTTATAAACATGATATGATATATTTTTAAATATTTTATATTTTTTTATTATTTTAAAATATTAGTTATGGTACAATTCTAGGTTATTTATTAGACAATGATTATAAATTTTTTAATAATAATCCAACCTATTTATTATTAATAAAGTAACAAATATATTTTTTATATGATGTAATTGATTTATTATATAACTCTGATGATATCATTATTATATTTTGAGAATTAAATATTACATTTGGTATAAAAATACAAACATTAAAATAATAATAAAGCAGAAAATACATTTTATAAAAATTTAACTACTTTTAAAACAGTTAGTGGGATTAAATCTATAAAAATCCAAATATTTAAAATATATAATATAATATAACTAATATAATAATTAAATTAATAATAAATAAATATGCAAATTAATTTAATTAATAATTAAAAAATAATTAGGTTTAGCTTATTCTTCTAAATTACAATTATAATTTTTTTAAAGAATATTAGATTATAGTTTTAATTATTAAAAGTTATCATAAATACTTTCTATCCTCATAAGATTCAAGCGGCTTTTTAATTTATGTAATTAATAAGCTTTTTATATTTTTATATGTATTATTTTTTTACAAATTGATTTATTTTTCTAGGTATATGCTATTTAAATTGATTTAATTTATTTAATTTTATCAAATCTATTAATTGCTATCGCCTTTAACATTTTAAATTTTTAATTTCTCGCTATCCGGTTTAATTATCTTTTAAAGCGTTTCTAACAAGTTTGATTTGACTTTTAATGCTTATTTCTTTATCTATTATCAATTTTTTTACTGATTCTTCATCAAACTTTTATTAATTATTAAAATATGCTCTGAATTTATCTAATTCTAATTCATTAAAACCTATTTATAATTAATAATCAATTAATTGTTTTTATAAAATAGGAAACATTAATTCATACACCAGAGAAATTAGGATTTAGGAATTACAATTACTAAAGTTTCTTCCACTTTTAAAGTATTTAAAAATTATAATTATATTAGTGTATTATGATAATAATTTACCTGCTTCCAATGTTTCCTATCTATTACTTTATATGCTACCATCTATCAGTTCATAATATCCTATAAATTACCCAGGATGATAGTTAACTGAATACTCCATTGTTTTTTAAACTCTCTTTTTTTGCCAAATTATTTTTTATATTTAATAATTCTTATTAGGCCATTGATTTTCTTCACATAATTTTACTGATATTTTTCTTACAAGCATACCTCTTTAAATTATATAGAATCCATCCGCTTTTTCCTTGGTTTATTATTTATTAATTTAAATCAAAAGGATAATATTAAGTCTTACTCCTTTTTTATAAAGTATATCTTTTTTAGCTAAAAATTTAAGTTTGAATTCTGATACCATTTTGTGTATTTACTCTTCTGTAAAGTTATGATTAAAAAAATGTATAGATTTAATATACGATTCTACATTGAGTTTTTCATGTTAAAGTATAGACTTAAAATAATAAATTTTTATATTTTTCTTTTTTATTTAATATATTATTCATACATATAAGCAATGCTAGTAATCTTATCTTTAAAGTATGAACAATTATAAATCTCCTTTAGCTTTTAAGTCTGCATTTCTAAATTGATGTAAAAATTAATAAAAAAACACACAAATGTAAATTTATTATTCACCTTGGTGCTTCATTATCAAGAGCTTACCTTCCTAATATTTCTCTTTCTCGAAAAGATGCCAAAACACAATTTTAATTATCTAGCACCTAAATTTAACCACTAAATATAATATACATGCATTTACCAATATCACCTTTTCTGCATACTTATGAAAATTATAGAGTTTTATTAATATAGTTTGGTTTTGATTATATGTAAGTTACCATATTCTTAGTCCTTATAATTAACTATACTAAGTCTCTCTGAAATATATCTCAAAAGAGTAAATGGCATTAAATGAAATAAGTCCAGTTATTGTAAATAGTTAACTATAATATTTTTATCCTCTTCAGTACGAAAATGGAGTCTAGTTGATAAAGATTCTTTTTTTTATTATATCTATATATAATTTCTATTTACTTTTTCTGAAGTGCATAGTATACATCAGAATCTTTAAAATATCTGAAATTTTGACTTGCTAGATTTTGCACATCTTATCTTTTTAATACCCATTATGGTAGTTTAGACATGTTCTACCACTAGTCATTATATATATTACATATTTAAGAACTTTACAAAGATACTTCTGTTTAAAGATGATCAGAATCTGAGTTTGAGCTATCAGTATCTTTTTTTTTTATATCTACGCTTATTATTTTAGATTTTATAAAATTATTTTTCTTCTTTTTTTCTCATATTTTTGATTTTCTTTTTTCACTTTAAAAACATATTTAAGTTTGATTATTTTTTGTAAATAAATGAAAAATTACTCGTTCTTGGGTTACATGACAATTTTTAAGGTTCTTGACTTTTTTGCTAATAAATTAGCTCTCTTGCTGATACTTAACCCTCATTATTATGTAATATTGAATATTTATCATATGAAGAGTGTGATCTCTATTTTTAGCTATAATATAACTTCATTCTTTCAATATGTTTTCTTTACTCATGATTTAAATTAAATGTCATTAAGCTTTCATTTTAATAATTTTCCAATGTTTAATTATTAAATTAATTATTTTATATATTTGATTTCTCTCTAAAACTTACTTAATTCGACTCTATTATAGAGTCTGTTAAAAGACTACTCTTACGAGAAATTATAGGGACTTTTCTTTCAGATACAGATCGTATTCTATGGAATTTTAATCCATCAATTTTTTCATTTTATATAATTTCAGAATTTTATAATTTTTATTTGTTATTTATTTCTCTTTATCTTTTCATCATTTATGATGTGTGCTAAATACGCTTAATAAATTTACTTTCATTTAATGTATTTGTATTTGCATTTTCATTTTCTTCTTATCCGTATATGAAAGGCAAACTATGTCTATTTATTTATTAAAATGTTTTATTTATAAATTACTTTTTATTTTATTAATTTCATAATTTAATTCTAATAAAATAATTAATTTATTTTAGAAATATACCTTTAATATTAAAGGATGATCGACAAATAAAACATATTAATTAATAATTTTTTTTATCAAATATTTTACCTTATTAATGATGGTTTTATATTCTAGATACACCTGCTTATTTCTTTTTAATATTTTTTTTATGATTCTCTTTTTATAATCTTAAAACATTGTTATAAGTCTTACTTATCTTGTTGCAATTATGCTATATCTTATATGTTTAATCCATCATGTTTATTATCATTATTAATAAAAATATCAAACTATTATGCATTTTAAGAAAAAGATAAATTTTAAATTTCATTTTCTTTTATTTAATCAAAATTCATTTTGTCAATATTCTTGTTAGTAAAATTATGTTTTTTATGCTTAATTTCATCCTTACTGGTATAGCATAGTAAATGATAATTATTCTAATAATTTTGAAAATTAAATTTGTTAATTTAAAATTAATGGCTGTATATTATATAATTATATATCTAATTTACGTTTTAAATAATATTAACTGGCAATTTTAAATCAATTTAGTCTTTTGACTATTTATGCATTCTCAAATTTATTTTAAAGATAATTTAAAAAATTTTTTTTTATTTGTTTTGTTAATATTTTTTTATAATAATTGCAGACTTAATCATAATTATTATTTAATAAAATTATACGTACTTTACAGAAACATTTTAAAGTTCATTAAATACTAATAAAAAATGAATTATATTACGAATTTATATTTACAAATTATAAATACTCCAGAACAATAATATGATATTAAAATATTTTACTAAATTTAATTTATAATTTATTTATATAATAAGGTGCGGCTCTTTTTTATAAAATACTATAATTATATATTTATTAAACAAATGATAATTAAATTCAGTATTAATTAGAAAATTTTTTTGAGCATTACATATATAAATTAATAAATGCTTAATATTCCTTATTTTTCTTATTATTAATATCATTAATTCTGATGAATCAGCTGTGAAAATTAATTATATATAATTATTTTAATTAGAATATTCTAGAAATTTATAATACCTAAATTAAATTTAAAAGCACTTTAATTATTATTAAAAGTAATTAAAAAAAGGATTAGTAAACAAATAATTAAAAAAATCATTATAAAATAAGTAAAAGTAAAAAAAATAAAAAACATCTATAATTTTAAATAAAATGGAAATTGAACACGATAAACCAAAAGCCCAAAGGTTAAAGGAAGAAGGAAATGTCTATTTTAAATAGTAAAATTACACAAAAGCTTTAGAATTTTACTAAAAAGCAATAGGTATATCTATCTAAATATTTTTAAATTTATTTTATATTTTATTTCAATTTTATAATTTTTATTATTATATTTATTAGCTAATGACCCCGAAGAAATAACTTATTATCAAAACAGAGCAGCTTGTTTCTTGAATATGAAAAGGTATATTATTATATTTATTTTGAATTAATTTACAAATTAGTCATTTTAAAATATTTAAAAAAAAAAAATAAATTTAAAAATTTTCATTATATTTTTAGATATAGAAAATGTATAGAAGAATGTGAAAATATTTTAAAGAAAGATAGTAATTCTCATAAAGCTCATAGATTTTTAGCCTAATGTTATTTATTAACCGGAGAATTATAAAAGGCTAAATTATCGGCCCAGAAATCTAGAGAAATTTAATAAAATGATAATCTAATAATAAACTTGTCAAATACTATTACAATGGTAAACTATTTTATATTATTATTTTTTTAACCCCGTAGTAATACAAGTTAATATTTATATTATTTTAGGTTTTGAGTTCATATGAATAATACCAAAATTTCTATAACAGTAATTAATTTGAAGAGGCTTTAAAAAAAATAGACTTTATTAGAGATAAATGTCCAGACTGCTCATTATATGTAACTTAACATGTCGAATTATTACTAAAAACAGGGAAAATTGATAAAGCAAGAAAAGAAATGCAAGACGGACATATTGAAGACCCTTACTTAAAATCTCTTTTGGAATTTTATGACCAAAAGAGTGATTTAGCTAAAAGAATCATTAGCTAAAACTCAAGTAGTGGAGATCAAAAATTATTTCACTTAAAATAAATAATTGTTAAATCAGAGGAACTCAAATAAAAAGGAAATGATGCTCTGAAAGCCAAAAAATATGAAGAAGCTATTAAATATTATGAAGCTGCTGTTGCCTTAGATGCTGGAAATCATATTTATAACTCTATTATTTATTCTAATTTAGGACTTGTTTATATGAAATAAAATAACCTAAATAAAGCTCTTGTTAATATGAATAAATCAATAGAAAATAATAAAAATTACTTCAAAGCCTATTTAAGAAGAGGAGAAATATATTCTCAATAAAAAAACTATGATGCTGCCATTAAGGACTACAACAAAGTTAAAGAAATAGATCCATCTTAAGATACCACATCTTTTATTAATGCAGCTTTAGAAAAATAGAAGAAAAAAGGTAAGCTATTAAATAAAAAAAATAATAAAATTTAATACTAATTATATTATCTATAAATTTAGAAAAGAAAGATTATTATGCTTTATTGGGAGTAGATAAAAAATCTACTGCAGAAGATATTAAAAAGGCATATAAAAAACTAGCCCTTAAATGGCACCCAGATAGACATAGAAATAAACCAGAACATGAACAAGAAGAAGCAAAGAACATGTTTAAAGATATAAACGAAGCCTTTAGCACCCTATCTGATCCTAAAAAAAAATAAATGTACGATCTGGGGGGAAGTGATGATATGTTTTAAGGAGGAGGAATGCCTGGAAGTAAAAATCTTATTATTACCATTTATTTTTATGATTTTCTTGTATTTATCGCATTTTTTTAATTATAGATTTCAACCCCAATGATATATTTTCTGCATTTTTCGGAGATAAAAGTAATTAAGATAATGAATTTTAATCTAATTTCCCAGGATTTGGCTCTATGTTTGGAGGAGGGGGTATGGGAGGATTTGATAATATGTTTGCTGGAATGTAAGGAGGAGGGGGAGGAGGAAGAAGGTAAAGAGGGTAGGGAGGATTTCCAGGAGGAATGTTCTTTTAAAATATGGGAGGATAAGGAATGGGTGGATTCCCCGATATGTCATAGATGTTTGCAAATATGTAGTAATAATAACAAAAAAGATGAACCATTTTGTTAAATTGAAATATATAATATAAAAAAATATAATATTAAAAATATTAATTTCTAATAATTTAATATACTATTAGATAATTATAACTTGTATAATTTATTGAGTATTAAATAATAAATATTATAAGTCTTTTAAACCAGTATTTATATATAAATATAATATCTTTTTAAATTTTAATCATTTTAAAATTTATATAATTTTTGTCTAGAAATTATTTAAGTTTTAGGCTTATTTAATTATATGCATTAATATTTTGAACTTAAAAACTAAATAATATATTTTGGCTCTATTTTTCCTTAATTACTACAATAATATTATTCTTAATATATATATAGCAAGCAAGTGAAAACAAATTAATTATATATTTCAAACCAAAAATAATCAATCACATCTTAAATATTAAAAAAATTAGCATAAAATAATTCAATAAAAAATAAATATTTATAAAAAACTATAAATAGATATAGAAATTTACAATTAGATGTCAGACAATTCAGGAGTATTTGAAGACGATAATTAAGATAACGATTTAGATGACTTATAAAGTAATTTAGGAGAAGAAAGTTTGTCTAATTCTCTTGATAAATAATCTGAAGAAGATGAAGATATGGAATACAAAGATTCACAAGATGAAAGTGATGAATCTGATGATGAAGATAATGATGAGGATAGAGTTGACATTATAGATAATGAAGATATAAAGAAATAAAAATTTATCAAAAAAGAAGATAGAACTACACCTCCTTTTTTAACAAAATATGAAAAGGCCAGAGTTATCGGTACTAGAGCATTATAAATTTCAAAAAACTCTCCAGTCTATGTAGTTATTGGAGATGGTATTAATCTCATATGATATAAAATTAATGAAAATTTTATTTTGAAACGTTATTTTTATTTTAGGAGATTATGATCCCATAGCTATAGCAGAACTTGAATTAGCATAAAATAAAATTCCTTTCATTATTAGAAGATATTTACCAGATAAATCGTAAACTATTATATTATATATATTTTCTATTAATTAATATATTGCAATTTAGATACGAAGACTGGTCTTTATAAGAATTAAAAATATTATTTTGATGATAATGTCAAAATATAAAATGAATTATAACTATCTCTTGGAAATTTAATTGATATAAATATACTCTAAAGTTACAATTAACAACATCATAATAATAATATATATATATTAAATTAAATTATTTACAGTGGATATTTTAAGACAATTTTTTATTTTTATATTCATTCATTATTTAGGTTGTAATAATGTGAAATTTAATAGAGGACTGGTCTACTTATTGTGATCTTTTGTTTCATATTATACATTTTAATTACAAGTAAACTTATTTGAGCCTCCAATTATCTTTTACCAAGGTATATTCCAGCTAAATTTAAATATTGAATTTTAATTTACGCATCCTTAGTACTCTAAAAAATTTATTAAATAAAAATATAAAAATAAAAATATGCAAGAATGTTAATACCCATGGAAGCATTAATTCCTTTAGCTTCTCCTTAAGGATGCACAAAAAGACATGCAGAGTAATATTTAGGGGGAATTTCAAATGGAGGCCTTACATACCAATAACCAGATATAATAGTTTCTTCCTTAATTTTTACAACTTCTGGTGTATTATTATGAATAATAATAAGAATAGAAACCCCATTTCCATATTTTTCTTTCATAATCTTCAAAATTATAATAATAAAATTATCACATAAGAAATTCGTTTATTTAAGCAAGCAAATATTATTTTTACTTTAACTTATTCTACAGCCTATTCTTTTTATAAAATGTTTGGCCCTATTTAATGTCCAGTCCATTTTTCTAACAAATTTATCTTGTATAGAATGAGATTTTACTATTTTATTTAATTCAATAGAGTTTCTTCTTATAAGATATCTTTGTTGTTATTGATAATGCACTAGTTTTCTACGGGGATTTTAACTTATTTATATATCTCATTTTTTAATTAGAGTATAGTACTGTTATGATATACTTTCACAGTTATAATAATTTTATCTATGGATATTTCTACTTTTTATTTTAATTATTCCTTTAGTAGAATTTATAATAATTAAAAAATAATATATAATAATTAATATTAATTTACAAATTTGATATAAGCCTCATCATAATTATAGTTCATTGATGTGAAAGATACATAATCGCTTACTTCTTAATTTCGAAATGTAATTTTTTATAAATCTATTGGAATTTCAAACTTTTATTAAATATATGTTTTTAGTTATAAAAATGTTTGATTAGGGGTAAACTTCATTTCCATTTCAGATTTTTAAATAAATTTTACAAAGCAACAATTAGTTTTATTGTATATATCTGCATAATAAAAATTATGTTTAAAAAAAAAAATAATTAAGCTTAATAAAAATATTTACCACATAAATTGTATTTTTATCAATTTTTTATAGTTCTTATACGATAGAAGAATTAGAAAATTTTTTCTCAGAATCAGGATCATAGACTTATAAATGAGAAGTCAAATATCCTACAGTCTTATAAATTTTATTTTTTATATCTTCCACGGTATTTTCATTTGAAAAATAAAGAGTTATATTCTCAGCTACAAATTATTAATCTAAAAATTTGTGAATCTTTATATCGAATTTCTCTAATTTTTCCTACAATATAATTACTTAATATATACAATTTTAATTTATAAAAATCTTTTTTTATTTATTACAAGTGTTAAAGTATAATTTTAACCAATCTTTAACTATTAAAGTGTCAGCTTTTCTTCACTTAAATAAGAATTGTTGAACTTTAAATCTACTTCATGTATTATTAAGTTTAATTTTTTACATACTAATTCTTTTAAGTATTAAATTGTAGAATTTATATCACATTTAAATTCATATTTTTAGTATTAAAAAATAACATTGATAGATATAACTTATTTCTAGATAGAAAAAAATTATATAAATTAATAATTATTTCTCATTTAATTAGTTATTACAATGATAATTGGATTAGTTTTTAGTTTTTCCTCAATATCTTAAATATATAAATCATCATCAAGTTACTCAGAATTAATGAAGAGTACCTAAATCTCTTAAAATATTTAAAACTCCTATTCTATCATCTCTTTAAGATGTTTTATTAATTTATCGGAAGAAATTTTAATTTTTCCTTAAATCCCTTAAAATGATATTTCTATTTAACTATTTTCCATAAATAAAATAAATTTTTCTTAACACTTTATATATTAAATTAATATTTGTATATTATTTTCTATTTGTTCAATTAAATTTTAATTATTCTATTAAATAGAGATATCTAATGAGTTATTAATCTAGTTAATTATACATTTTAGAATAGGGAAAGATATTGAAAAAAAAGAAAGTTTAATTTATCACAATTATAAAAAATATTTTAAATCTGTTTTTAATATATAATTGAAGAATAGTCTAATATTTTATAAAATTAGCCAATATATATCGTTCTAATTATTTTATTATTTATTTACTACAATAATAAAAATTATATGGAGATAGAATCATTTAAAATCATTATACATTTTAATTGCAGCCTTTACATCATTACCTGATGCATCTAAATACCATTATGCCTTTTCTGAAGATAAACCTGTAGCTTCTATCACTTATGCTAAAAAATTTTACTATTTGTTCACTTCTTCTTTTTAATGCATTTCCAGTGCAATTATTAAATCTTTATACTTAGCAATATATTAATCTGCTACCTATTAAGTACACATAGTAATATTTTTGAATTCAATGATTTTATTTTTCATTTCACTCTCTTCTTTTTTTTCATTGTAAGCTCTAATTGCTTCTACAAGATTCTCTTAAGTAGATAAGTAATGAATAGCTTCTGCTGCACTAGCATTGGTTTATTATTTAAACTTTTCTATATTTCTTTAATTCATATCTTCTTTTTCTTTTTCAGCTTGGTCATCTATATATTACTAAACTTGCTTTTGAGTATCCTATGGAAATCTAGAAATATATTATTAGGCAATTTTTAAATCCCAGCAGCCCGTATATGCTTGAAAATCTTCAATCTAAATTTTTTAACTTTTTTCTTATTAAATTTTCTATTCTTTGCTTACATCAAAAAATATCCTCCATTTTAATTATTATTATCATTCTCTCCGATATCTTCGTCCATATTATCCGGTTCTAGTCTTCCTACATCTCCTACTTTAGGTTAAATTCGTGATTGATTACAATTTTTTTTAATATACTTTATAAACCCAATAAAAATTAATAATGGTCTTTTTTCCTTGATTATTCTAAAGAATTTTTTCTTCTAGTTCTTTATTCGGTAATGGTATTTATTATACACTTTGTGCATAAGAATGAGTGATTAATGATTCATTTATAGTCAATTTTTAAATTCCTACAACACTTATTTTTATTTTAGCATAGTCTAATAATTATTTAGGCTCTTAATCATTTGCTTTTAAATTAGAAATTAATTTAATTCCTCCTCCAACTTATGATCTATTCATTTACCTGAATTATTAAAATTATTTAATATAAGCATTGAGGGTTTTTATATAAAAACTTCTTTTATTATTATTATTGAAAATACAATATTAAAAATAAATAATTTTCTATGGCTACGAATATACCTGCCCTTGTATAACATTGATTCTGCTTGAATTTAATCTAAGCTATTAATTGGTGCCTATGAAATAACGAAGCCATTAGAGAAAGATCCTGATATCATTTTTTAGAAATTAATTTTCAAATAGAATTATTCTTAAATTTAATATTTAATATTTCTATTAATGAAGTTTATTTTTATCAATTTATTTATTTATTAATATAGAGTTTAAAACTTAACTCTTATATGAATATGAATGAGTCTAATAATTACTGAGAATACACTAAACTTTCATTATAAAATTAAAATACATTTAATTACAATAAAATTATATCACTATACAATCATTGATAAAATTGTATATTTTGGGGAAAAATTAAATTTTATAAAAATTTTTTATATAAAATAAATATAAGTCATTTTAAATTCATTATAACATGTTAAAAATTCTACTAAAAAAATGTTATATATACAAATTTCATCATTTGTCTATTTTAAATTAAATCACTCTTATTCATCATCAAAGTGTTGATACCTTGTATCCTAATTTTCAGATCTTACCTTAATTTTAGGTGTTCCCACACTTACTTTCTATATATTATTGTTAGAATATAAAAAAGTTTGATTTTTGAAACAAAATATTATTATATTTAGTACCTAAAATGTTTCATAAAGTTGATTTATTTATTATGAATAAAACATAAGCATTCTAGTATAGCATATTATCACAAATATCTTTATTTATAATTTTCAATTTAATATTTAATATTTAATAAATATTTTACCTTAACTAATAGCATTGCCCACTATAGTAAGAAAAGTGTGAATTTAATGAAATCACTTGAAATCCATTCTTATTATTTCTATTTTCAAATATTATTTTTTAATTAAAAATTATAAAAATTATAAATATATATGTAATATTATTATACATTTTCATATTTAAAAAGATAATATCCTTATAGGACTAATGATATAAGCATTGCTAACTATATTTTCCTCAATATTTATTATGTTAAATTTTATCTATTTATTACTTCAGTCGCCAATAAGAAGATGGTTAACTTATAAATTTGTAAAAATAATTTAAGACTCTTAATGTATTTAGAAATTTATTACATCAAAAAATTAAAATGAAGAAAACATGCACATTAAAAGACTACAAAGAATATATCCTATGGTGAAATACAAAGTAACTTTATTCCAATCTGAAACTAGTAAAAATTAAAATAATCAATTAATTTACAGAATTTAAATTATAAATAGAAGTTTACTAATGCTCCTAGTATTATTATCAATCAAAGTAATTATATTTTTTTCAATAGGCTTTAATTCTACTGGTAAATCATCATTAATATTTAAAATATAAGCGTCAAATTTCTGTCTCTTGTTTGAGAGATTCTTTTTAATAGTATTATTTCTGTATATAGCACTTTAGTTATGCAGTACCTAGAGGTTTGTTGAATTAAAAAATGGACCTAATAAAAACTCATCATCTTTTATTTAATTATTATTGAAGGGAATGACTTGAGTTGTAAATCTAATATTAAATTTATTAGTTAACCTACAAATAATTTTGCAAACTTATTATTTAATTACTTAGATTAATAGGCAGTTCTACCAGTTTCAGGATTATCAAATTTAAAATACATAACAACCTCTGTTCCTGGAGGTATCTAAATCTCATATATATTGTTTGGACTCTCTTATTATAAATAAAAATTATTATATGATATTAGAAATATATTGTTTTGTGTACATTTAAACGGAGGACATATTTTAAAGCCTTCTTATTTCACCATTTCAATATTTTCAATTCTTAGCATATCTTCAGTATAATTTTAATAATATAAAAACATAATTTAGAAAGCTGTGTGAGATCTTTTCGATAATTGCTAATTATTTTAGTAATATTTAATGTTTTTATCTGAGTGCTGAGATAAAGCATAAGATTTAAGCATGTGAGCACATATCAGATCGCAATCTTGATTTTATATATATTTTAGAGTGACATGATTTTCACTATAAGTATCTAAAAAATAAGATAATAATTAGCAAATTTTAAAAAATTTGATGTATGCTTAATTTTAATTTTTAATTACTAACTACTAAATCTCTTGAAAAGTTTCCGATCCACAATGCTTCAACATATATTACATATTCACCAGGCATAAAATTATCTTCAATATAGCATTCTCTATTTTAAACAAAATTACCACCCTATATATTATTAAAATAATCATTATTAAAATAAATAGTGGTACTTTTAGTTTTATTACAATAAATTAGAACTGATTTTATTCAATTTTTCCAACCATGATTCTTAAATACGAATAATTAAAGTCTTTTTCATTAGCGAAAAACCTTATAATGAATAATTAATCTAAGGTTAAAACAAAACAAAATTAACTATAACTTTTTAGTTTTACTTATCATCTTTCTAGTTTAAAACCACGAAAAGATGCGATTCTTTTGTTACTGTAAGTTTAACCAGACTTTAAGTAGAATTTGACATATCTAATCTTATAGAATTATAAAAATAACCATCATTAACTTTACAAATTCCTACTCCCAAATAATATTTAGCAAAGTCTTAAATACTGATCCAAAAAGTTCCATCATCAACATCTTTTACATTAAGTTTTTCTCTCCAGTATTAAGTCCTTTTTAATCAATTTATTAATGTAAGAATATGGGGGTATTCTATAATTTATATATACCATTTATCAGAAGTGTCAGACCAATCTCCCTTCCATTCTTTTCTACCCCACGGATTTCTTATTTAAAATATTTTAGCTTTTACACCCCTATTATCTTGAACTTCTTAAGCATCTAAAATAGAATATGCATGACCCCTTAAATATATAAATAAAATATATTAACTAGAAAAGTGAGTAAATAGTAAAGTTTTACGATAACAATCCTAAATCATTTTCTTCTTCAACGACATCCGTCGAGTCAGTATAACAAGTCATAATATATCTGTCTTTATCATGCTTTCTTACATAATTCCAATATTGTTCTGCCATTTCTTAATTAGATAAATTACTATCTCTATCTAAATTTTCATATGGAGCCCCTATAAACAAATTATTTATAAGTATATGTTTTCGTTTTCGAATTTTAATTTTATATATTTTTTGAACAAACTAACCTGTTAAATCTCTTAATGCCACAGCTGGGTTTCCTCCTTCTATGATTTCATAACTACCATAGGCTTTAGCATAAGCCTTTTCAAGCAGAATAACCCATAATTCAGGTCCATTTGCCCGAGAAAATGCTGGTCCATTTCCTTTAAATGGTACATAATCATCGATTACTATATTTTACCATTCTCCAAATATATTTAACCATATAGAATATACTCCCTAGTCATTTTTCTAAGAAATTTAAAAATGTTATACTTTGTATTAAAATGCTTAAATTAATGTACTTCTTGATCTTAAAATAATCTTCTTATAAGATTTGGTTATTCTGCCATTGCACTTAGAGCACATAAAAAATAACAGTCTCCCAAAAGACCTTATTTAATATCATTAGGTTCTATATCTCCAAAATATAATTATATTTCATCCTATTTCATAAATTCAAGTGGTCGCTTCCACTCTATTTATTCCCATGATTCTCTTTGTTTAGCTCCCATTTAAGCAAATTTATTATTAGACAATGATATTTAGGTGCTAGGGAAATCATCATCTGTTTGTATAAATATTTAATAATATATATAAGTAAATATGAGAAAATGTTTAATAAACCCTTAAATTCATTCAAATTAAATCAATTTACAGTTTTAATATATTTAATACTATAATTATCCATAAAATCTATATACCTTTATAATTAGTATTGTTTTTTTTGCAAAAATCTATAGCTTTATAATATTCTTCAATATTTACTCCATATTCCTCGTTGAAAGTATTTTAAATTGGATTAGCATTTTATGGAATTATGCTTAATTTATCTCTTTTTGAAGCTCTTATGTCATTTTAACTTAATTTCGATTCTTCTTACATCTTATTATTTATTTAAAAATCTATTTTATGAATTTGCTATATTTTTTTTTATTATATTTTTTAGTATTTAAATCAATTTATTTTGATTTAACCTAATAATTGAGCGATTTCTAATAATTTTTAATAAAAATTATTAATATTTAATAGAAATAACCATATATTATACCTATATCATTTTATTATTACATTTATCATTATATCATTTATGATATACTATTAATTAAAATACTAACTGTAGTATATATTATATATATAAGTGAAATAAATTTTATCATTATATCTCATAATAATTATATATTATATTAAATCAAATTTTAAACTCATTTATCGAAAAATTAAATGATTTATTAGTATGTTCAGACAATACTTATTAACTTTCGTATCTTAGCTTAAAATTAAGCATTCTTTTTTATTGCGTTAGATATTTTTATAATAATTTTTTTAAGAATCTTCAAATTAAGTAGTTTCTGTATCTTTTTCTGATACAATTGCATTTATTTATAATATACTATTCCAATTTCTCTGCTTATTTAAATTTTATTTATGATATTGATATTCAATTTCTATATGATCATCTGCATTTTTATCAATATTATGTGAATTATTTTAATATTTTTCTTATTTTTAACTGTTTTATTATTACATTTCGACTGATTTCTGCTCTTCTTTAGTCTGGTGTACTAAAAATTATAATTTTTAGCATATTTAAATCAATCTAAAAAAAAAAAAATTAGCTTTACATAATTATTCCAAATTAGGAATTAAATTTTATTTTAATTCTTTAAGAACATCTTCATTAATAAGGGAAGTATCTAAAATATCAAAATGTAAATTATAAACTATAAAATTTGTAATTAAATTGAATATTTTACCCATTATATCAAATTATTAAGAAGGATTTTACAATAGATTCTTGAAAGAATACAAGTTAAAAAAATTAGGTTTTGGATTATTAACTGTTCCAAGATTTTTCTGACTCTTGAGCTAAAAAATAATAATTATATTTTTTATATTGTATATATATAATTGAAATTATTTTTTACTAAAATATCAAGTTCTTTTGAAATAGGAAGCTTAGTTTTTGAATGTATATTGGTATTTACATTTTCAAACGTTTATCCATCTATATCATCTTCATCTTAATTATATATCTAATCATAAAAGTTTTTATATATGCTCTGCACATCTTTCTAATTTAGATTTTGAGATGCTTAATCTATAATTGAAAAAATATTATTGAACCAATATAAGTGCTTAATATAAAATTGAAAAGTAAACCTTCATCTGTAGTACTCTTTATTTTTTTACTCAGCAACTCAATTTCATTTAATTTCTTTTCACTTGATAATTTTCTTTTTTATAGAAGTAATTCTTTAGTAGGCATTTAAAATATTTTATAATGCATGGCTGCCGCAGTTTCTGTTGCTTAATTTTATTATTAAAGTTGAGATTACAACTGTTCCGTATAGCTTTTTATATTATTTTACAAATTTAATGTTTTATCAGGTAAAAGCTAGGGGTTTAGAAATTATGGAATACTTGTAAATTATTAATTTTGAGATAATTACTATTATTATAAAAATTGCTACTATATATTATCTGTAGAATGAAATTTTTATTATATTTATTATTATTACTATTGTTACTATTGTAGTAAATTATTTAAAATAAAACTATTACTATTATTATCAATCATATTAGCTGCAGTAGGAACTAAACTTGATGTAAATTTAGATGTCTTTATAGATGTGTTAGTTGGTATTCCTGAAAAATTATTTGTAAATTGCTATTATGGCGCTTTTAATAAGTTCTAACTTATTACTCCTTACTATTAAAATGAAAATCCTTTTCCTTTACTGCTATCATTATTTTCTAATTAATTTTAGATTATAAATGGAGGATAATTTGATTAAGACATAAATCAAAGAAATTTTTATTTGGATTTAAATATTTTTTTATTTTATTTCAATTATTGCGATTAAGGTATTTCTTTAAACTATTATTAATTACTTAATTTATTATTAAAGCAAAATATTTTTGTTGTTGTTGTTGTTATTTTAGAGCCAATATATTATTTAATAAATAAAATAATAGCATAAAAGGTATAGTCATTACTATAATTTTTGAATTATTAGTTTATTGAAAATGAATAATATAATACTATATTATATGCTTTTCAGAAATTAAAAAAATAATATATTAATCAAAAAATTATAATATAATATTTAATTTTTTTATATTTATATATTCAAGCTAATTTAATCTCAAAATAGTCATCTTATACTTTATTTATATTGCAAATTTTAACCTGACCTTAGTCATTAATTACTCTTACTCCTTAAATAATATTAGGGAACTTTAAAAAACCATTTACTAATTCACCTTTTTGTATCATTTTATTTACAATTTCTTTAATATTGGTAGATGCTTATCTAATAAACTATTAGTTTCCTTTAGACAAAAATGGTACTAACTTCTCATCTAAAAACAAGAAAAAACAGATTTGCATATTATCTTTATCCATATCGATTTAAAATGTATTCTATTGTTTTTAATATTTTATATCAAACATTGTATTTTTATCACTACTTACTATGTTTTTTCCCACTACTATAATCCCATTTTGATCATTATTTTATTCATATGAAAATATTTCATTATCATCTCTATATATTATCTATTTAAAAATAAATATTTATCCAAAAAATTTATAATAATTAATTAAAATATTATTTAGGTACATTTTTCTCTTATTATAGTGATTTTTTTTTTAGATGTTACATATTCATTAAAAATTTTTTTTTATTAGCTTCTATTTATGGGTCAAAGATTTCTTAATCTTCATTCTGATCACTCCAGCTAAGAATATCATCTTAATCTTAAATTTAATGTTGTTATTGCATAAAATTATTACTTTTTATTTATGCCATTTTTTTTTAATAATATTATTATGCATCTTCTATATCTGATTTGTCCGTAGTTGCCCCACCTCCTAATAAAAATGATCGTGGAGATTAATTAGTAAGTTTTTTTTTCTGTTAAGGCTATTATTATGATTATTATGGTTTTTATATTTCTTTTTATTATATATCCATTTTTTTTATTAACTTTTTGCAGATTAGGGTCTTTATTAACTTAAAACTGGTCTTTTAATGGGATTATAATATGAATTATCTTAAATATAATCTCTGTTCCCCTATTGTATGATTTCTTAAGGAGTTTCAAATTTTTTCATGTATGGTGGTGCTTAAATATTTGGGTTTTATTAAGATCTATACTAATAATTTGGATAATCTTAATATAAAGAATCTTCTGTTTTTTGCCTATTTTATTCTGTATAGTTGTGATATTAGTAAGACAAATTTACATTTTTTTAATTTTATTATTAACTATTTTTTCTATCAATAGCACCTTCTCGTTTTTCTTTAGAGGACATAGGTCTTCTATTTAATGAATGGGGTGCAACATTATAACTCAATTATTTTTAATAAATATGTTTTGCACTTTAAACTTGATTTCCCTATTAAACAGGATATTTTTTATTTTATCCCAAACTATTTTCTCTATTTATTTAATTTTCTTTTTTTAAGGTCTAGGTATTGATGGAGGAAGATATTTATTTAGTAGTTCCTTTTTTTTAATTTCTTAAATACTCGTATCTCTTTAGTCTATAAAACTTGATTGGTCTGAGTGCTTAGGTGATTGTAAATAGGGATTAGCCCTGTATTATAATGAGTTTCTCTTTTTTCCAATATTACTGTCATATTGCGTAGGGCTTTAGTTGGACATACGAGAATTTTAGTGAGAATTTTTGACTGAATAATTGCTATTCGACCTTTGAGCATATTATCGTACTTGCTAATTTGATAGTCTTTTTTTTTAACTTAATTGTCTTTAAATCTGCATTTTCTTTTCTCTACTTTATTATCTCTATAGAGATCTTTAAATTTATTAAAATTTCTAATATAAAAAATTAATATATAACTAAATCATGGTATTAATAAAAAAATTGATATTATATATAAATACATTTAGAAAATTTTGATGCAAGGTTTTCAATTTTTAAGATAAACGATGGTCTTCTCCTAGGTTTATGCAAGCTACTTTAACTGCATTATCATAAGAACTAATACAATCTTCATATTATTCCAAGTTTTCTTAAGAAATTCCCTGGTTATAATAAGCCATTGCAAGGTTTTGAACCAGTTCTGTAAATTCTTCATTTCCCTACAATTAATCTAATGTTTTGCCTTCACACAAAATCTATAAATATTCCTACAAGAAAATTATTGCTTTTTAAGAATGCTCCAGACAATTGTGATGACTAAAAGTTTTCAGAAATTATAAGAAAAAATCTGTTAAAATAATTCTATTTACTCTTTTATTTGAGATAATACTGCTGAATAATTTAGGTGGCTTAATCCTGCATGCTAATTATTTTTGCTACTTTCAACAAGATTTAATGCTTCTTCCAACAGTTCTATAGCTCTCGGTATATTTCCCATCCTTCTATAGAGACACCCAATGTTATTAAGATTTAATATTTTCAAATTTTATGAATCAAAGAGTTATTCATCTTAACTTATTACAATATAAATATTTATTTATACTTTATGAATTATAAATATCGAATTATAATTAAATAATAAATAAATACTTATTGATTAAGGACTCTGCTTTTAAGTAAATCAACTCAGCCTTATAAAAATCATGTTAATTCATACTTGCCAATCCCTCTTTATTTAACTCTTTTAAAATATCTAAAAAGTTATCTTTAAACAATTCTTAATCACTCAGATCTTACATTTTATAGACAGCTAAGAAATAGTAAAAAATGAAATTAAATTAGCAATTATCATTTTTTAATATTCCATTTTTTATTATACCTATTTCAACCTTATCTAACCCTTCTTATACATACCCATTATTTAATTCTTAAAATGCCTATTCAACTAATTCTTCAAATTCTAAACATAATTATTCTTATTTATCTGACATATAATCATATCCATTTTCATTTCCATTACTATTACTATAACCTTAATAATCTTATTATTATTAATTTTAATAATTTTTTTGAGTTATTTTAAAATCATTTGAAAACTATCCCATATCTTAAATTTCTTCAATATTATTATGTACGACATATTAATTATCTTATTCATTTTCATCTATAGGTTCTTCCATATTTTCATCTTCTCCTTCATAATACTAATCTAGGTTTTCCTCTATTTCTTATTCTTAATACTACATACTTTTGATTTATCTATGATTCAAGATTATTTTATATATCAGATTAAAATTTTTGTATGGAAAATAAAATTATTTTGCAAAATAATTTCTAGTTATGTTAAATATTAATTTAAAGTAGTTAATAATATGTTACTTAAAATCAAATATTAATTTATTATTATATTAAAAAATGACTTTAAATATTAGATGATTAAAGAAATATTATTTAATTTATATTGTGATATAATATAAAAAAAAAGATCGAAAGTAATATATTATGCAGTGACAAAATAGTGAGGTTTAAATATTTCTTTAATAATATCGCAAAGCACATTTAAAATTTGGAAATCTAAAAAATATATATATTTAAGATTGATTTCTAATTTAATACATTATTTCTATATTTAAGTAATTTGATCGACTGTGATAAAATATTTAGAATCAAGAGTCTATGTCTAAAATATAAATTTTATATAATTTCTAAAAATAAATTATTTAATAATACTTATGTTCATGAAAAAAAAATAAAAAAATAAATCATTCATTAATAATTTGATTTTTAATATTCTTGTTATATATTTACTGTTAATTAATAATGAAATTTTGTTTTTTTTCTTGTTAACCTATATAATTCAAAGAAAAAATTAAACAAAAGTAATACATAATAAAAATAAACAAATAATTATATTATACATTCTAAAGAAGTGAGGGAAAAATAATTTTATGATAAAAGAAACTTATTAGGAATCAATATTCCCTCCTGATTCTCTTAGGAGGGGGGATGATACTCGGAGAAGATTATTTGAAACATTAGATGCTTCAACGAAAAACATGAATTAGGAATTAGCAAAGATAAACTAAGAAGAAAGCATTATTTTAACATCTACAAACGAAGTAGATGAGGAAATAAATAATAATAAAAATGTGAATAAATAACAAATACCTTACGCAACAAAAACTATTACCACTTCAGAAACAAAAAATAATCGCACTAGTATTGTGCTAAATTACAATAACTAAAAGACATTAGAAAATGAAGAATAGAATTTTAATTAATACAAACAAGGAGTCAAATAAAGTCCTCATATAAAAATAGCTAAAAGTGATTAATAAGAGTAAAACCAATAATATGTCGTTAGATATTCTAAATAATTTGCGAATAGTTAAATAGTAAGTCCCAACTCTTCTTCATTTTTATTATACCCTGCTATGGGAGAAATGAATGCAAGTGCTCAGCGCAGAAATAGTTATTTACTTGAAATGGGAACCATTGGGAGAGACTCAGTGAAATAATTATGGGTTAGATAAGGTAACAATAATGTATATGGATTTTAAACTAGTTAGTATATTAAAGAAAATATATACCAAGATTATGGTTATATTAATGACTTTAAGTCTAACTTGATTCTAATAATCTAATATTTGTATTATAGGGTTTTAGATAATTAAATGGCTAATAAAATTCAAACTGAATCTAATGCAGCGTATACCTTCTAGAAAATTCCAGTTTTTAAATAAACTGCACTTTAATATGATAGATGATAAAAGTAGTGATTATTGTACTTATAGATACGAAGACAGATTCTACAAAGATATACCTACGAAGGAAGAAAAATTTTGGCATAGTGGGAAAATGGCTTGCATAACAAAATTTTCTTGCATTTTAAGTCCGATACGAAATTTTATAAATAAAATTGATATTTTAATAATGCCGGATAGTGTAATTAAGTTGTTGTGGGACACGATTATTTTATGTTTACTCATAGTCAATATATTTTACATCCCAATAAAAATTGCATTCTAAGGGGGGATTAGGGAGGAAGAATCTGGTGTAAAATAAAATTGGAAATCTATTTTTATGATTAATAACTTAAAGCATTTTTTGTATTTTTAGAATTTTAAAATATTCCCTTGGCTAAAAATAATATTGGATGATATTCCCCAATGGGCATTTTTGATGGATATAGCTATGAATTTTAATATGTCGATATATAGAAGGGGTAAACTAATAACCGATAGGAGAATTATTGCGAAAATTTACCTTACAGAAAGATTTTTTTGGGATTTTATAGTGGTGACTCCATTTCTTATTAGTCTGTATTTAAAGGTTCCATATGTAGACACAATTTTGCTTCTCAGATAAAAGAAAATAAGAATAATTATAAGATAATATGAAGAGTTGATAAATTTAAGAGATAATAAGTTGGCAATATATAAACTTTGCAAATTAATCATATTCATAATTTTCGTTGGTCACTTCTCAGGATGTCTTTTTTATTTTTTGGCTGACATTGAAATAAAATCAGATCCCGACCGGAAAGATACTTGGCTTCATGTATATGGATTTATAAATGATGGGTGGCTAACTTAATATATAGCCAGCTTTTATTGGGCAGGTAAGAATATATATTTCCTAATATTTAGATAAATTAAAATATAAATTATTTATAATATCAAAGTTATTACTATCACGACTGTTGGATATGGGGATATTTAACCATAAACGACATTAGAAAGACTATTTGTTATATGTGTAACTTTAATAAGTTGTGGAGTTTTTGCTTATAGTGTAAATTAAATTGGGAATATAGTCGGTTCTATGGAATAAAGATAGTCTAATTTTAGAGTTTAAATGACTACATTAACCACCTATATGAGAGCTGTAATATTTATAAAATTAACTGATAGAATATAAAGGGGAATATATTATATTTATAACTTAATTTTTATTATTTTAGAGGAATATTGAAAAAGAATTGTAAATGAGAATAAAAAATTATTTCGAATATTTGCACGAGGAAAATATTGAAGAAAATAACGAGGGTGAACGAATTTTAGAATCTTTGTGTGATTCTCTAAAAGTTGAGGTTAAAAATCAATTATTTTACAACGAAATAGTCAAATAAAAAGATTTTAGACTTAATTTTTCGAATGAATTTCTGAGAGCCTTTTCTTAAAAGATGCAAGAAAAAGTCATGTATAAACAAATAAATACATAGAAAAAAAGAATAAAAAAATAAAACTTTATTTAAAATTATTTATAGAGGTCCTGAAGAAACTATTTTTGAATGTGGAGGCTATAGTAATTCGATAAACTTAATTTTGAAAGGATCTGTGATTATGTACATAAAGATGGGAGATGAGTGCGAGGGAATTAAAATGGTTAAAAAGCTGGGAAAGGGGTAGCTGTTTGGAGAAACATCCTTTTTTTCAGGTAAAAAATACTCCAATTTATAAACATTTAATTTTAAGTTTAAAAACAATAAAAAAATAAAAATTTTTTTCAAAAAAAATTATTTAATAGGATAAAGAACATAGGTTGGAGCGAAAACTAAAAATGTGTGTAGATTGATGACAATTAAGAAAACACAATTTTTAGAAACCCTTAAAGATTTTCCTTTAGATTATGAAAAATATTGCAATATTAGAGACTAAATTTGGTAAAAGAATGATTAAAAGTCAATTAATACTTAATGCTAGGTTTGTAATTCTTTTACTCACGAATTTACATTGTGCCATTTTGTAAATTACATTCCGCAAAGAGATAGAATTTTATACAAATATCACAAAGAAGATATGGAATAGTAAAGCAGGATTAGTAATCACAGCCGAAAATAGAGAAGCAAAGAAACTTTAAATGCCCTAGTCAATGAATATGAAGTAAAGGTAAAGGCGTTTTAACATGCTATAGAAAACTGCGATCCTGAAGAAATAGATGCAATTTTAGCCAATTTTGAGTAAGGTTCTTCTGTGGCAGGTACACCAATGCTTTACATTAGTCAAGACTAGGTGATGGATAAGTTTTTCCTATAGTCCCCACAAACCATAAGAAGCAACCAGTTTTCCATTTCGGATTCCCCAAACGTTAGGTTGTCGAAATGGTCCTATTTTAGCATGGATAACAGTGGGCCTAATAAAATAACAAATCGCGCTAAACACGAATCAATTATAAAAATGCAATAATTACTCGATAAAAAAAGGCAAAATAACCTGTTATTGGATAGAAGAGGAGTAGGTGGAATAGGAGTGGGTCTAGACAAATAAAATTTGTTAAAAAGAACCACAATGATTCAACAGATGAACACCATTCAAGAAGAGGATGATTATATGAGGGAAGCATTCAATATGACACAAAAGAGAAGTCAGTCGATGGATAAAAAAAGAAAAACTGATAGAATGCTTTCCAAATAAACTGGAAGCTTTGAAAGCAGAGCTTATGGGGGAATAAGTTCTGGGAATTTGCTCGGATATGGAGTATCTGAACAAAATATTCCGATACCAGGCCCTGGAGAGGAAGGGTCGATAGTTGATACGACCAGCAACTGTGATGTTACTCCAAGAAGTACGAGCTATATAGTTTACAACAACAATAACATCAACAATAGTACCAATAATTTAGATAATTACACTAATTATAATAAAAGTGGTAATAAAGATTCCGTAATTAATTAACGAAATGATCTTACATATTCCTTTGCTAATTTACCAGCCTATTAAAACCCAAACATAAATTCAGTGTCTTCAAATTTACAAGTTTCTTAAAATTTCGGGCCTCACATTCACCAAACACTCTTTTAAACGAATTAGCAATAGTAGTAATCGAGCAATAAAGATATGTACTATCAGCCTTAACATCAAATTATTTAGAAAACTTATGAAAATACATAGCAATCGGACGAAGAAGATGACTGCAAAATATCCAATATGATAGCAAGCTAGAGAAAAAGACCTTCCTTCGGCAATTAAAATAAAAAGAATTTGAGAAGGTCAACTATTTAGTTGTAAGCTGCAATTTAATAAAAGCGAAATAGCATTAAAAGTCCTAGTATGTTATTAATGGAAAGGAATCATTCCAACAACTTTTTTAACAACAATTACGAGGGGTAAAATAAAGATCTTGATCATTTTGAAATTTAGATATAGCCAGCATTTGGATAAAATAATTTGAATATCAATAATAATTTGAATAATTTAAATACGGGGCTGTCTAATAATAGTAGTTCATACATTAATACAAATAATCAGTCAGGTTAGGATAAAACATTATTTTAAATCCAGTTATAGCTTTCTTAAATTATTTAAAAACTAACTAATAATTCCGATTGTTATTAATAGAATTAAAAATTTGAAAACAATTTAGATTATAAGGAAATTTCCGGATTTGAAAAAGTATAGAATTGGAAAAACTATTTTCCTCACAATAATATAGAAACTTTGATAATTAAATTTAAACAGCAATAATTTAATGCAAGTAGAAAAAACTCAAAAATTTATGATTCTAATTAAAAACGAATTGATAAAATATTAAGAAAAATTGATAGCAGAAAATAAGCTGGGTAAAGTTCAAACACATTAAATACTTTCTAAAATAATAAAATATACTAAAAATAATAAAATAAATATAAATAAAATATTAATAATTAAAGAATATCATAGAGTAGTAGATGAATGATTAACTAATTATGACTTAATTTATTTATAAGTATATATATTTTTTTAATTTATAGTATTTAAATATAAATTATTAATGTATAGTATTGATTAATTTATAACTCCTTAGAATTAATAATTGCTCATTTAATCTATATATTAAATTACTCCATTATTTAGTAGAAATTTTATCAGCCTAATGTTTATTTTAATATTTCTATTATATCGAAAAAAAGCAATGTTGAATAATAATATCAATCATGTGAGCATATCAATTTGCAAATAAAAATCCCATGAAACTCTAATATAAGTTAATTATTACTTGATAAATAAAAGTAAAATTAATTTATATTTATATTATAATAAGCATATATAAGTTAGGAGAAAAAACTGGGAATGACCGACAAACCATAAATATTAATTAAATATAATTATTTTCTAATTACCAAAACAATAATATCTCTATTGAAAAAAAATAAAAATAAAAATTAATTGTAGATTTTACTATAAAACAAAATCTATATAAAAAATGGATAGCATTCAATTAGAAAGTTCTATATAATTAGTAGATATAGAAACTACTAGAAGGGGAGACGATTCTAAAAGAAAATTTTTAACAAGCATATTTGAATAACCTTCAAAAGGAACGAGCCCAAAGCTAGAAAAAGTTCAAGAAGAGCAAAGTATTATATTAGGAAATGACAGTGACTAAAACTATCAAGAAATAAGTTCCCGAACTAAACTATAAATGAAGAGTGAGCAATTATATATAAATATTATTTCAAACGTAATAGTTCGTTAAATATAATATTTTTCGGTATGAAGAGCAAAATGAAAGCAATGAGTAAGGTAAAAATGTGTTGTAAACACCTAAGGGATCGATCATGGAGGAAAATACCCCTTCATAAAGAGTCAAGATAAAATCTGTAAAAAAAATGACAGCTGTATGTTTAGTTTCAATTAACCCAATCAAAAATATTCATAAACTTAAGAAGATGTTGATGAACATAAGCAAAAGGCTTCATTTTATAGAAGTAGAAAATCGATTCTTTTTATGACAGCGATGAATGGAAGTGTACCTCGACAGTTTCATCGAAGGACTAATAGTTCAGACAAGCAAATGAGTTAGGAAAAGCACTAACCTGTGTCTTGTACACATGAATTACATTGAATTGTATAATAAAAAAAAATAAAATTTATTTTTTCTATTTATTTTCTAGGGTTTTTAGTCATAAGATGGTTGCTGAAATTTAAGTTAAATTTGCTATAGCGAATTCCTTCAAGAAAATTTGAGTTTTTAAATAAAATACATTTTTAAATGATAGATGATAAATCTTCGAAATATCAAACGTACAAGTACTAAAACATATTTCACAATGATAAACCAAGTAGAAAGGCAGCCTGTTTATATTATTGCTTCTTATTTATAGTCACGAAATTATCTTGCATATTGAGTCCAATAAGAAATCTATTAGTTAAAGTAGACCTTCTGATAATGCCAGATAGCGTTTTCAAGGTTGCTTGGGATACTGTAATGCTCCTTCTTCTTATAGTAAATATATTTTATATTCCTATGAAAATTGCATTTGAAGGGGGAATATTAGTTCAAAATAACACAGTAAAGATAATAGTTTAGTTATTGAAAAATTAAAAAAATATTTAAACCATTTATAATAGAATTTTAATGTGAATCGTTGGATTAAGATATTTATAGATGATATCCCATAGTGGGCATTTTTCCTTGATATAATTATGAATTTTAATACTTCTATTTACAAAAGAGGAAAATTAATAAAGGATAGAAGATAAATAGCAAGATTTTACCTGTAAGGAAGATTTTTTGGGATTTTATCGTAGTTACTCCCCTTCTTATAAGATTGTATGTTAATTTACCTTTTATTGATATTATTCTTTTATTGCGATCGAAAAAAATTAAGATCATTATAAACCAGTATGAGTAAATTATTAATTTACGAAATAATAAATTGGCAATTTATCAAATGTGCAAACTTGTCCTTTTTATTGTATTAATTGGGCACTATTCTGGATGTTTATTTCATTTTTTAGCAGGAATACAAATTGAAGTACATTAATGATGATATTATAAATATATTTTCAATTATTTAAAATTACAATTTTTATAAAATAATTTAAAAAGAATGGGAATACAAATACATGGCTTCATGCGATAAATTTAATTGACAAGCCATGGTAAGATTAATATATAGCATGTGTGTATTGGGCTGGTAAAACTATATTATATAATTTATTAGTTTTTTAATTTTAATATATAATTATTAGTAATTACTCTTACAACTGTGGGCTACGGAGATATTGTCCCCGTGAATACTAAAGAAAGAGCTTTTTAATGAGTATGACTCTGGTAATAAAAATTTTAAATCAACTAAACTCAAAATAATAGAATACAATAGTTTTTTTATTCAATACTTTATTTAATATTATAGATGATGTTACTGTTTTTCTATATCAAAATATAGACTTTTTTTCTATAATTTAAAAATATGTTTTTTATAACGTGAAAAATATATTAATAATCATAATCATATTCAAATTGAATATTTCTTATCTTCATATCTTTTAATATAAATACTAATTACTACAATTTTTTTTAAAAATATTTGTTGATTTTGTAATTTTATTTTATCAGTAAAAAATTATTTTACTGGTAATTCTAATTTTTAAAACAATATAACAGAGGATTTAAATTAAGCATAATAAAAAATTGAATTGAAATTTCTAATATATAAATTAGAAGAAATATTAATTTTTTTTTTTTTAAGATTAGTTGCGGAGTTTTTGCATACAGTATCAACTCAATCGGAAATATTATTAGTTCAATGACATAGAACCAATAATAGTTTTAAAAATAAATGGCGACATTGACGACCTATTTAAGGAAAGTAAAAATGGTGTATATCATATAATAAAAATAAACAGATTAGATTTTTAAAAAGTTTAAGTTTCAGTAATAATTCTTATTTTGTTTTAATAATTAATTCTAGAGATAAATTGACAAAGACTTATAATTGCGAATAAAAATTACTTTGAGTATTTGCATGTAGAAAATATAGAAGAAACTAATATCGCAGAAGGACTATTAAAGCAACTCTGCGGTTCACTAAAGTAGGAAGTGAAAAGCTAACTTTTTTACAAAGAAATTTAGAAAAAGAAAGAGTTTAGACTAAATTTTTCAGATTAGTTTTTGTACTTAATTGCACAAAGCATGGAAGAAAAAGTATTGTAAAAAATTATGAACTTTTATATCATTACTAATACTATTTAAAAAAATTAATTATTTTAGTGGACCTGAAGAAACTATTTTTGAATTTTAAAAATGCAACGATAAAGTCAATTTGGTGGTAAAGGGTTCCATTATACTGTACATTTAGCAGCCGGGGCAAAGGGGCATAAAGGTGGTGAAAAAAATCGGGAAAGGAAGCATTTGTGGGGAAAACTCATTCTTTTCGGGTGAGAGGACGCAGGTGGGGGCGAGAACGAATAATGTGTGCACAATAATGCAAATTCATAAACCTGCCTTTTTGGACATGATAAAAGACTTTCCGGAGGACTACTAAAAATTCTGTCACATAAGAGACTAATTAAAATTCAATTGCGCTCAATAAGATTTAAGTTCTCAGTGTTTGGTTTGCAATTCATATACACACCAATTCAACAAATGCCATTTCGTGAACTATATACCACAGCAAGAAAGACTGTTGTTTCAATATCATAAGGGGAAGTAAAAATTCAGAAAAAAAGGTCCTCTTTTCAGAGGAAATTCAAGCAAAGTGGCGTTTCTCAAAATGCTAGACTCAACCTGTTTCAAGTAAAATACACTGTTTTTTAATATTTAGTGGAAAATTGCGACCCAGAAGACTTCGGACACGTTCTTGCCATTTTCGAAGAAAATGACTGTCCTTCTTAGGGGATAACTAATAGCTAAATGAGGCATAGACTTTCTATTTAATCGAACAAAAGCAATCCAGACAATATTTAGATCAACAATAACAATAACAATATTTTTAATAGTAATAATGGAAATGGCAACTAAAATGATATAAATTTTTTTAAACGATAAAGCAGCATTCCTTCGAGTTACAACCAGGTTAATTCTCAATCAATAAGAAATCAATTTAGAAGGACTTCTCTACTACTAGCTGTGAATAATATAAAAAAATAAGGGGATTGGGAGAGTAATCCTCTTGTGATAAAAAGCCTAATACTAGCAGTAATATTCCATATTTTAGGTATGGTACCAATTCAAACTTAAACAGCAACAACAACAACAATAATATAATTAACTCTAATTAAAATACAAACAACAATAACATAATTAACTCTAATTAAAATACAAACAATAATAATAGCTATAGTAATATTGGGGGAACCAGGAATAGCAGCATTTCTATTTAGGGAGTTAACAATTAAAACATTAAATCCGACAGAATATCTGGATTCTTCAGACAAAGTTCAGGAGGGAACTATTTGTATCCGATCAGTTCTACCTAAAATAATATGAGTAGAGATAAAAGTGAAAGTAATCAATCATAGTTTGAAACAAGCAGCAGTCAGTGCCATTCCCCCTCCGATAATCAATAAATCAACAAGTATATGCCCCAAATTCCGTGTGGAATGGAGTACTCATTTGAACCGGTAAGGCAATCGAATCATAGTAAACGATTTTTATTTGGACCGAGAATAAGAGAAAACACTATTGCCTCCAATTACATAGAAAATCAATAGTAATAAAGGCTAGAAAATATAATATAGGCACAAAAATACAATAAATAAATCATATAAGATCAGAGCATTTCTTCAGAAGAGGAAGAGTAGCAAGAAGAGCCGGATAGTAAAAATTAGCACCAGGAAAATAGACACCCCTCCACTATTTCTCTAACCTATAGCAAATTGCAGCAATAGTAAAAGGGAAAGAGGGGCTCATTCATTATCCCGAATAAAAAACATTCAATACAAAATGGTCCCTTAGATAAGAGAAATAAGTATTTTTGTATCCAAGGAGAAAAACTCAAATCTTCAATGTAGGAAGCAGAACCCTCTATTATTCCAAACTCAGTCGCATTCGTTTCTAATGACACGCAATATGGACCATTTTCGAATAATTTAAATTAAAGACTGAGTAATTCTATTGTTCCTTCTTTTGCCAGTTATAATAATATGAGACAAATGTATGAAAGCTTGGAAAATTCCTGTCAAAATTAAAATTTAAATATTTTGAAGTTTTAAGGACAAAATAAACATGAAAATCTATTTGATATAGGCAACTTAAGGATGGAAAGGAAAATTGAAGGAGTTTATGGGTTCGATATCGTGAGAGAATTTAAAAATTATTTCCCCAAAAATAATATTTCGTATATTTTGCAAAAAATTACGGATAAAAAGAATAAAATGGACAAATATAGATAAAGTTAAAGCATTAAAAATTCGAAAAAAATTAGAAGAGAATCGATAACATATTAAGAAAAATTGATCATTAGAAACCTGGAACAATGGGGGCCAGCAACTAAATGGGATTTTCTTATTAAAAGAGATTTGCGGAGAAAAGAGGGTTTGCCTTAGAAGATAATAATACACCCATTTCTACTAAAAATCTTCAAATAATATTCGTTGATATATAAATAAAATATAGTTGTGTTGATACATTATATTTAAAAATATAAATAAATTAATATTATATTAAAATTTTTTTTTATCCAATTATAAAAATTTCTTAATTATTTATATTATCAAAATAATAATTTATTGTTGATCATTCTATATTAAGATAATTACTTTTACTAATAATTCATAAAATACTTGATAAGACATATTATTAATATATTTTTTCTTTTAAAACATATGAATAAATAAAAGTAATAAAATTTCAAAAATAGTAAAATTATATAATATTGATTAAAGTAAAATTGACTATTATAAATTATAATAATTGGAAATTCAAAGATTTTATTGATTAGTCATTATTTTTTAAACTCTACCATCTATGTACTATGTATTAAATAATTAATAACAAATTATAAAGAATAATAATACAAATAATATTCACAAAATAAAAAAAAAAATTATAAGTGACAAAAAATAGTACCAAAAGAAAAAATAATTAAATTTTATTTTAAACCAGAAATTGGCTATACATATATTATTAAAAAAAGAAATTCATTCATATGGAGAATGTGGATTTAGATGAAGATTCATTATGCAGTACACCCCAGGATACAGTAAGAAAAGGAGATGAATCACAGAGAAAATTCATTCAATCTTAGGAAAATACCAAGGGGTTAATAATAGAGTTGGCGAAAATTGAAGAAGAAGAAAGTTTAATGCTAACGAATGTAGTTAGTTAAAGCAAAGAAAGCAATAAGAAAAATTCTAACGAAATGGCACCGAGTCGTACTTTTTAAACCAAAAATACTTATACTTTTTACAATGAATTTATAATTATTCGTTTTTTATTTAAGTCAATTTAGACATGGACAGTAAAGAAGATAAACATAGTAAAAATACAAAAATTCTATTTAAAATAAAAAATTGGAAAATAAATAAAGCAATAAACTGAATTTTAATGAAGCGAATCAAGAAAATCAGTTGTAGTAATAGTTTATAACGAAAAGTAACAAATAAAAAAATTAAGTTAAAGATGAACAAGAAGATTTGATTGACTCTAAAACTTCTATTTCCAGAATTGAAATAGAGTAGGACTATTATATACAGTAGAGAAAATACTCTTAAGCTAAAAATAACTCACAAAAGTATTTGGTCCATCCAGTAAATACTAGTGAATATAGTCATAGGACTTCGCATAATTCAAAGATGGAAAACTCTATGCATTAATATAGTTAATAGTAAAAATCAGCCTTTGGGCAGCAATATAAATAACAATAAAAAAAAGGAATTAATTAAGTTTGGAAGAAATAAGGTAATTTTTTAGCCAAAAAATTAATTTTAAATACTTTTTATATTTTAGGGTTTTTTATTTTCAAATGGCTTATTCAGTTTAAATTAAACCTATTGCAAAGAATTCCGTCAAGAAAATTTGAGTACCTTAATAAAATTCACTTCGATATGTTAAATGACAAATCGTCTTACTATGGCGCCTACAAATACTCCTCTCGTTTCAACAAAGATAAGCCCACCAAACTACAATCAATTTTTTATTTTTTCTTTTTATGCACAATGACTTAACTTTCCTGTATTTTAAGTCCAATCAGGAACTTTTTTAGAAAATTCAATTTCCTTATAATGCCAGACAGTGTTTTCAAATTAGTTTGGGACACAAGCATTTTGTTACTTTTGATTATAAATATATTTTATATTCCAATAAAAATTGCCTTTTATGGTGGAACCCGAGGAGGGGACTCCAATAGGGTATACATAATAATAAAAATAAATTTAAAATAAAAATAAATCATAATTAGTTTGTTATTTTTAGAATAGTCTTATTAGTCCTTGGCTCAGAATTTTTTTCGATGATATTCCACAGTGGGCGTTTTTGTTCGATATAATTATGAATTTTAACACTTCGATATATAAGAGGGGAAAACTGGTAAGAGATCGCAAAAGTATAGCTTAGTAGTATATTAAGGGGCGCTTTTTTTGGGATTTTATCGTCGTTACTCCCTATTTGATTAGCATTTATTTGTCAGTGCCTTACGTTGATGCAATTTTACTGCTAAGGCAAAAGAAAATCAGAATAATTATCAGGCAATACGAAGAACTTATTAACTTGAGAAATAACAAACTGGCAATTTACAAACTGTGTAAACTGGTGCTTTTTATATTATTTGTCGGGCATTTTTCAGGGTGTCTGTTTTATTTTTTGGCCGATATAGAAATCAAGGTAAGATTGAATGAACAAATATGATTAATTATAACATAAAATAAAGGAAATTATTAAAGTAACTATTATTATAATGTAGCATCTAAATAGCAAATAAACATGGCTTCACAAGTATGATTTAATTGAAAAAGACAATATAGATTAATATGTTTCTAGCTTTTATTGGGCTGGTAATAAATTAGTTTGAATTTATTTCATTTAATTACATTTTATTTTTGATTAGTTATATCTATTACCACCGTGGGATATGGAGATATAATACCATAAACTACCCTTGAAAGACTGTTTGTAATAGTTATAACTCTGGTATCAATTTACTGTTCAAAATATTGCAAATTAAAATAATAACTTTTTCTATAAAAAAGATAAGTTGCGGAGTGTTTGCATATAGTGTGAATTAAATCGGAAACATAGTGGGCTCTATGACGGAAAGACAAGAAAATTTCAGGAAATAAATGGCAACTTTAACCACCTATATGCGAAAAGTATATAAAAATGACTGCTTTTTTAATTAATTTATTTAGTTAATATTTCAAATTATCAGAGATAAGTTGATAAAGAGCTATAATTGCGAGTCAAAAATTATTTTTAGTATTTGCACTAAGAAAACATAGAGGAATCTAATTTAGCTGAAAGTCTGCTTGATCAACTTTGCGGATCGTTGAAATCAGAGGTTAAAAATCACATTTTTTTTCAAGTTCTCAATAACAAAAAAGAGTTTCGGTTGAATTTTTCTGAACCCTTTTTAACCAAATTGTCTCAACAAATGCAGGAAAAAATTTTGTAAAACTATATTTTTATAAAAATCCCTTTTAAAAAAGCTATAAATTAATTAATTAATTAATTAATTAATTAATTAATTATTCTAATTTTTTTATTTAAAATAAAGGGGTCCTGAGGAGACGATATTTGAATGCCAAGGCTTAAATAAAAATATAAATATAATTTTGAAAGGTTCTGTAAATTTGTACATTTAAACCCCTGGATAAAAGGAGTTGAAGATAGTAAAAAAGCTGAGCAAGGGGAAATGTTCGGACAATAATCCTTTTTTTCGGGGCAGCCAGCTCTGGCAGGTGCTCGGACGAAAAATGTGTGCACGATAATGCAGCTGTCGAAGACTGTATGGCTGGAGACGTTGAAGGATTTTCCTTTAGATTATGAGAAGTTCTGCCACATTAAGGACCAAATTCGTTTAAATTGCGACCAGGTAGACATAACGATTTAATGTTTCGTGTGCAATTCATTTAAACATCAACTTACCAAGTGTCACTTCATAAACTACATTCCGCATCGCGATCGATTGCTTTATTAGTTTCACTTGGAAAGTGCCATTGTATAGGAAAGGGGGTACTGGGATGAAGAAAAGAAAATAAAGCGGAAAAAATTGGAAAGAAACGGAGAAAAAACAAACTCCCGACTCAATTAGTACCTGATTTCTTCTAAGGCCTTCCAATTCATCCTGTACTCGTGCGACCCAGAAGATTTCGACGAAGTTTTGGCCAATTTCGAGCAGTATTAAGACATTAGTCCGTACTGCAATATTTCACCGGAATTACAACAATAGTATTCGCGCAGGCTGAGCGCCAGTACCATTCTAGGCGAATCACCTCTGACGCAAAGGAAACGAAATTCGCTGCTGTTGATAGGCAGCCGAGCAGACTCACTGTTCGGACCAGGAAATTCACAGTATTTGAATATTATTAGGAAGAAGAGAAAGCAGACTCAGTTGTTGCAAAACAGCAACAACTTCAATATGATTGGAAACAATAGCAATTTCCATCAAGACAATTAGTTTTAGCATACGACGAGTGAGTACCAGAACTGCTCGGACAAGAGGGGGTCGGGAACCAGTTCGAGCAAGTTTTTGGACCAGAAATAAATGCAGTCCTTATAGGGATACGACACGATTTTCGAGTAAAGAAAGGAGCATAAATTCAGAAATGAAGTCTAAATGTAAAGCAACAATTCCAGTAATACAAGGAAGTCAGTCAGAAGTCTGGGCAATTTAGATGTGCATTTGAACAATGATCAAGTGATGGAAAGAAAAACCCCTCGATTTGATTGCAATAAAAATAGTATTGATGCCAATTCAAATTCAAATACTAGTAATCCGAGGGACAGACAAAACAGTCAAAAAAAAGGAAGCAAAGTTCAAAGTCTTTCGAAATTTGATGATTTCCAAAACGATTCAAGCAGCTTTCCATCTTTGGATCCAGGCAGTCAAAATAATTTGCCGCCGCTCATTTCCGTAAAAGAAAACAAAAGGAAAAGTGATCCTCAGACCCGTAATTCATAAATTAAAAGAAATTCTCTAATCAAAAAGCAGCAATAGTCGTAACCAACTACAATGGAATTTTCTTTTTCAAAAAATCAGCCCTAACAGATACAGTTCAAGCCGAAGAGAAACAGTAATAATCTAGAAGTGCCGCAAATACATACATATTTTGGCCATTTAAATGGCAATTAAAAGCCACAGACTATACAATGTTAGGGTACTGCGGAACAGTTGACCATAAAGTACTAGGAAAAGTAGTACGAATAGCGTCTCTTCGGACCGCGTTTACATCTTTAGACAGATGAATAATATTAAAAAATTAAAATTTTTAATATTTTAACTTCAAAGGTAACAAAAACGAAGACTTTACTCCATCTTCTAAGAACAGTTTCAACAACTAGTCTTTTACTTCAGATGACGAAGTAGAGGAAGTTTACGAAAATTACGATAAGGATTAATAGAAAAACTAAAATAAACAGCAAAAAAGAGGGAAGCTGGAAATGGGGGAATAGGACGAGTAGCGAAATGAAAATGAAAAAGATCCCATTTCCCAGAGGTATATTTCCTTAGGATTTTCCTAGGTATAGCCGCATCAGAATTAATATATTCAATCGAAAACTAACTTTTAGAGCAGCAGAGCGAATCTGGATTCAAGTCCGACCAATATTAAGATGAGTTCGCTATTCAAAATTAACAACAGAAGCGTTGCTAGTTCTAGTAAAAAGAGAAACAGCAACAATAGTCTTGTAGATTAACCCAGAAATAATGATAATTAAACTTCCCAGTATATATTCCAAAACCACCATCATCCCTACCTTTAGTAATAATAATTTATCAACGGGGGAGGTAGCAGATTATTGAATCATTTAAGTCCAAGTTTATCGCAACAACATTAGCTACCTATGCAGTAATAGTAGTAGAATTCATTTTCAAACTATTTAAATAACAACGAAAATATAAACAGCAATCGAATACATCTGTTCCAACTTTAGCAGTAATAGCAATAATAGCAGTAGTAGCAACTATTACCGTAGCAAATATAGTAGGAAAGTTAATTAAATCAAATTCAGCTTTCAATGAACTTATTAGTCGATAAATTACTAAAGAAATAGGGTATTAATACGCCCAAAAATAGCAATAATAGTAGTCTAAACAAATTTGGAAACAATAACTACAATTCGAACACCATAAATTTTGTTGACAATATTTATGATGATTTTAATCAATACCAAAATTTGAATATGTTTTCGCTTACTTTTGAAAGCATTCCTCATTTTGAAAGTGTAAAGGAATACAAGAAATACTTTCCGAAACATAATTTAAGTTATATTCTATAAAATCTGCAAAACACTAAATAGGAATAGCAACAATTTTGGAGTCAGAGATAAATTAATCTGAATTAAAAAAGAATTGATAACATTTTGAGGCAAATTGATATCAGAAAACCCTCCTCAATGGGAAGTAGCAACCAAAAAATAATGATGCACTCTTCCTTTAAACGACATCCAAAAATAGAGTAACTGAAGCCAACTCTACGCCAAAGTAGTAAGAATAAAAAGGGAAAACTTAAAGTTAATTTTAAACTATAAGGTGAAATTATAATTAACTAATAAATTAATTTATTTTTATTGTTTATTTATTTCTTTTATTTTTTATTTACTTACTTATTTTTATATTACTTTATATAATATAAACATATTTTTATGTAGTTTAAATACTTATATACAATGATTAGTGTGATTAATCAATCAATAATAATAAAATTATTAACCCAGACAAAATATTATTATTGAATTCTTAAAATTAAATTTTTGATAATAACATATTATATAATATTTTATTAATTAATAACACTGAAATAAAAAAAGAAAATGAATAAAATAGAAAAGATTTAAGGAAAAAGTTCAGAGGATAACAAAGTTATAAAGGCTGAGGATTCATTTAACTCTAAATCTTTCTTAGAATATTCAAATATTAATAGTGTAGATAATAGACAAATATGGCATATTCACCAAGCAGAAAAACATATAGCCATTTCTGCTTCTTTAAAGAAATAAAAATTCTCATAATTATAGTCTCAAAAACTAAAGAAAGATGCAAATGTGGACACTTTAACAAGTAAATTTTTTAAACATAAACACAATAATACAGGCCGATGATATTCAATTTTTAATATTATTTTATTTTCTTTTTTAGAAGAACTTGAAATCTAAAATTTAAGCAAAAACAACTTAAATAATAATATTTAAGAATTTTAACTTAAAGATTCTCAAATTATAAGTTTTTAATAATAGTAATAATAGGAAAAAAATGATTCGTAAAATAACACCAACAATAACATTAACAATATCAATAAAGCAGATGGCTCCAGCAACAATTAAAAGCCAGATTTTATGTCATTCAGACCCGAAATATAAAAAGACTAGGGGGCTGCAATAGATTTAAATTCACTGAACACCTAACAGCAATAGCCCGAATCTTAGAAATAAAAAACATATTAAATAGAAAAGGAAAAATAATGTTAGGAATACATAGTCTCCGAAGACTATATGCCTCGTGAATAAGAAGAAAATATTAATAACAGCGCGAAAAAAAATTCAATTTACAATTAATAAATGTGTTCGCCGAGATAAAATTCCATCAATTCAGGGTTTTTTAGCCCCAGAAAGCCTTTATTGGCAGAACCTGAAAACTTTAATTAATTTCGAGATTCATACGATATATAAAAAGATCCAAAATTAACTTCATTTAATTAATTGTTGAGCTAAAGAGATTAAACTAATCCAATATGGATCAAAAAAGGCAAATAAATAAATAAATAAATACATAATGACCATATATTTTGTTATTAATATTTTATTTATTAAATATTTCATTTATTTTAGGGTTTTAATAATAAAAAATCTGATAATTTTCAAAGAAAATTTATTCAGACGTATTCCCTCACACTCATTTTCATATTTAAAGCCTTCTCATTTTTCAATTCTAGATGATAAGAGTGCGAATTATAATGTTTATAAGTTTTAAAATTTATTTCAAAACGATTATCCTACTCAAGGTGAAGTATTTAGAAATAAAATTTGGAAAAAATTAAGACTAAGATTCTCATGTCTTTATCGCGTTCTGTTTTGTACTTTTTTTGAAAATTAGAATTTTTTGATCATTCCGGACAGTCTTTTAAAACTGGTATGGGACACCATTATATTAATTCTTTTGTTAATCAATATATTTTACATTCCAATGAAAATAGCCTTTTTTACAACGAATAGTAATGATAAAGTAAAACTGAAAAAATAAAATAAAAAAATCAATTATTAAAATCGTTTTATTTTTAATAAGAATATTTAAACTAATATAAATGTTCTATTCGATCTGATACCATAGTGGGCATTTTTATTCGATATAATCATAAATTTTAATACGGCAGTTTACAAAAGAGGTAAATTGGTTGTTGATAGAAAACATATAGCTAAACTGTATATCTAAGGTCGTTTTTTCTGGGATTTTATAGTAATTGTACCTTACTTTTTGACCTCTTATTTATGGTACATCAAATATTTTGATGCAATTTTGCTTTTAAGATAAAAAAAAATCAGAATTATAGTTCAAGAGTATGAGTCACTGATCAATCTAAGAAATAATAAACTGGCTATTTACAAATTATGCAAATTAGTAATATTCATTTTATTTACTGGCCACTTCACGGGTTGCTTTTTCTACTTTCTTGGTCGCACAGAAATTGTATGAAAATATATTAATAATTTTGCCATTTTTTTATATTTTTATTAAAAAAAAAGGATAGAGATTAGAGAACCATTACATGGCTTCATAAAAATCATTTAATTAATAAGGACTGGGTTGATTAGTATATAGCCTCCTTTTACTGGGCTGGTAAAATCAAATAAAATTTTACATATTTTGAGTTTCATTTTTTTAAAATTTCTTAGTTATTACCATCACAACTGTAGGGTATGGAGATATATATCCACATACTTCTATAGAAAGGGGCTTTGTGATTTTATTACATTAGTAAACATTGTAGTCTGTTTCGTTAAAGAAATTTATATTTATCTTATTTTTTTGGGTATTAGGTTAGTTGTGGTGTATTTGCTTATAGTATAAATTCCATAGGAAATATAGTAGGTTCAATGACCCAAAAACGAGATAATTTTAAAAATGAGATGGCTACAGTAAAAACATATTTGAGAAAGGTAAAATACAAAACAATACAATAAAATATATATCAACTAAAATTCTATTAGCATTAAATCGATAAAGAGTTGTAGTTAAGAGTCATAAATTACTTCGAATATCTATACGAGGAAAATATCGAAGAAAATTAGAAGGCGGAAGGTCTGGTCAACTAATTGTGCGGCTCTTTGAAGGCAGAAGTTAAAAATTAAATTTTTTTCAAAGCCCTTTATAAAAAAGGGATTTAAGATTCAACTTTTCTGAGCCGTTTTTGCAGAAGCTATCTCAGCAACTGACAGAAAAAATATAGTAATTTATAGTTATAAATAAAAATTTAACATAAATCTAAACAATCAATCAATAGTGGGCCAGAAGAAACGATTTTCGAATATGGACAGATAAATGACTCGCTAAATTTGGTGATAAAAGGATCTGTTAGTCTGTATATTCGGCTCCCTGGGCAACTACGCGATCAGAAAATTGTGAAAAAAGTGGTAAAGGGAGAAGTTTTCGGGCAGTGTTCATTTTTTTCGGACGAAATTACAAATGTGGGGGCCCGCACAAATAACGTTTGCACGATAATTTAGATTTCAAAAGATGTGTTTTTAGAAACTATACAGAATTTTAGCAAAGACAAAGAAAAATATTTCAATATTCGGGATTAAATTCGTTTCAACTGCGAACAAGTTGACATAGAAAATATGTGCTTGATTTGTGAAAACATTTCGCACTCGCTTGCACAACAGCGCCCAGTAAAGTAATCCGAAAATGAGCTTTGTTTTCACCAAAGCAACTGTCCTTTTGTGAACTATATTCCTCGTTAGGAGCATCTGGCTCGATAGTTTCATTTAGAAAATTAATAAGTGTAGAATAGATAATCACTTAAGTAAGCATTTAATGAAAATTCTCAATCTTCTTCCTGTTCTTCTTAGTTTTCACCAAATATTGGAAAAAAAGAAAGGAAACGAAGAATGAAACATGGAAAGAGTAATCAGTCTCCTTTTAATGCGAAATTAAATAATTATTTGATTTAATAAAATGCTTTTTAAATTATGATACAATATTGCCAAGATCCAGAAGAATTAGAACAAATCATTGCAAATTTCGAAAATCAATTTTTTAATAATATAAATAATAACAATAACAATAACAACAACGACAATTAGAATAATAATAACAACAATCTAAACATGTTTATTAGCAATAGCCTTTACTAACCAAATAATAGCAGCATTTTTGCAGGCAAATCTAAAAGCTCTGATAAACAACGACATCAATAATAAATATACATGACTTAGTTGATAAACTCTCCAGATATATCTCCACTTAAGAGTAATATAACTAGACAACATTCCAACTTCCTTGGAACTTCCAAATAACTTCGGTAGTCAGAAATTAGCAGTTTACTGCTCGCCAAGAAAGTTGAACTAGGACTAACTAAAAGCAATTTGAATAATAATATATTATAAAGCAATAAGAGGTCTAGTTCGAGTCGACCAAGTTCTATGAGCTATTTTAATGAAAATATGAATAATGAGTAATATTAAGACATAAATAATTAACTATTTTGAAATATTTTTCATTTTTTATTTAAAAAATAGAAGTAAATGTATTAGTAGCAATTAAAATTACACGTAATCATAACAAAAATAGCAATAATAATAGTAATTGTAACATACAATTTAAACCCATAAAAATCTAGAAATTAAAAAAGTTAGTAATAAAGATCTAACCCGAATTGCAAGCCTTGAATAAATCAATGACATTTCTACTGACAAGCAGCAATAGCCCCAATTAGATGCAGAATTCAATCAAAAGTTTTTTTAAATAGATTTGAATAACCAAAAGGAGAAGAAGAAACCAAAAGGAGGATGAAAACAAAGAAAAAAAATTAAAAAAATAAAAGAAATCCAAAAAAGTAGTAATAAAAAACATAAAAATAATAATTAGTAATAGTAAATCAATTAATAAGCAGAAAATAAACCTGCAGCTCTAAGTGAACAACTTTCTTCTTCACTGTCCTGTTACCATAATAGTAACATTTACCTTTCACTTCAGAATAAATTTTAAGGATCCAAAGCGAAGACCTAAGAATAATAAGAATAAAATTATCATCAAGAAAATTAATAAAGTTAGAACCCTTTATTATAAGCAGAATCGGTTTGTAATTAAAGAACAAGTAAGGAAGAGGTAGATATAAATAATCCAGACAAAGATTAAAGCCATAAAGCATTATCTTAAAAATAAATTTTTAACTAATCAGTTCTTCCAGTTTCTTCTTCGTCTTCTTCTCCATCTTCTTCTTTTTCTTTACAATCATAGTCATCTGTTTCTACCTCACGTTCGAATTCACCAAAGAAGAAAAATGATGAAAAGTTATGTACATTTAATTAAGATTTAACGGATAAGAAAAACCATGAAATTTAATAATTTGAATATTTATAACTCCAAAAACTAAAAGAAAAAGAATAAAAATTATAATAAGAAATACAATAATAACAAAATTAAAATTAAGAAATATAAAATTTATAAAAAAAAACTAATTATTAGTAATAACAGTACTAATAATAATAGAAAATAAAATAATACGAAGAGGAAGAGCAGCAGGCTGAAGATGAATTTGGAGATTAAAGTATGTTTCCCTTTAAAAAAAAGCAAACTCTTATCCATTTTAGCCGCACTTTCAGTGGTGTGCGTAACACCGAAAATAGCTTCAAAAAAGGTTCATCTGCAGCACTAGCTCAATTAGACAAGAGCTCAGCGGTTTCGGGATCCATGGCCGCAGCTTCTAACAATACATTTTTAAAAAATGTTATATAGATGAATAAAAAATAAACTTTGCTACTAAACAATAACAATAATAATGATTGTGAAAGTAATTAAGTCAACAACATCAATAATAATATCAATAATCCAATTTAGTTTTCACAGCTGTTTAAGCATTCTAATAGTTATAATTTTAAGGGTGAAATTTCTTAAACCAAGGGTATAATTAAAAACTGCAATTACAACTATAATATTGAAAAGTAATATGAAGACAATAATAATTGTGATGAAGAACAAGAATAGGCGGAAAGAATTTAAATAAAACAAAAATAAGAGGAAGAAGAAGTTGAAATAGTAAAAGAAGTAGGCATGGGTGAAGAAGAAGCAGGTAGTTATGGAAATTTAAATGCAAATGAGGAGCACCTATAATAGCAAGACATCAGATAACAAAAAAAGAGAATCAGTGGAAGGACTAATACTACTAGTTTCATGATCCCCTCCGCTAATTATCAACATTTATACTAATAAGACCAAATGACGTTCATTTAGCTTGCTAAAATGGATAAAATTTAAGAATTTGAAAATTATTTTCCTCAAAACAATATCAGCGCTGTTTTGTCAAGAAGGACAAAACTCCAACAATGTCAAAGCGAAATGTAATAAAGATAAAATGAAATTCTGAATCAAAAAAACAAATTAAGATAAAAAAGAATCAATCTTTTGCTAAGGTAAATGGATACTCACAAATCTGTCAGTGGAAATAAGAATAATAAAAATTAAAATTAATAAGGATTATTGTTCCATTTTAATTAAAGTAATGTAAATTAAGAAAGCAACTAAAATAACATTAATTAAAGCAACGGTGGGAGAAAAAGAAATGAAAGCTAAACTTCAAAATTCAGTCCTTTGAAAAAAAGGATTTGAAGCTTGAGAATATGTTAAAAAAGAAATTTATAAATAAATCAAGAAAGTATGATTATTTAAATAACATAAATAAAGGATTAAAAAGAAATTTTATTAAAATAAATTTTTTAAATATAAAGTATATAATATTTTTTATAGTTTTTACTTTATTATAATATATATAAATGTATGATATTATATATTTAAATATTGTTTATTAAGTACAGAACTACTCTTTTAAAACTAATAAAGCATTTATATTTTACTCCTAGTAAAAGTACCCTAATATTCTTTGCAAGATGTTGATCTTAAGCTGGCCTTATATGTAAATTTTTCTATAATAGAATCATAAAAAATACATTAATTAAAAATTGCATTTATTATTTAAAATATTTTAGAACTTCTTAGTCAGCTTCTCTATATTTCATGATACAAAGAGAGTAACTATGCATCAGACAATATCTTTTATTTAAATGTTTTTATCTTACTATCACGCTATTCAAATTTTTAAAATTGGCAATTTTAATTAAAGAAAGTTGTTTTTTACCATAAATGAATGAACAAAATATTCACTCCTAATATTAGTGACCGTCAGCTTTTATATATTTTAGAGTTCATCCCACTAGCACGGGATTATTATAACAACATAATGGGCTAGCCTATAAAATAAATATACTAATTTCATATTTTACTCTTAATAGCAATTCACCAACATCTATTATAGGGTTTATATATTGGACTAGCTTCAAATATAAATTTTCTATGTTAAAAAGATATAAATTTATAATATATTAAGTGAGCATTTAATTTAATAATATTTCAAATCAGAAAAAAATGAATACTTCTTAAAAAGCTTCTCATTATTTAAAGATATATAGAGATGCTATCCATCAGGCTATTTCTACTATTTAATTCATTATAGATTTCTAAAAATTATCTCGGATTTTTAGTATGGCAATTTTATTTTCATCTTATATTGGCATTATAAAATTTGCAATTAATTTTTATTATTATTACCGATATTATAAATTGAATGGTGTTTTTTAAGTGGATTTCACATTCAGTGACTCATTATTAATTAATTTTTTAATTTTTTGGGTTTAGTATATTTGTAAACCAGTTACATTAGAGAGACAATAAAAAATATAAAATAGTCTATCTAAAATTATATGATATATATGTGTATTACAAAAATTAGATATAAAAAAAAAATAAACCCAATAAAATTAGAAGCATTAATTAATAATCAGTTACTTTATGTAAAAATTCATTTAGAATAGTGAAAAATGTTAAGTAATAAATAAATATAATAAATTCGATTTTTTATTATATCTCCCTAAATGGTTTTATTTAGTTTATTTCGATAATATAGAATTTCTCTTTATTATGCGATTTAATTTTAATTTATTAGAACCAGATTTATTATACCCATTTGTCGATTTATGTCATTTGGAAGTTTTATATATAATATTTACTTTAGCAATTATCAGAAAGAAAATCATCATAATATCCTACCATGTTGCATTCACATTTTTCTCCTGTTCTCTATGGAATAGAAGCTTTACAAGAATTACACTTACCTTTTTAATCACATGTTTAGCATCCGGTTTCACATTCTAATAAAAATTATGAAGTTAATTAAATTAAAATTAAATATTTTCTACTATTTTACGTTGACATTAATTGTCTACTCCATTGTCAAAATATCTTTCAGGACAAAAACATTATTTTCCATTTCTGGGAGGATCAGAAATGACACATGTCAAGCATTCTTCTCCATTTTAACATTAATCACATCCTCTTTTACATACTATAAAATAAAATTTATTTACAGTTTTATTTATTTATTTAAATAATGTTTGGTTCTTTGGTGTTTTGTAATTACCGGTTTCTTGAGAAACAAAAAAAAATATGTATTATTTAACTGTTAATTTAAAGCTTTAAATATATTCAGGAGTTCAGATAAATAATAATACATGAAATACCCAGGAAAAAAAATAATATTCAATTATTTAGTGTGTAAATTTGATTTTTATGCTTTATATTTAATATATGTTATATAAAACCCATTTATGTCATTTGGAAGTTTTATATATAATATTTACTTTAGCAATTATCAGAAACAAAATCATCATAATATCCTACCATGTTGCATTCACATTTTTCTCCTGTTCTCTATGGAATAGAAGCTTTACAAGAATTACACTTACCTTTTTAATCACATGTTTAGCATCCGGTTTCACATGCTAATAAAAATTTTGTAGATAATTAAATTAAAATTAAATATTTTCTACTATTTTACTTTGACAATAATTGTTTACTCCATTGTCAAAATATCTTTCAGGACATAAACATTATTATCCTTTTCTGGGAGGATCAGAAAAAACACATGTCAAACATTCTTATCCATTTTAACATGATTCACATCTTCTTTTACATTCTATTAAATTAATATTTAAATTAAGCTAATAATTAAAAAAATAAATAAAAAAAATAATTTAGTTTAAGTACATAAACATTCAGCTTTATTATCTAATCCATAATATCCGTTTATGCAACTACATTACTCGTCATCGATTCTATTAACATCTGAACATGAACTACATTTATCTCTTTAATCGAAGCAAGTCTTGCACTACCAAGAACAATTAGCACATATAGGATTTCCGATATCAATGTAACCATCTTAGCATCTACAGCCTTCTGCTTTAATTCTTATAGTATCTGAACATTATAAACAAGAGTTTGCAGTTCCAGAGCAAGTGGAGCACTGATTATCACACTCTAAATAATTTGTATATTTATAATTTCATACAAAATTAAATATAAATTAAAGATTTACTAGCACAAGTAGTGCTTCCATCATTATAATACCCATCTTTGCAATTTATACAGGAACCAGATTCATTTTTTTTATTAGGATCTTTACATTCAATACAATTATCTCTATTATTTTCACAAGTTTTACATTAATCTCCACAAACTGATTAATTAAATACCATTTATTATTTATTTAACTATGGAGATTAAAATACAAATTTACCTTGACAATTTTCGCTACTATTATCTTCATAACGCCCAGCAGGACATTCACATTGAAGCCCATTTAAAATTCTATTTCCTCTACAAGATAAGCAATCTGTGCTTTCTGGTTTAGTCAGATTACAAGGATGAGGAGGTTCTATAAAGGAAATTCATAAAACTTTTTAATTAGACAATTATGTATATCATTAACAAATTACTATAGTTATAGATTTTGCTTATTTCAGAATCACTTAATTATCTGTTATAAATTCTTAAGTCATCTAATCTTCCTTTCGAATATCTGTCTGATCCCTAAACATATTAAAAGAAATTTAATTTATTACCATAATAAAATTAAACATAATTACTGTATAATATTCCCCTCCACTATAAGTTTCAGGATCATCTTAAATTAAATTAATTATAAATTTATATATTATTTAAAACATCTGATTAATATTCACCTCCTGTTCCTATATAACGCCTACTACTTTCACTGTATAATTTGTTATATAATATATCATCAGTTTTCAGATCTTAATTGGGATCTTTTCCTTAACCATTTATATAAAATTTAATAATTCTTCCCACTTTAGTGACAGCAACATGTTACCATTTATATTTCTCTATCCCACTCCCTTAACTGTAGACTGAACAATTTCTTTCATAGGAAAAAACTTTATTTTCACAATAATTTTCTTTTTCATCACTGGCCATGAAAACTAATTATCTGCTATCGTTTACTTACAAGTGATAACTAATTAAATTAAAATTAATAATATAGTAATAGTTAAAATATCTTCTACAACTTATATTTAAACCCTTATTCTTAATATTGCCATTAACTTCGGTTATCAATTATTATAAATCCCTTATCTTCAAGATATACCCAAACTGTTATTGTTAAATCTCTGACAATATCTAAATAGGAAAATTAACTACTGCTTAAGTCAATATAATCGTCATTTCCATCGAGCCATAAAGCTTGTTATGATCTTCCAAATCTATCTGTAGCTTTTCCAGGGCTATTCTATCCTGCTGCATATGTACTTTACCTTTCTTCTTTTAATTAGCCACCATCAAAACCAAAATGAGCTATAAGTCCATTCTTTACTTCAATATTATCATTCGATAAACTTCTTCTGCTAGATTCTATATTAAAAATAAAATATTTCTCAGATTATTTCTAATTATTTTCCATATTTTATAAGCATAAACCTAATTATTATATATAAAATGTTACCTTAATTTAATGCGTTAATTGGATTTATCACCACTAGCAGTATTATCACAAGACGATAAAACTAAAATTATAAAAAGTAAATATTTTTTATTACTATTATTTTTTATTTAGATGTTTTATATATTCTAATAAAATAGCAAAACCATTTTATAAATAAAGAAAATATCAAATTGAAATATATAGTTATTGTATTGGATAATATTAATTTTATAAATACTTATTATTGATCTAGAAATAACAATTTCCGTGTAGATATTAAATTTTTCATTTTAGAGATAGTTTTATTTATTTTTAAAATGTTTTATTTTATATTAAAATATTAGTTTATTTTTTTTATTTATTAGTAATTTAGTATATAATTAACTTTATCATTATATAATAAAGTAATAGTTTTAAATTTTTTGGTAATATTCTTTATTAGTATTTAATTTAATTATGCGATATTGATCATTGAAAAAATGATAAATAAATAAATTAATAAAAATGTATATTTAATATTAACTAGATTAAGTAAAAGAAAAAAGAAATCATCTTTTATTTACAAAAGAATATATTTTTATAAATATATGGAGAAATTATATTATTTATATATATAATTTATTTTTTCATTTAAACATCTATAATCTTTCTTTTTCTATTCAAGAGCCTTTTACTTTTTGTACCCAGCTCTCTTTTTGGCTAGTTTAGAAACTTTGGAACCAAATCCTTATCTGTTGTACCATTTGACTGTTAAAATACGTTTATTTTTCTTAAGTAACTTCTAGACATTAGCTTCGAATTTAACATTAGCCATCTATTATAATAATACAATAAATTATTTATTTATTTTTTAAAAATAAAAATTGTTGTTACTTTCCAATTATCGAAATTATCATTTCTATTTTCGAGGTCCTTTTTGTATTAAATAAAGACTTTGGTGAAGTCTTAAATAAGTTCTTTGTTGATATTATTAGTATTTTCATTTTTCTTATCTTTTATTTGTACAGATTCCTCATTTCTTGCAATGGCCTTTTATTGGTAAAGGGAAAGAATTCTTTTAAATTCATACATAAAGGCATTTTTCTCTTCGGAAAGAGTTTTGAGTTGGAGGGCGATGTAGTGGAAGTCAAGTGCAATTTCGACGTAAGTTTGCATGAAAGTATTTAAAATATTTCGTTTGACTTTTTCGCTTTATCTGAAAATTTCCAAAAAGGCTTGGTGTGAGTGAGCAAAATTGTCGACATTTTCGATGAATTTCTGACTGGTGTCTTTAGACACGTATTGAGAAAGAGTATATAAAATAAGGGGCGATTTAATCATTTTGGATCTTGATTTAGCAAGTGTTTTTCCACCGAATTTTTTCACAAATTGTATAATTTTTGCTTTGGCTTGTCCCCTAACTGCCAATTTTTTATAATCGTTGTTCAAATCTATTAAAGATTTGTCTTCTTGAGCTTGTTTGTTGTGAGAATTCTTCAAAACGACTGTATTTACTAAAGATTTTTTTGGGAAATTGGCTGAAAAGCTAAGATATTCCTGGCTTACTAAAGGTCCTCTCTCAAAATATTCATCCAAGGGTTCTTATAGGGTGAGAAGGAGGTTAGATTTTTTGAAGGTGAGAAGTTATTAAATATTCTATATTTCGGTGAAATCGTTGTAATTTTGGGAGTTATCTAATAATAATTTTTGAGATAAATAATCATTATAAAACTAAATATTCTTTATAATAAGTTTACTCAAAATATCGAACTGTGTGAGGTTTTCGGTAACTAAAATAGAAATCACTTCGAAAAATTCTTGGAAAATTTCTCCCTGGAAGTCGTCCAGATTCAATAAAATATCTATTATCATGTTGAAGAAAGTGTAAACTTGATTTCCTCTTTCGTAGAGTTTTTAGTCTACCATTTTCTTTACCCAGAAAACACATTCGCTAATAATTTCGTTGGATTCGAAGGGAACGATATTGGACTCCCCCTCATAGTAGTATTCAATAGCTTTGCCACACACCGACTCTCTTTACTTTCGTTATAAGTTTTTGAAATATTTGATGGAGCAAGTCGTCAGTTTCATTTCAACAGAGCTTCCTTTTTTCACATTTTTCATTTTATAAGCAATTAAATTCAAGACGATGCTTTCGTGAATAGTGTTGAACTTAAAAAAAAATAAATGGTTTTAATTAATTTAATTAGTCAACAATATTATTAATAATTAAAAATACTCTGTCGTAGAGTGAAGAGGCGGTGAATTTCTGCGAGAAGTAGTCGAAAAGGCAATCAGAGTAGTCTGAAACCATTCCGTATTCCTTCAGCGCCAAGAAGTCGTCCAGATTTCGGTACGCCTGCAGAGATTTGGGCGCGTTGTAGTTCTTTCGTATTCTTCTGGTGATTTCGAAGAATTCGTAGTCTCTGCCCATGAAACTGAGAATTTTCTTGGCCTTAACGATGGGTCCGTGCACGAGCATGGAGGAGTCTCCGACTTTCACTTTCGTATCTGTAGTCGTTTCGACCATTAGGAGTCCTTTCGAAATGTAGTAGTTGACGAGCATCATCAGGGCTTCGTCTGCGTACTTGTTGAGTTTGCCTCGGGCTTTGCCGATGTTGAAAGACAAAATTCTGTTAAGTTCCGACTTTTCCTAAGGCAGCCCGGTAAGCGTGCCTTTGAAGGAGTCGACGACTTTGGTCGCATGGCTCATGTTTTTGTTTTTTTTTTGGCTTTTCTTCTTCTGTTGGTCGCCCTTCATCAGAACCTTCGCCGCCGCCAGGTGCTTGTTGTGTCTCAAAAAATCTTCGATGTCTTCATCACCATCAACCACGTCGTAGATTTACTTTTGGTTCGCGCTAAGCTTCATGTAACGACGCAAAATGTCGTTGGGTTTCAGTTTTTGTAGCCCTCGACCGCAGACCCGATTTGCTGATCCAAATTTTCTGTGAATTTGTTTTTGAACATGTTGTCAATGTTCGTTCGCAACAAAAGCAAACCCATTATACCCGCCAAATCTTTTGCTTTCTTGGAGTAATGTTCTTTAGTGAATGGAATGCCAGTGTAGTTTTCTTACATAATTTGATTTTCATTTTCGAGCTAATCATCACCATCTTCTTCTTGCTATTGTTATTACTGTTTAGTGTTATTATATCTACCAACTAACTTGCTGTTGTCCTTGTTGATTCGGTGAGTCAAGAATCCGTTCACTCTTTAATATAGTTTTTCCTTTACAATAATGAGAACCAAATCCAAAGGTGCCATGATAAATTCGTGGTCGCTATTATTAAAAAATGTATGTAATTAATTAATTTAAGGATTTAAATATATTTTAATTAATTAGTTTGTTTGTTTACATATCGGCGAAGAAAACTTCGTCAATGACAGTTTTATCAAGGGTTTGTTGCTCGTGAACGAGTTTGAATTTTTCGTATTTTTCAGATTTGAAGGAAATGAGATCTGGGATGATAGAACTGCTTCTGTGGACCAAGACGTGATTATTGTTGATTAGTTCCATGATTTCCTAGTTTTCGATGAGTCTGATTGAGTAGGGGGCAAAGAGGGCTCTCAGGAGTAGTATGTTGAATCTATTGAGTGTTTTTTATTCGTTCAAAAGTCTGAAAATATGGAAAATGCAATCATAAATTTCGGTGAATTCGTTCAAATCCAAGTTTTCCAAAAACAGTTTTCGCAAGAACGCTTCATGCGAATTCATGGCATTTGCAATAACGACAGCGAATGTCATCAGATCGAAGATTCGCAGTTCGATTATTTCGCTTTCGAACGTGTGTTTGGGAATCGTGAGTACGTTTTTCAGGTTTTGAAACCCTGAATTGATCAGCATTTTCAAATTGTTCATTTCCTTTTGCAATTGGGTTAAATGGTCGTGGTTTTTTTGGTCCATTTGGCTCACGAAGTGGAAATAGTTCCAAAGGACTCCGTTGTAGAGGAAATAGGAGGGGAACACAGTGGCGCCATCGTTCATTTTGTTGGCTTAGTTTCGTTTCTCCTTCATCTGCACTTCTTGCTGGAAATATTGAACCAAAAATGCGTTGTGCAGATAAGTGTTGCCGCTGCTGTGCTAAATACTGTATTGAATCACGTGTTCGAGCGCGATCAGAGCCAATTCGACTTCTCTTTTGCTTCCTGGTACTTAGAAAGGCAGGAATTCGAAATCGGGACGGGTCACTTCTTCTTTTTTCTAAAGAGTTGCTAAACTCTATTTCACGAGGTCGGCGTTGAAGCTGGTCCTGGAGAGTGAAATAGCCAGCATTTTGTAGTTTCTGAAATCTCCATACGAAGAGGCGAGGGCCAAGGCATTACTACAGAAAAAAAAAATAAGTAAAATTGTAAACAATAAATAAATAAGTATATACTCGTAATCCAATTGGTAGAGAATTTTTTTCCAATATCCTAACAAAACAAGGCCCTAATAACATTCAATTCCCAGGGAGTTGTGTGGGGACAGTTCTTCACCTTCGAATTTACCCTTCAAATACTCGGGGTTGATGTTTTCTAGGATGTTGTGAAGGGCGACGGAGGAAATGTATGACTTTTCAAGGGCGATACTTCTGAGTCGGCCGGCAGACAAGGTGTGAGAGGTGATGGAGGCGTTTTCGTTGGAAAGAATTGAATACTTTTGAGCTAAGGAAAGGACATATCTGCCAAGCCTTTGAGAAAGTCTGTATCGGTTGCAGACGAAGATACATAATTTGTAGATTTTGAAGGTTTCAAGGGAGTCCAAAATCAAGTACACGAAGTCTATGTTGATATTATCGAGATCGACGATCAGGTCCATCATGATATCGTATTCGCTAGTCTGAACGTCTTTGAAGTCTTTTCGGTTAGTCATCAGCGACTTCGAAGACCTGAGCTGCTGCATTTCGCGCTGGAAATCGCTGCTGAACATATCCATGTACTTGATGATTGAGTTCATAACGGAGTCTTGCACGAAAATGTCCGCCTTAGTCTTCACCAATTACACGTTATTATTGTTACTGTTGTTGTGGAGTTCCATGAACTCGAGTGCTGAGTACTCGCTCAGCACTCCGCTCTTCGATTTTCGCGCCTCGGAAATCGACTCTATTACGGATCCCTTTTCCATTTTCAGCCACTCATCGTCTTTTAGGTCCAAATGAGACAAATGGTCGAAGTCATCAAGGACTGAGGATTATTAGCTGTTGTGGAGTAACTTGCTTTTGCCCTTATTGCTTTCCTCTTCGCCGCCGATGTTGGATGAGAAAGATAACATTTAAATGTCATCTTTTTGCAGACCTGGCTTTTTGGAATCGGTGTTACTATTGGTTTCGTTGTTATTCTGCTGAACTGAAGAAAAGGAAAGTTGAGATATATGGTCATTTTTCTCCTATTGCAAAATGGAATCCTCGATTTCCTTTTCCCTTTTCCCGTTATTGTCGACCATGGAAAATGACAAATCGGAAACGTTTCCCAATTGCTGTTTTTATAGTTCTGTCTTATTTTTGTTTTCACTAGTTTGCAAATCGGAAAATTCAAGGTCCTCAATTTTGCTAATGTTTTTTTGTTCTCGTCATTTTTTTAATTTTCACCTCCTTATTCTTCTTATTTTTTTTCTTCACTGACATCTTCTTCTTCTTCACTCTCATCTTCATCTTCATCTTCATCGTCGTCGTCGTCATCTTCGACTTCTTAAATTTGATTTTCATTTTACAACTCCTCATCATCACCTTCTTCTTCTTACTATTCTACATTTTTCACCAAGGCTTCCAGAGCGAGGGGCGCATACTTTCGAATAAAGATTTGCATGTCAGAATCAGGAATGACATTTGCGTACTTTTTCATGGAAATAAGAATATTTTCCCAGTCATTCAAGATGTCGAAGCATTCAATGACTCTGATGTAGTCTCCTCCCATATCGTAGTGTTCAGCAGCTACACGGAAGTCTTCATAGTTGTACGCGGCTTCTCCAGCTTGTCGGTACTGTTTCAACTCAATAAAAAGTCTCTCCGCGTCATGGTATTTTTTAGCGCTGAAGAAGCACTGCGCGGCCTATTTCAATTTGCCGAGTTTTTAGAAGTTCAACGCCGATTCATAAAATTATTAAAAGGCTTCGGTTTCTCTATCTTTGCATTATTTTTTCTTTTTATTTTTTTACGATTTTTTAATTTTGTTGTATCCGTACAGTCCATTTTCTATGTAGGAGAGTTCCGACTGGACTTCGACCAAGATCTTGGAAGCGTTGTCGGCCATGAAATACGTTTTCGCTCTTTCGTACATGGATTGTTCGTTCGCCTTTTCGAAGCATTTCATCGCCTGTCCGAAATACTTGTGTTTGAACATTTTCAGTCCTTATTTCTTCCATTCTTCGCCGTTTGTTTTCTGCAAAATCGACTTGAAAACTCTCAATTCTCTTGATTCATCAATTTGTTTTTGAATATTTTCTCTGTTTTTGTTGTTTTCATCTCCTGCTCCTCCCACGATATTTTAGACTATTTCCTTACTCAAAACTTCGACGACTCCCAGTTAAGACCAATAGTTTTCCAAAGGTTGTCTGTATTTGACATCATCGTCGTAAATGATGAGTCTGTTTTTAGGTCTGGTGATAGCGACATACAGTTATTTTAACTCTGTGCACAGAGATGAGTACTGCGAAACATTGATTTCACGCAATAATTTCTTGGGCTTTTTAACTTATTTCGTACAGAATTTCCCGTCAGCCTCTTCTAATCCAAACAGTCCGACAATTTCATCATTTTCATCATCATCATCCTCTTCTTCTTTTTTTTATTAGTCATTTTTCTTTGTTCCTTCTTTGGAGGTGTCGACTTTGTTTAATCGTGATTCATCGTGCACTTAAATAAAAAATGGGGTATTTTAATTGATAATAAGAGTTGCTTATTATTTTATTTTTCCTTACATGTCACAGATTTCATGAATTCTTCTTTGGAGACGTATTTGTTTTCAATGATGAGTTGACTGATGAGCTTCCAGTTGAAGGCTTCGATTTTGGAGTCAGTGAAGAAATTGTACAAAATGACGTCATCAAACTCGAGTCCCTTGGCTTCGTAGACGGTGAGAACCAAAGCGTGTTGCAAAACCTGAGGCAAATTCTTTTTGCTTTCTTAATCTCTCACAATGATGACTTGGTTGCACCCGAATTCAATGGGAGATCTGCTACTTTATTTCTATTCGCTCCCTTCTAAAATTTAATTGTTGCTTTCCTCGACCATCTAATTTTTAAACTGTTCTTCCCCACACAAAATGAAAAACAATAACTCAGGATCAGCTTCTGCCAACAAAATCGGCCTCGGCCCGTCAATATTAGAACGTTCCTTCTTCAATTTGTCGATGGTGTTAGGGAAAAATATTTCAATCGTGTTGACAACAGAGTTCGCCAACTCTAAAATATTATTGTGCGATCGGAAATTCACTGTCAACTACTTAACGATCGTCTAAGTATAGCTGTAGTAATCGGTAAAATTAGATTAGTCGAATACCTTGTTCATGTCACAGAATCTAAATCCCACTCCCTGTCAATTTCATTAAAATTATTTTTTAAATTTAGTATTTATTATATATTTTAATATTGGGTCTTTCTCACCTGAGCTATTGTCTGGGCTGTGTCTCCGGAAAAGAATAATCCTTGTTCTGTTACCTTCATCAACAAAAGCAAAACTGCGTGAGGTAAGTCTTAAACCTCATCAATCATCATGTAGTGAATTTTTTGGAAGTTGTAATATCCATATCTTACTTGCACCAAAATATAGTTTACAACTTTTATTAGAAAATAAAATTAATATTATTATTATTTTTGTTTTTCAATTTAAATTTAGTAAATTTATTAAGTATTTTACCATCCATTAAGTCATATCCTCCCTATTAAATCTTCCAATTTTCATATCTCAAGAAAATGTTATAAACAATTTGTTTTTCTTCCATTGTTAAAAAACTACTATTTGACTAATCTATGTATACATAAACATACCTACTTACATACCATCCAGTGTACAAATTTGCTATATTTAAATATTGTATAATTCAAATAGAGGAAAACCCATAACTTAATTATATCTATAATTTACCAGAAGCAGAACCTTTTATATAGGAGTAAATCTCTGTCCATACTGCACTAGGAGTTAAAGGCAGAAGAGTTTTATTTTTAGAATATGAGTGGGTTACTTGAGGCCAGAAGTGATTTACAAAATAATCATAATCTACTTCGAAAGCCATTCGTTTGGCATTAACATTAGATTATTATTTTTTTTGAATTTCTGCCTGTTTAGCCTAATATTAAAATTATATATTATTTTTTCTATTAATAACATAAATAATGTAAATATATTTATTTTATTTACTTTTTTTATTATAATTCCATTTGTCTTTGGTATTCTTCTTCTAATTCTTCTTCATCCCCATACTCTTCAACTTCTGAGTCTTCATCGACTTCTTCGATTCTTTTTAATTCTTCTTCGTCTCTTCCCGATTGTAATTTCCTGTGATATTGGTCAATCATAAGAACTCCTTTCACTTCGTTGTGCCAGGTGGACTGAATAAAATATTAGAACAAATAAAAATATAAAAAATAACAATATGAAATTTTTACGGAAGAGTCGAAACCAATTATTTCATTGTTTTGATTTCTTGAGAAAAACGGCTTTCTTAAACATCCTGTAATATAAAAATAATGTATGTTTTTTTTAGAAGTATACTCAATAACATTGTATTTATTAGTTTATGTGTTACCATCAATCAATAAAATAAGTCTTTTAACTGTGAGGAATCCAGGAAAGTCAGAATCCTCTAAGTCATTTAATGTATTGATATTGGCATTTTTGTTAGTGGCCATGTCTTCTTCTTCTTACATTTCGTCTAAGTTGTCGAAATAGTCCTAGTCACATTCCTTTTAGACTTCCTCTTCACTCTAATGAGAAATCTAAATTACGTTTTAAATGATTTTTTACAATTTTTTTATATTTTATTTTGCAAAAAACAAAAAATACCTATTTGGTTAATTTGATGTCTTCTAATTCTTCCTCTATTTGCATTTCAAACTCCAGTTTCTCTTCGGCAGTTTTTTTTTCCTAAATTTCCTAGTCCATATCTTCTTTCATTTCAATTACGGGTCCTTATTTTTCTTATTCTTTGATTTCCTTTTTGAGTTTTTCCAACTCCACTTCCTTCTTTTTAATTTCCTCTTATTCGGTTTACATTTCCATTTTTTCTTACTTTTTCTTTTCCATAACTCTTTTTCTCTTTTTCTCTAACTCCTCCTTGATTTAAGAAGACAACTTTTTGTAATATCTGCTGACTTCGTTTGTTAAAACGGGAGAAGCCGTAACGAAAATGCAACGCAGCCCTTGAATGCTATCAATGTCTTCAGCATCGAATTTGGTGTCTTTGATGATATGGTTGTGCTTCTATCTGTACATAGAAACCCTAAATTTGTACAGCATTTCAATGGCGAACAGTCTCATAATAGCGCAGGTCGTTTTCCCGGTTCCCGATCTTCCAATAACCATGACATTTCCCTCTTGACCGATGACATTTTTTTCTTCTTCTGTCAGGGAAATGTGGAAGTTGGGAATTCTTTGGATAAGTTCCACCAATTTTTGGGCGCTGGAGAAATCGGCGTATTTTTTTATCATTTATTGGTTTATTTACTATCTGTACTGTTGCTGCTATAATTTTTCCTTCATTTCAACAGTTTCTTTAAGTATCCATCTGTTAATGGTCTTATCCAATGTGTAGCTTTGTATTTCAGCATGAGTTAAATATTCTGATTTAAATTCAAGAGGCGCGTATTTAAATATTTATTAAGTTTTTTTAATCTAGTTATAAAATTTCATTTTAATTAATAAAAAATAAAAATTGTATAATTACCTAATAACCATTGGAAAGGTAACTGTAAGTGCAATAATAATGATTGTTATTAGCCATACTATTGTCGTATATTTTGAATAAGTGACTCAAGCCAGTTTTGAGCCCTATCTTCTATTCTACCTCTAAAAATGCTTCATATCCATAATTAGTTTAGTCTTTTAAAATAGATTTGGTGATTCTTTCACAATATTTGTTTATATTTTATATTTCTCCAATGTTTAAGATATTCAAAAATTTCATATAGGAGGCATATTAAAATCTGAGTATCTGAGGATAAGTCAAAAATATATAAATAACAATTTTTAAATAAATGTTTTTAATATATAAATATATTTACATTCTGAACTTTTTTATCGAAAATAGGGATTCTTTCTACCCCAGTCATAAAGAAAAGGTATTTATTATGAGCAATTTATATATAAAAGAATTGATGGAACTATGGAGTTGCTTATACTTCTATATCTCTTACAGAGTATGAAGGATATTTTAAATTATGGAAATTTCCATTTAATAAATGGCACATTTAACAATACAAATATTCAATCTGAGCAGGATTGTATTAATACAATAAAGAAATGAATTTACCTATTTACAAAAGGATAGTATTATAAAAAATAGGTTTGGAATTTTAGAAAATAAAATTTGAATTATTTATTAATATAAGAGTGAATAGTACTTTCAAATCTTGGTTTCCAAAGTGTGTTTCGGAAGAAATCGAAATTTTAATACAAAACTGGGAGACTTGGAGCCTTATGTAAAGAAGAGATGGAGTTAGAATGCATTTAATTTTTAGCTAACTCACCAGTAAATAACTCATCTTCATGAGCTCTACCCCATTCTTCTAACCAACTATATTAAACAAAAAAATTATAATATTGGCCTCAATTTCGAAAAATAATTTGCTAATATACGAATATTTTATAAAAATTTACTCGTAAAAAATCTGGCCTCCTTATGGGATATTGTTTTTTCTTCTGTGTACTAAAAACAAGTAAACTTGATGAGATAATTTTTAGCATTCATTATTAAAATTTTCCTGGTAACATGTTAAATATCCCAATTGAGACACAATAGGGCAGTTCCAGAAATCTCTATGAGTGAAAAATTTACAATCGTCTTCCTAATTCTTAGGTTTGGTTTAATTGGGTTTGTTTTACTTTTTTTTCATAAATAATCAATTGTAAAAATAATAAGTTTTTTTTTATATTATATTTATAAATAAATTTTTTTTATTGAATATTAATATTAGAGAAAAATCGTAATGTATTTGCTTAATAAATATAAGGTACTTTATATATCTATATAGTATTCTTCAAATTAAAGCAAATTCACTTAATTTATTATAAAAGATTTAATTATAAATAAATTCTTTATTAAATTCTGACAGAAACTATAAGTGTACCCTATTGATTAAAACGGATGAAATTATGTCTATTAAAAAATTTTCATAAAAATATTTTTTTTAAATATAGTTTTTTTAAAAATAAAAAGTGACAATTTCACATTCCTTTTTTTAAAGATAATTTTATTTATTAATTATTTTCATCATCAAAAGTTTATTTTTTTTATTAAAAATTTTTTATATTCTTTTGAAATAAAATTCTTTTATATTTTCTATAGAAGATTTAATATAGTTAATTAACTATAACTTATGGATTTTTACAGAAGTGTATTCTATTTACTAATTTATAGCAAAAAAAATTAAAATAGTTTAATTGAGTTATGTTTGACTAAAAAAAACATAATAATTTATTTAAATATATATTTCAAATATTGATTTTGTTATTTGTCTATTCTTCACTACTTTTTCTATCACATACACCCTAATTTAAACTATTTTTTAATAAATTATCCATAAAATACTAAATAACTTAAAAAATAGAGCAATCTTCTTCCATGTACTTAGTTTAAAGTAAATCTTCCAAAAGATGATCCCCTTATAAAGACAAAAATATATTAATCGGAGAAATTTGAGTTATTTCATTTTGTATATTGTTTTTTTTAGCATCCCTTTCAAGAATGAAAATTGTTCCTAAACAACATAAAATAGACTACAATATGTCTTTTGAAATGAACGTCGAAATGCTTTTTGTTAAAAATTCGATTAAATTCAGTTTTATTAGTTCACAAATTTGTTCCTATAGCAGATATTTCAGAATAAAGGCCAGGCTCTAGAAGATAATGGATTTTTATTTGTATCCTTTTTCCAAATATTCCATAATTTTTTTGCGAAATAATCTGAATCTCCCAGCTCCGGAGTTTCAAAAATCCTTCTGCAAACAAATTTATCATCGGTTTTCGCCATTGTGTACAGAGTTTCCAAACCCTGCTATATGAAAGCAAATTTATTATTATCATTCCGGTTTTATTCATTTTTTATATCATTGTTATCATTATCATTACAATCCTGTTTCATTATTAACTATATGACTTCTAAAATTCCTCCCTCTACCTCATCCTGCACTATTTACAAGTTGCTTTCAAAAAGAATCTGATAGCATCTCACAACGTCTTTTTAAATTACTTTAAGTTGGTTTTTAAGAGAGGAGGTAGTGAGCAAAGTATCTGAGAAGCTAGTCGCAAAACTCACCAATGAAATGGCTAAAAACTGAATTTTTTCATAATACTGCACAATTTCTTCTTCTTCAATACTTTCCAATAACACAACCAAGCATCCTACCAGTTCTTCTTTGTGAGACACTGTGTATCCTGTGATCACACTTTTGACCGTATATTCAGATTCGAAAAACTGGTATTTCTGTTACACGGAGTCCAGTTCCAATAAAATAGCAATTATAAGCTCAATTTCTGGAAACTGCAGCTTTTGGTTTCCATTAACAATGATAAAATTGTACAAAAAACGCATTATTCCATCTTAAAAGTAAAAAACGATTTCTTCATTCTAAATCAAATGGAAATTGCTAATGTTTTTTTATTTCTTTTGTTGTTGTTCATTCCTGATTTTCATCGATTCTTGTTGCTAAATGATTAAATTGTGCAAATACTCAGTGGCCTTCAGAAGAATGGGGAACACATCCCCTTTTGATATCAACTATCCCAATTCTATTTAACTATAAGATTTTCCTTCCGTTTTAGACTCTTGTTTTTAGGGACCGTTACTATTGTTGTTGTAATTGGAGATGAGATTTGCCAATACATTAAGGGCCATTCCTTTGGCATAAATGGACTGGCAATCCTTGATAACTTCAAGCAAGTCTCCTATGTTATTTGCAATAATAATGTCTGCACTGCTTTCATCGAACACAATATTGTGAATTACAAACAGCACAATTTCCAAGAGCTGCAACTGCTCCTTCTAAAGAGATTTGTTCTGGTCATTGCTGCAACTCTGAGTTAAAATTACAGACAGCTATTCCAACAACATGATTTGATTAGGGTAGTTGTCGATGAGGGAGGGATCGTAAGAATTCACAAAATTTTTGTATTTGACTAAAAGAACGAATAATTTTTCAAAACTCAGATCATTTGAAACAAGGCATTAATAAATGTCATCCAAAATTTCGTCATGAATCTTTTATATCTTATTGTTAAGAGAATTTTATTAATTTGCTTCATTTTATTTGTCTTCTTTGCAATTTTTTTCTTACTATTGAATATCTTATTTTGTGTTGTACTCTATTTTGATCGCTCCCATACCAAATCTCTTTTTGTTTAGTATATCTCTTACACTTTTTCTCCTTATTTGCACCCTTAAATTTTCTTTTTTTATCTTAAAAATACTCTATAACTATTCACTGTGTTACTAATAATCTGCCTCAGATTCTACATTCCATTTGGAATTCTTGCCTTCTTATTGTTACTAGCTTTAAAATTTTTCATTTTCTTCATTTTCGTTCATTTTATCTTAAAATGGCAATTTTTCATAAATTTCGTTCATATATTCTCCTATTTTACTATCCTACTTATCTTTCTATATTATTTATTTATTTTTTACTGTTAAATATTCTTAAGAATATATAAATAATGAGAATGTTTACTTTTAATATAGTAATTCCGCCGTAATCAATTTAAATTAAATCTATTAAAATTTCTCATATTAAAGTAATATTATTAGAAAGAAAACAAAATATCTCTTGTCGATTTGATAATACTTATCTATCCTTCAAAAACATTATAATTAATCTAATATCCATATATAAGCATATTTATGTTTGTAAAAAAAAAATTTATTTTCATGGGTAGACTATAATATTATTAATATAATGTTAAATAAATAACTTAATTACAATAAATAATAAATACAAGTAAAATCAAAAAATCAAAAAAATGAATAAAAAAATTATAGCTGGATTAGTAGCTCTTTTATTCGGAGTTGTATTAATTGTTGCCTTAACTTCTACTGAATAGGGATAATAACTTTTTAAAAAGGACACAATAGCATTAGAAAAACCCATAACTCTTGGTGGAATGCTGGAGTATTTTTTTTTTTAAGAGATTTTTGAGATTAAAAATTATTAATTTAAACTAACATTAATAGATTTTCTAATTACAAATTATCTTTTTTTTTGAATAATAATTAATTTTTAATTTTATAGTGCTAACCCAGCGATGCCTACAATAGATTGTGCACATAAAATAAAGGAGTGTTATGTGGATTAAATTCTAATAAAAATGAAGAATGTTGCAAACCTGGAACTAAATGTGAAAATTATAAAGGATGGACTGGAACTTCTTATAAAAGATGCGAGAAATAAATGTATTTAGGAGCATGTCCTTCTAAACATGCCAATTGAAGATTATTTATGATAAAAAAAAAAATAAATTATCATTTTTTATTATATACAATCCGAAATTTGAAAATTATATGGTTTTAGTTAATCATTTAAAAGTAACTATTTCTTTTACTTTTTATATAAAACATTTTTATTATTTAAAAAATAATAGAAAATACTACTTTACAAAACACTAAATATATTTAATTAATCAAATTAAGTTGAAAAATAAGATTTCAATATCTATTTAGTTAAATAATAGAAATATAATAGTAGTATTATATAATCCAAAACTATTCTTTTATAATAGTAATAATAAATAATATTTAAATATTAATAATTGTTTTAAGAAAATTATGGTAAAATATGTATTTTTTCCATTAATAAAAGTCTGATTTATTAGGATAATAAGAAAAATGTAGCAATCATATTAAACTTAATTCTCTATAAATTTACAAATTATATCTCCATATTAAATATATTAATGATTTATTAATTTTTTAATTATAGAAACAACACATACTAAGCAAAAATAAAATAAAATGAATAAGAAAATAACTTTTGGACTTTTTACATTATTTGTTATATGTATTATATTTATTAGTCTTTTGCAATCTCAACAAGGCCAATAATTTTTCAAGAAAGGACATAAATCACTAGGTAAATCTCATGAATCCTGGTGGAATAGTGGGGTAATTTTTTAAAATAATTCATAATTCTAATTAAAATTTCATTTTAAATATTATATATACAAAAATTTATTGTAAACATGAAAATGATTTATTCGTTCTTAGTGTACACTCAATAACGCATACAAAAGATTATGTAAAACTCAAAAGGGAAATACGTGTGGAAAAAATAGCAGTGGCAAATATGAATGCTGTAAATAGGGAACAAAGTGCATTCCATATAGTGACTGGAGAGGAAATAAATCTAAAAAATGTGAAGAATAGCTTTATCTGGGATCTTGTCCCAGTTGAATATTATATATTTATTAAATATTTTATTTCAATTAAAACATCAAATTTATTTATTTATATTCGTTATATTAAATGAATCAATTTTATAGTAGATTTAATTTGTTTGTTTATTTTAATCGTGGTTGGTTTTTGCATTATAAATTAAAAAACGAATAAAATTAAAAACCCCGTATAATTCTTGTTTTAATCAAGAAGTTAAAAATTGTTATGCTATTTAACTTAATACAATTTAAATTAAAATTACTATTATTTTCTTTTAATATTAATATTAATATATATATTTTATATAAATCAACTGGTTTTAGAAACCTAATTAAAATAAATGGAAGGACATTATGAAAGAAAATCATCACAATCTTATATCTAGGCAAATCCGGAATTTTAATTGATTTCGATATACGAAGAAATAACAGCTTCGAAATTTATATACCAATTTAGTTTTTTAATTTCTTTAGTTATTTTTCCTATTTTTAAGCTATCTACCAGTTCTCCTTCCTAAACAATTCTGATTTCTCCTTTAAACCCAGATTTGATTAGGAAAATGTCCAAATTAATACACTTAGACTTTTCATTTATTTAATATTAATTCTGTAACTTAATAGACACCTCCTTCTCAATGATTTCTTAATTTAGATATTTTTTAATTACATTTGCCTTCTCTTCTTATATTTAAGAATACTAAAGAACTTAATTTTCATAATTGTTTTCATTTTCATTATTTTTTTACTAAAATAAGGGCAATATAAATGTTCTTCTTTTTATTTTCTCTACATAAGTTTTAGCTTCCCGAATTATTTATTGCTCGTTTATTTATTCTTTGTTTTAAAATATTATTGACTATTATTCTTAACTCAAGTAGTCATTTTTATCAATTTATAAATTTTTGCACTTATCGGATTAGTCTTATTATTCAGCTTTTACTTAAAAAAGCAAAGACCAATCTTCTTTATCAACAATAACTTGTATTAAACCATTCTCTTTTCGTAATTCTGTTACAAAAATTTAACTAGATTACAATTATTAATACTCTTCTGTTTCTTATTTTTGATTTTAATCCATTAAATAAGATATTTCTAAGTATAAACCTCTACTTAACTCAAATTTGAGATGTTTATTAATATATAAATCTTAATTATCAATTATAGTTTGAATATTGGTATTTTTAATTATTTATTCTTATCGTTTATTTTCAGGATAATTATTGGTTACTATTGATATTTTAACATTATTTTGAACTTACTGTAGCAATGCGTTCCCTTTGACTTGCATATAATGTGTTTCTTCATTAATAATTTTTAAAGGAATACTAAATTCATTTTATTTTTGTTCTTTTTATTGCTCTATTTTTGCTTCAATATCATCATTCTAAATTTTCTAATCCTCAATCTAATTATTACTTTCATTTGGATTTACTTGTTTAATTTTTAATAAATTAGTTATCAGATAGAAATATAATTATTTAAATATTATTACTCTCCTTAGAATATTCCAAATGGCTGTGGTCAACTTCTTCAATTACAGGAATTTATTGCGTTTAGCTTTCTCTTACCTATTCTTAATTCTATACCTTTTTATCCTAAAAATATTTTAAGTTAACGAAAAGAATAAATAATTATTTAAAAATACCTTTAATATAGAAATTTTGTTTGTTCCATTGCTATTATTATTATTTTAAAAGATATTAGGTTTGTTATTTATTGCAGAACTTGCAATATCCTATTTTTGGGAAGAGTAGACATGCCTTATTATTTGGCCGGGCTATTTTCTATACTGTTGTTAATAGAGCTGATATTATTTTGGAAACTCGACTTTTACGGGCCTGCATGTTTTTAAACTTTCTTAGCTTTTTCTTTTACTATCAATTAAAATTTATCATCTTCAAAAATTTCAAGTTTATTCGCTATGTAGCTCTTCAATTCAAGTGACATATCAACAGTTCCCTTACTATCCATAAAGCTTATTTACCCGGATTGCCCAATAGTGTTAAACTTATTTGGAGAATTCTGAGAGGTGTTGGTAATCTTTTTCTTTTTTAGTTACGCATAAAAGCTTTACGGTATACTCCATTCAACAGGATCATATGCTTCACTTTCAAATAGGAGTTTTTTAATTTGTTTTAAGTAGAACACATCTACAGTGCAGTTACTTATAGGTATTATTATTTCGTCAATTTTTTACCTGTCAACGTAAGGACTTTGCTCTTCATAATGGACAACATTAGATTCAGAAATATTTTTGGAAGGCGAGCTTTCGTTCTATTCATTTAAATTTTATTGAGATTGATTGTGAGAAGCATTTTCAGATTCCATTTGAATTTTAATTGCAAAATAATTGCTCATTTCATCAATGTAAAACTAATAAATTTTATTATATAAGTTCTATCATTATTATAATATATTTTTTTAACATATTAATATATCTATTTTTTTTTACAAAATTTTGAGGAATGAAATTTCCTGATTTATAACTTGATTATATTTTAGATTCTAAACTCGCCTGAATGTCTAAAATTGCTTGCCACCCTTCTCTTTAAACACTTTGTACTCTGGCCTGTGTGAATTTTTTATTACTCTGCTTCGTTAATAAAAATAAATACTTTTTATTATCCTCTGAAAACATTGATTTTAAAATTATTTAATAGGGCTGTTTGAAGCTTTTTTTGACTGAATTTTAATTTAGTTAATTTTCTAATTCTTCTACAATTTTAAATTAATTTTTTTCTCTATCAATAATAAACTAATTTTAAAATGGATTAATTATTTTTTAACATAAAAATTTAAAAATAAGAAATCTAAATGTTATTTACGTAATCTTCTACTTCAAATATCCTAGATTTCTTCTAATTAAAAGTTGAATTTTATTTCATAGAATCCAAAAGTAAATCTGAAATTTCAATTCTTTTTTTCCATTTGTGTTCTGAACCCTTATAAAAGTCTTACTTACCATCTTTATTTTCTTTATCTTCCTAGGTTGCCGTCCGAAGCACTATGTCTGGCTCATCATCTACATTTTATTTTTTTATAAGTTCGATCCATTCATAGAGATCGGAGTTTCTTCTAAATTCATATTTACATTGCTGTTTTAAGTGTTTTGATTTGAAAACTAAACACATTTCTTATTCTGATTGCTAACTAAAAAGGTAAATAACAAATAAAAGCAAATATTTTGCCATTTTGCTAATCCTTAGAAATCTTTATCCAATACTTCTATTTTATTTTTTTACTGTCTAGCTCTTATTACACATCGTCGAATTCATTGTACTCATCTTCCTCTTATATTTCTTCATTTCCGTTTTTATTCATTTCCTATTACTTAAGTGTATAGAAGAAGTCGAAAAATACATTTTTCCTGTACTGCAGTTTAACTTTTTAAATTTCTAGTTTATACTGGAAGTAGTTTTATATTACTAAAGCGGCCGCTATTTATTCCTTTGAATAATACTTTTGAACTTTCAATATTTTTTTGGGGATATTGATATAAAACTTAAGGGCAAAAAATTAAACATTAATTATTAACAAAATTGTATAAAATTTAAACATAAATTATATTTTAAAAGGCCTTACTTCATCACTGTGATTTTCCCATATTTTTTCGTTCGTAGCATACTCCATATCTAATTCGTATTTTAATCTGATTTTTTTATTCAGTCGCAATTTTTCCATGTTCGCCACCTTAGCATAGTACAGATCTTTAAGGTCCTTCATGATGTAAAATAAATATAGCTTTTCATCGTGATAATATTTGGAGCAAAATAGAACTTTGATATGCTTTATATACAAACCTTTTCTTATTTTTTTTCGACAAATGTATCCTCTTGCCAACCTTTAAATATTTAAAACTTATTGCTGTTGCTCTTCCTTAACATATAACAGCTTTTTCTTTTTCTGATTGAATATCAACTGATTTTAGGGAACAAATGAAAAAATATTTATTTTTTTTAAATTTTAAATATAAATAAAAAAATTAGATTTAATTTTTTTATACATATTTTTCTAGACTGGGATACTTGTTGAGTTTTCTGGCATCTAAAGCCTTAATGATAACCTGAGCTATAATTCTATTCTACCTATCTTCCACCTGTCCATAGTAAGTTTCTGTGTTATTGTCTCTCGAAATTGTAAAATAAATACTGCTATCTTTTTCCCCTCTCTATTGTTTAAGAATTTATCTTCTAAATAAAACCTTTCTTTCTATGGGAAGAACATCAAACTATTTTAAATATAGTATAAATCAAAACACACATAATAAAAAATTTTATTTTATTTTATAATAATTTACGAAGCTCCAATGATCAGAATGCTATACTATTTCTAAAGCGAGTTCTTTTTTCAGTTGAATTCTATGATTCAGTCTTTTATAGCGTTCTATATTGGAAACACATTAAAACTGTGCAAAGAATGTGGTATTTTGAGAACTGTTTTTATTGTTGTTTGCGACCCCATCATCTACATTGCTTCTTGATTCTGGTTCAAAATCAGTTTAATACTCATCTGTTATTTCTCCTTGAGATACTGGTTTTTGTTGGAGATCTGCAGGTATATATTCAATTATGGTGTACAATACATACAAATTATCAATTAGTTTTGTGTGAGAGACATGAATGGTATATTTCGTTTTGGTCGCCTCTCTTAAAGCTGCTTTTATTTACTATCTAAGTTTAAATTTTTTAAACATTTTTTAAATTTTGAAGGCCGCCCTAAATCTTTATTTTCTTCTTTTTCTATCTATATTTTTTTTCATTTATTTTTCTATTACTTATATTGCTTTTTTTTTCTCTTTCTTGATATTTTGAAATTCTTTATGTTATTTTTTCCCCTTAAACCTAGACTAAATTTTTAGAGCTGCCATGTTTTTTTCCTTTTCAATTCTTTCTATTCTTTTTTTTGGTTTTTTTTATGTTTGAAGTGCGATTGTATAGAAGTCGCTGCGTGATTTTATTTTTTCTGTATTAATTCGAGTTCTTTCTTCTGCCTTTCTTACTCTATTGAATTAAAATTTAAATATTTTATTAAATTTAATTCTTTTGTTTTGTTATTTATGATATTTTTTTAAAAAATAAATTCTAAAAATTAAAATTACCAATTTTGTACAGCTATTAGGGAGTTAAATTAGCTTTTGAATTTTAAGAATCATACTCTTCCTCATCTGTAGGAATACCATCAATATTATCATTACCATATTATTTTCCTTTTAATTTTTTTTGCTCCTATCTTTTTTACCTTTCATTTTCCTATTATTGCTGCAGGAGTTGCTATTATTTAATCTGTTCTTCTTTTAATCTCCTAATTTTTTCTTCCTTTTCTTACTATTCTTTAATTTTTATCGTTTCTATTTCGCGATTAACAGTAATCTATAGTTTGGAAAACATTTCTTTAGTTAATCTTTCCGCAAGTTGCACAATAGAGGGCCTTCTTTGCTCTTTGGTTTGAATGTTTAAATTTGATGAGCTTTCGTTTTTTTTCTATAAAGCAATTGTTGTTACTATGTTATATGATGTATTTTCTTTAGACACTTATTATTCAATATGATAGAATTGATCTATAAAATTATTTTAAACATATAAAAAAGAAAAAAATTAATTTAATTTAATTAATTACTTGCTGCATAATATAGATTTCTTTATTTGAAGTTTAACTCCCACAATCCTTCAAACGATTTGATTAAATGTCTAACTATACTATTATTTATATGGCCGTGAAGATGTATTAGTCTATCAAGACAGACAGAATGTTTATATACAAATTTGTTCCATTTATTAGAATCTTCATCAGGTGTGTAAACACTTAAAATAATTGTAAAATAAAAAAATTATTAAGCTAACTTTCTAAAATAAATAAATTTACTTAAACATAAATTTCAACTTATTTTCGTGTAGAAAACAGTTCATGTATCCTTCAACTCCGTCTATTATCTACCGGTTCATATTACTGAATAAATCTTCTTAATTTTTTATTAGCGAAAGCATCATGGCTTTTTCTCTCAGCAGCAAATGATCCAAAGAAATTTCTTTTTATCTTTCAATTTTCGAATTTTTTCGCCCAGATCTAACCCAATCCATGACCGCTTGGTTCTCGATATCAGAGTAAACTTCTATTTGCTTTATGGAGTCAGAAACAACGATTTCTTTTTCTCTTATATTAAGATACAATTAACCTTACAACTAAGTAATTATGTGTTAAATTGTTAGAATTAGTTCACTCTTGCTGATATCGTATTTCCACATGTCCATGATTTCAGATAAATTTACTAGGTGTTAACAAAATTCTTTAGAATCTTTGTAGGTTTTACCTTCAATTTCTAAGCAAAATGATAAGAGTAACACATGCATATTTTGCTCAAATCCAATGAATAAGTAGCCTGGCTTATGAGAGTTTCTTTCATGGTATTCAGGCAAATTAACTAGTTTCGGATATTATATAGGTATATAGTTCGGAGGAAACAATTTCTTAAAATCTATTTCACTTTGAGATTCATTGGTGTTTAAATGTACACTACCCTAACTATTTACAGTTTTGATTTTCCTTTATTTTTGATTTACACCAGACCCATTAATTTTTTTACTTTAAGGAGAATCAACAATTTCTTCCTATTGGGTGATTTAATTTCTATTGCAAATAATTATAGATAAAAAAATAAAACTTGATTATTATTATTACTTTCAATATTAATTTTTACTTGTTGTTGTTGTTATTGCTCCCATTCTTTTAAAAATTGCTAGGCTGATGTCTGTTATTCTTTTGTGAATCAATATACTTCGATTATAATAAGCCTTAGCTGTTGAGCATGTTTCCATTAGTACTAGAAATGGGATTTGACTACCCCATGGAAACACTTTTTAATTCATTATTTGTAGTTCTTTGTTGACTTTGCTGCCTTTTTATAGACATGTAAATAATTTTTAATATATAAAAATATCTATTTAAATTTTAATTTACAAACTTGATTTTTAAAACGTAAGCTGATCTTCTGATTCTATCGGTGAAAGCTAAGACTGATTCGGGTGATAGAGATGTGATAGCGGATTATGTTGGTAAGGAGAAAAATAATTTTATTATTAATACTAATTGGGAGTTGCTCCTCCTATTTAGCTAAAGTTAGTATTTTTAGCAATGGGACTTCCTAAAAATTCATAATCTTCTATTTGCTAAATAGGGCGGGGATATTGATATTACTATTACATATAATTTTAGTTCAGACTATCGTAGCCGTGGTTAAAATCATTTAAATTATTGTTGTTGTGAGGGAGTGTAGCCTCATATAATTGGTCCCACTCTTACTACTATTGTTGTTATTCTTCAAAAGGAGATCTGCATTATATTGGTTTTTTTGCATTTTTAAACTGGCAGATAGAGGGCGGAATTGATTTGTCAATTCTTAGTATTTTTAATCTTATTTTTGTTTAGCTGATAGAAGGGGCCTCTTCAACGTAGTAAAAGAAATATTATTTGCATTTGCATCTCCGCTTCTTTAATTTGGTGTTTGAGAACGATTCTATTAAACCATATCGCTATTGGGCGTTTTCGGTCTTAAAAGAGTGAATTATTTTCTTTTATTAGGGTTTATATTGTAGGGAGAGTTTATGAGACTAGATGTTAATTTTTTTATCCATAAAAGTTTTATTTTTATTTGTAATTTTATTTTTCGGACTCTATAGCGGGAAATAATGGATACTCATTTCCCATAACATCTTGCATACTCTGCGAAGGTACCATATGTTTATTAGGGTGGTTATTTTGAGATTATTGTTAGTAACCAGACCAATTTCTGACATGTTGTGGCACTTAATGTTGAGAGCCATGTTAGGGCAATTAATTTTGAGAACTATGTTAGGGCAATTGATGTTGAGAGCCATGTTAAAGCAATAAATGTTGAGAAGTAGTTATTGGTTGTTATTACTAAGAATGTAATTAAATTTACTGTTAACTACTGTGCTACGATTAAGATTAATTAATTTAAGAATAAGGACTTTAACTATTGCTACCCTTGTTTTAGGGATTATAAAAGTTTTGTTACGAACTGTATGGGGTCGGCTAGAGAGAATAAAATTCTTATGGATCAATATGTTAAATCTAATTTTACGGGGGCTATTGATATTATTATTACTATGTAAAATTCATACTTTTATTCTATGTTTTGCTCTAGTTTTAAAAAAATGAAGGATTTTCAGAAAATCTGAAGGGAAATTAGTGTTGTAATTGTAGTTAAATTCTCTTTGTTTCTCTTTACTATACATATTCCATTAGCTTTTCTTCAAATTCAGGATGCTAATTTTGTATTTGAAGTTGCATTTTCCTTTAAGATGACATTTATCTTAATCTAGGCTATTTCTGCTATCTTTATTGCACATTTGCTTGTTAAAGTTTTTAATTCGCAGCATTTTATTGTAAGGCATGTGATTTTTGATTACTTTTCACTAGAGATGATAAGGGTCTAACCTATATTCCTCCTGATTGACTATGCATTAAAGGTCTATTTTTCAAAGATTTATTTCCAATTTGCCTCGAATTTTAAAAATTAGACTGAACATTTCTCTATTTTTATTGTTAATATTACTAAATTCCTATATAAATAAATAATCTGAAAATTAAATAAATTAGTAATCAAAATATAAGAAAAAAACTGTATAAATAAAGTTCATTACATTTTTCTTTTCTGCAAAAAAAGATGATAGCTTTTATGCCAATAAATTCTGAGATCCCAAATTATTTTCTGCGATAATGCAGGCATTTTAGTAATTTAATAAAGCTCTCGATTTGTGGCTAAAATGTTCTTCCTCAGACCCGACATTATAAAGAGATATGGCCAAGTTAGAAACCAGTTCTATAAAAGATTTATTTTTCCGCATTTGAGGATTAATTTAGGGAGAAGATTCGCCATTAAACTAACCGACCTGGGTCATAAAGTCCAGATATTCTTTATTTAAATAGTATGCAGCACTTCGTGAACAATCTAGTGCTTCTTAGTGGCTAAAAAATCATTATTATTATCATATTAAACATTATTATATATATATTTAATATTCTCTTACTCTCCCCTTTAACTTAGCAGTGCCCCTAAGTTTAAAAAGATAACTCCTTTAAAATGCTCGGATTAAGAGGCCTGTATAAATTTCAGGGATTGTTTAAAAGCTTCCAAAGCTTTAGAATCTTCTCCATCTCTTCTATAGTAGCATCCCCAACTATTCAAAATCAAGGCTTTCAGTGATAAATTATTAGAATACTCATTGCTAAATGTTATATTTTCGCAAAAATTTAATATATGGTCAGTTCTTTCCTGATCTTCATTTCCCAATAGAAGATTTGCTTCTTCATTAAGCAATTTGATTGTTTTAAAAAACAGAGGCTCAAACAATTGCTATTATACGGATTTTTTAGCCTTTTTAATCTCTAAATGTTTATTTTTATTTATTTTAATGAAAAATATAAAAATTAATATTATTATAAAATTAAAATATAAATATATTGCCTTTCTGTTGATTCATTAATTTAATTTATAAATATAATTACCTTGGTGGATGCTGGATAAAATGTCTTACAAAGCATTGCATTACGAAATATTATTAATCATAATCATTATTGACGTTTGGAAATCTTATGCTAGTTATTACTAATGGGCAAAGAATTAAATATTATTCTTTGAATTTATATTATTATCTATCATATGATGATTTGGTTGGTAACTAGATTATGCATTTTGATACTAAAAATTATTATTTTAATTTTATTATTGCCGTTACGGGTCAGAAAAATATTATAAATTGGGTATAGGTTAAATTTATAAGTTTCCCTCTTCTTATACAGGGTCTAAAACTTTATAATTATAATTTTAGTCCATATCGGGTTATGTTTAGGCTTATCTTAATATATCCTTTTTTGTTTAGAATTCTATTACAATAATTTTTTTTATTTGTTATTTGGTTTGGTAATTCTTAATTTCATGAAATTACATTATAAGGCTTATTAGCGCTTTATTATTATTATAACAAAATAAAAGAACCCACTTTATATAATAATGCACACATATACAAACCACTTCCTGACTCAATCACACACTAAAACTAATTTATAGTTACTTTGACTTTAATAAATAGATTTTAAATCATATTATATGTGAATTAAATTACTTACTTACTTACTATTAATTAATATTATATTTTGCTTTTATATTTATATATTTTTAGAAACTTAATATAATATAAAACGATATAATATTGCATATAGTGATTTATTTATTTTTAAATTTGTAAAGAATTTATTTTCATTACTTATACTATAAATAATTGACAACATTTAAGATAAATTAAATTAAATCTAAAATTAATATTAATATTATAAATTAATACAATCACTGTACAATATCCATTGCTTTTTCATAAATTACCTACAATTACTCTTTAAAATATTATAAATTTACCAATTTTTTATTGCAAATTCTATAATTTCTTAATTTCTTTCATTATATTCCTTAAATAGAATTTATTAAAATTTTAAATATTTTTATGAAATTCACCTCCGTTTAGAGATTTTCCCAAATCAAATCCAATTCGCTTAAATAGTATTTTATAAGAATTTCCCTGATATAAAATTTAAAATATATAATTATAGATGAAATAAATTATAATATTACGCCATCATAAATAGAGTGGAAAACCAATTTTTTCTATTCTTATATCACATGTTTATTCATTAAAATTATTAGATCTTATAGTGATTCATAAGAAATTTCCTTATCAATTTTTAGGATTTTTTATACTAAGTCATTCATTTCCACTGATTCTTTAAACACCAAGGGAGACTCTTTTATCAAAATAAATAAAGTTTAAAATGATAATAATTCAGTTTTTAACATCCAGTTTTCGTTAGGATATCTGTGATAGTCATGAGCTCCTACGAGATTGACGCTTGATACCAAAAGTCCTATATAATATAAGCATTTTCCATCAATTTTCACTTGTTTTTCAGGAAGTAAAACCTTTCCTTTTTTAATTAAAAAAATTCTCTCTCCTAATATTTTAGAAACGATGTCAAATCATGTAAACTATAATTTTCTTCAAAATTAATAATTTTATCGTTATTTTAATAAAATAAAAAAAAATAATAAGTTATAAATATTACTTTAATCATTGTAAAATTTAGTTTGTTAATTCTTTATTGTTAATTTAGTTTTTCTATTTGAATAATTTTTAGATGAATTTGTATTATCTTTTAATTCATATTCACATGATGTAATAATAGGAATTAAATCCTCATTGTCTAAATTAACAAAATCTTGAAAAGTGCTATAGCTTATTATACAATAAGGTTCATTTTCTTGAGAAAAATCGAAATAAGAATCTGGAATGTAAGGGTGCAAATTTAATAATGTATTTTAATATTCCTCTGATAATCCATTTAGACATTTTCTGAGTTTTTAAAAATATCTTTATTTATTGTATTAAATTTTATCAGGAACTTTAACCTACTAATCAACTTATAATCCAATATCTTTTATGTCAATATCAAGTAGCTATTTCTATTATTTCTATAAAAATTAATCTATTACTTCCATTTTTATTTGTATATTCTATTCTTATTTACAAATTATTATTGTGAAGATTATCAATATATTTGATTACTATCTAATATTGATATATAATTAGTCAATTAAAAAAAAATAAAATAGAATGACACGATTATCATTAAAAATCAAAAATATTCTTTTATTAATTTAATTTATCTAAGTAAAATAATTATAGGAATTTATTGAATATTTAGGTTATTTTAATATCAAAACATTGCTAAACTAACTTTTTATAACAAACAAAATTAATTTTTAATAGTTTGGTTTTAATTTTTAGAAGAATAATCTTCGTATTCGAAAGATAAAAATTTCCTATATATTGTTGCAATTACTAATAATAATATTTTCTGGACTTTTGTAATTTCATATCTTTTATTTAATGGTGTTTCTTATCGATAAAAATTATATTGGAATAATATAATGCACTCATTACTATTACAATTATATAATTTAAATTATATAAAAAATTTATAATAATTAAATTTAAAAATAAATTAAGTATTAATTTAGTTTAATTTTAATTATTATATACTATTTTTCGTAGAAATAATTTTAAAAGACTACGAACCTTCCAGAATTAATTTCCTTTTTAATAATTAAATCAAAATAGCAACTAATAAAATAATATATTTAACCTTATTAAATATAATCAATTGCTATGAATAATAATAGCTATCAATCAATCTATAAATTTATCCAATCATTTTAATATTTCAAATAAACTATTATTTTTCTGCAAAAAAAATTAAATTATAGAAAGCAGTAATAAAAAATATAAAAAAAATATTTTAAAAAAATAACCAAAATCCAACAAAAAAGATGAGTAACTTTTTAAAAAAGAAAAAAGAAGCAGAAAAAAAGAAAGAAAAAACCGTTAAATAAACCAAACCTACTTTTGAAGATAAAATTGGTCGTGATGAAGATGAAGAAGAAGGTATTAAAATTGTGACCAAAAAAGATAAATTGAAATAAAATAATGTGGAGGAAGAAGAAGATTAAAAGGAAACTAAGCCAGCTAAATGTTATTTACAAGAAGGAGAGTAAATAAACTATATTAAATATATATGCTATAATAAACTATATTTTTTTTTTTTTTTTTTATATAATTTAATAATAACTGAATTTTATTAATATTATTTAAAATAAAATTCTATTTGAAACTTTATAAAAGTAATATAATTATAAAATAATAAATTAATTAAGTATTTAAAATTTCATATAACTTTTAGTGAAGACCATGAAGAAAAGGAATTAGAGGTTGATAATACAGTAAAAATTCAATAAGTAACATGGGACGATACCAAAAATTTAGATGAAAATTAAGTAAACAAAAATGATTTTACATCCAAAGTTGATGAGCCAGTCTAATCCAAAAACACCAAAGCTTCCTGGGTTCCTTAACAGGCTAAAAAAGAAAACATGTCTGTAGGATTCAATGATAGAGATGCATATATGCCCTCTTTAGGAGATCCTGATGCCGAATAAAATGCCCCCAAAGAAGAACCAGTTTAAATATAAAGATCTGCTACTTCTGGTGGTCCTTAACGACCTGTTTTCACTAATTCCAAGAAGAGCAACATTGAAACTCCCTTGTAATTGACTCTCCAATAGTAAAAAGAAATGGAAGCAGAAGAAAAATTAGGTTTAAATAAAAGCACATCTGAAAATACCGGAATCAAATTTGGATCTGGACCTACCAGATTCACCAACTCAGGAGCCACTAATAATAATAAAAACTTAGCCCCTTTATAAATGACTCCCCAATAGATCAAGGAAATGGAAATGGAAAATAAATTACTTTCCACTAAAGTTTACAAGTAAGCACCTACTGAATAACAATAATAAGAAGTTTCTGGTAATGAAAAAGTTCTCGAATTCAAATCAGCTCCCTTCAAAATGCAAGGAGCTAAAAACAAGAAAATGCTAATAATACTCCTTTAGAACTCACCCTTCAATAAAAGAAGGAACTTGAAGCAGAACAAAAATTATTAGCACTTAAAGAAAAAGCCCAAAATTCCACTTTCCAAAAAAGTGAATAATAAACTTCTGAATCATCTTCCACCGATGCTTACAAGCCCAGATTCGGAGGAGCTGGAAAGGTTGTAGAAAAAGTATTCAAGCCTTTGGAAAAAACTGAATAGTAATTGAAATTAGAAAAATTTGAATCTAAAAATAATGATGAAGCACCTAAAGAGGTCCCTGAAACTTAAGAATAAGAAGCTTTAGGGTAGAAACCTACTTTAAGATTCACTAATTCTAAAAAATCTGAGGCAGCTGGATTCAAACCTTTATAAAAAACTGAATAATAATTAAAATTAGAAGAAATAGAAAAATAATTAGAATAAGAAAAATAATAAAAGAAAATTGAATAAGAAAAAAGAAGAGAAAAAAAGAAAAATATAAATAATCGTGAAGAAGATAATTAAAAAGAAAAAGAAAATGTCGAATAAGAACTAAAATAAGAGGGATGGAACTTATCCAAATGAAACAAATTCTTATATTAATGATTCTTAAAAATAATAATTATTTTAATAATAAATAAATAATTCTATATAAAATTATAATATGTATTGATATTAAGCCTTATTATTTTTTATGTACGCAATATTTAATGATTTATTTCAGACTTTAATATATGAAAGGATCAAATAAAAAAAATTTTATTAATAATAGTTACATATATTATTAATTCGTGCAAATTTTTTTTATTCAATTATTATTTACTTATTAATTAAATATATAATATAGCGTTTTTGGTTGAAAAATTAATAAATTTGATAGTTTTCATATTATAATCTAAATATTTTTTATGAGGTTTTAAATTTAAAATTTTAATATCTCTAATTATAATAAATTTATATATTTGTTTTCTTTCTTTCTTTTATTCATTAATACTAATTCATTATATACTTTATTATTGATTTATTAAATATGAAATTTCATTATAAAATAATAAAAAATACATAATATTTTTATCGGTATTTAATACTTATATATACATTCTCAAAAATTAAATTTTGCTACATATTTTTAATTTAAAATTAATAATTATAAAAAGTTTAAATTAAATGCAGTATAACATAATATACATCTAAAATTAAATCTAAATTATGATGAAAAGACCATATTTTTTATTTTAATTTATTTTTAATTAAGTAAATTTGATATCATTATTAAATGATTAAAATAAACATTTCCTTTATAATTCAACATTCATAATTTATATACAATTTTCTAAATTTAAATTTTATAATTTAGATTTATCTTAATATTAAAAGATAAAATGACGGTTTTATAATCATAAATAACTTTTATAAAAAATAATTTAACCAAAATATATCTATAAAAAGAAAATTATACTTATTATATGAATAATTATAATACTCTTTTATTAAAAAAAAGGAAAAAAAAAAAAATGAAAAATTATTCTAGATAAAATAAACAATATATAAATAAACAATTTTTTACTAAAAATATATATTATACGAATATTTTAAACAATAAATAAAATTGTGATAAAAAATTTATGTGATCAAACATGCTTAGCTGTTTAATTTAATACTGAAATTATTTAAGAGTAGTCATAGTCACATTTTATTTTATTGTCTTCGTAAAAAGATATTTTTGGTATAATAACTTTGTCCCATATTACCATAGCAATTTATACTCCCAAAGCAATCAAAAATAGCATTAATCTATACTGATCGGATAGAGGAATTAAGTTAATATCTTTATTTTTATTAAAATTATAAAATTTAATAATAAAATATAATAATATATAAAATTATTTTACTTTTTTATGTTTTTTCATCAATAAAGAATAAAGATGTTGCTAATCCAACATTAGAAAGACCTAGCAAAGTAGCCATAATGTTTTTATACATAGGTAATTTGATAGGAGAGGAAGTAAATAACCCAAATTATTAGGCAGCTGCCCAGAAAGCTGATAAATAGAAAAGAGAAGAGTTAAGGTGACCAGTCTTGTTCAATAATCCTTTGACAACGACTTTCGGCTCAGTGTAAAAGCTTTCATCTACAATTGTAAAGTTTATAGCTAACATAGTAGCCATTATCATTCCCCTTATTTTAATTTATTATTGTAAAATATGTTTTAAAGCCAAATTTAATAAATTACCATCTTCCAAGTACACTTAGCATTGATCTTTTAGATGTAAGAAGTTACTAAATTCTGTGTTTTGAGAGTTTTTCAGCTGGTCTAGACCATGAAAGAAATAGCATAAAGAAAATATATCCTCCAAAATAAGCAGGCAATATATTTTAAATATCATCTATTAAAAAAATTATTTAAACTTAATAAAAAATTGTTAAAATTAGTAATTATTATTTTGTACTAGGCATTTAGTATTTGTAAACTTCAATCATGTGCATTATATATCTCATATAAATTACAGTCAAGTATATATGAGCTCCCTCATAGTTAATACTCATGGTACCTCTTCCTTCTAACAATATTTTCTCTACACAGTCAATGCTCTCTCCTGTTGTACAAAATGGAGCTGTAAGAGCAGCATCAGAAGCAGTAAATGAAATACCAATATTCTAATAAAATAGTTATAAGTTAAAAAAATATCTAATAATATAAGATAAATGAATGAATAAATTGATAATTACAGCTTCTTGAATAGCTTTACAATCATTAGCTCCATCTCCTACCATAGCTACTTTCACTTTTTACATTTTAATTTCATAGATAATCTTTCTTTTAAGGTCAGGAGTACATCTAGAAAATACTTTAGTCTGTATTATTAATTTTGGTAATAACATAGAATAGATTGAGTTTTTCTATAATTCTTTATTTCTGCATTCAAACAAATAATCAATAGCTCTTCCTGTTATGGAAAGTTAAGAATTATCGTTTTATAGTAATTTAGCTATGAACAACAGTTTTTACTAAGAAATAAGTTATAAATTATATTATTACTATTTTAATATGTAAATAATTGTTTTAATTTATTACTTTTTCATCATCAAATCTTTAGGGAGTTATAGTTTTTGCATCTTATTCAGATATGGTTAAATTAGATTAAGTATTATAATCAATATGATGAATCTTATCATTCAAAGTAATCAAATTAAGTTGAACAGCAGTGTGAGTAACAGTTAAGTTTTAATCTCCAGAAATGATTTTTAAAGCCAGTTCAGCATCTAATAATCTTTAAAAGGCTTCTTTAGAGTCTTTTTTTAATGGGTTGTCTAATATAATAAATCCTAAGAAATTAAGATTTTTTTCAACTTCTATTCTATGAATATTAGCTAAATCTTTTTCTTAGCTTAATTCAATTTCTCTATAAGCTAATCCTAAAACTCTCATCCCCTATTTTGTAAAATAAATATATAATACTAATTTTATTATTTAAAAATAAAATATTATTACTTCAATCGAATATTGGTTTTAAATATTCTCAAAATCATCAGGGATAGATGACTGATTACAAAGGGTTCTTAATTTTTCATGAGATCCTTTTACAAAAACGAACATTTTTTGCTCTTTCAAGTCTTTGACGATAACACTTTGAGAAGCGAATTCAGATTTGAATTCGAATCGTTTCAATACTTGGAGTTGTGATTTTTCTTGATCATTGGCTTCTACACAAAGAATAGGTTTGTGATCTCCTGACTGGAAGGCTATAGCCTAGTTAGCAAATTTGTAATTGGAATTTTTGAACATTTGAACATCTATCATATCTCCTATAATTTGATCAGCTTCTAAACTGTGAACTTGAGCTGAGTGACAGGTAGCCATTAATTTTTAAATTAACTATTCTTGTTTAAATACTTGTTCAGGTTATTATTCGATCTATTCTTTGCTTACAAACTTGGCCTTAAGTCCCCAAAATCCTACTACATTTATAGTATTTTCAGTAACTGTTCCAGTTTTATCAAAACAAACCATCTTATATAAAATATATATTTATAAGACTGATAATTTTATAATTCTAAATTATTATAAAAGTATTTACATTAATATTTCCTGCTCCTGTTACTAAATTAGGAACTGTACTCTGAATATTATTTTTTTACAATCTAGAAATACCAGTTGATAAAGTCACAGTATTATAAATGATGACTATGACTGCCCCAAAATCAATTATTCCTTCTCCTAATCAAATATATATATATGAAATATAGTTTATTAAAAATAAATATTATTTTTTACCTAATTTAATCCAAGTGGAAATTACTGAAATATTAGAGTCATCATACATAAATTTAACATTGATGATGAATGAAATGACAGAAAGGATCATGAAAAAAATACAAAATTTGAATTCAGATATTTAGAATTCTTGCATTTCTATTTTAGGGAAAAGAGACTTTCTAATAACTTGACCTTTTCTAGTTGAAAATCCTGTTCTCAATACAAGTCCAGTAGCCAATTGCATATAATTTTCATCTTACAAACTGTAAGTGGAGGAGCTTTATGAAGAAGAACTAGAATTTATAATGTCACTTCCTTCGTAAATAATACTGGAACTGTGTTCAAAATAGTCAAAATATCTGTTGGTATTGGCGAGTTTAATTTTAGGAACTGGGTCAGACTCTCCTGTGATATTAGATTCGTTGACAAAGGTTTCTCCATCTATTAAAACAACATCACAAAGCATTTGTGTTTGAGGTCTAATTTTAATTAAATCTCCTGGGACTAGGTTTTTGCTTTCAGTTTTTTCCACTTATCCATTTTCACAAACTCTAAATACAAATTAGTTCTTTCTAGCCATATTTCTAATTTAAATTCTTGATCTTCTTTGGTAAAAAAATAGGAATATGAATGTGAGGAAGGAAACCCAAATTCTAAAAAAAAATTATGTCTATTAATATATTTCTCAAGAATTTAGAAACAAAAAAATCATTTAAAAATTTACGTATTAATGGCAAATATCAAAACTTTTTGTACAAACCAAATGAATATAGAGAGATAATAAAGACTCATTAACGGATTAGTTAGCCAATAATAGAATAAAACTAAAATACTTGGCAAGGGAAAGTCGATTATGCAAGGTCCAAATAGATTTTTTCTTTATTATATTTCATCATTGTTGAGATTTTTTAGATTTAAAATCTGTTGAGTTGTTAACTTATGGTAGTCTAAATCAAGAGTTCTAAATTTATTGTTTAATGGGTTGTAAAAGTAAGTCATATATCTGTTGATGAAAGCAATAAGTGTTTTTCCTTATAAATCATTAAGGACAGTTTTCTTTTATAATATATGGTTTCCATCGAAATTTTTAGTCAAAAAGTGAGTAGCTTAATCAACAGTACAGATACTAAAGAAGAAATACCTATTATTAAATACAAGATTTTAATATTTTTAATAGTTAAATTATTATAAATCACAAGATAATAAAATTATCATATTTTATTTTTAATTATAATATTAATGATTTATTATTTTAGATAAAAAATAGTTTTAATAATAAAAATTTTTATTTAGATTTTTAAAAATAAAAATAGATTCTATATTATGGATTAATCTTTGAAATCAATTTCTTTTGAGTTTTAACATTAAATCCACATATCCTATATATTTATTAATTTTATTATTGACAAATAAAATATTCTAAATTACTTGAAAAATTTATTATTCCTTTAGCAAAGTAAAAACAAAATACCAACAGTTAAAATAGATAAGCAAACTCCCAATACCATAGCCCCTGTGGTTTTCTTTAAGCAAATGACTTTATCTACCTTGGTGTCTCCTTCATTTAAAGAAGTCTCAGTGTCAAGTATCATTTTTGCTATTCAGAATAATAAGGGAGTTTATCTTGATGGTTTTATTTTCCCTCAGAGATTTAATAGGAGAGCATTCCCCAGCTTTTCTAAAGTTAATCTACATGGTCTTAACTAGGAGTTATGGAAAAGATTTTTTTTTAAGAACATTCTTCAGACTGTTTTGTGTCTTCACTGCTTTTTTTAGTTGGAACAGCCTATTAGGGGGAGAGATCTTCCATAGGTAGATTGGTATTACTTTCTTCAATCTATACTTATTTAAGGTTTTGCTACTATGGATTGATTTGAAGGCAACTATTAAATTAGCTCTTTATAAACTAGTCATTTTCACTCTTCTTCATGTCTTTTATAATAATTAATAGTAAATATTAAATAATATATTATATTTTATAGTATAAATACCTTGGTTTTTATTCATTAATTTTACAGATTTTATTTTTTTATTTTTTTTTTTTTTTTGGGTATTTACCAAATAAAGACAAATTATTTTTATATTAATATAAGTTTAATTAAATATACTTTATATATAAATAAAAACGAATCAACAAAAGGTATAAATCGTCGGTATTTATTAAATAAATGATCAAGTTTGAATTTTTCTAAATGGAATTTATATGATAAATTTTCAAGTTTTCTACACAAGTATTCTAAAATTTATTTATCTTTCACAATTATTAAAGAAACAAGGATACATTATTTTAGCACATATGCTAATATCATGGAATAATTTAGTAATAGTCATTCCATAATATTTTGATAAAAATAATATAGAACGGCTTTAAACTATAGATTTCAATAATTTTTATCATATTTTACCCTTCCATTAATTAATTATGATAGTTTACTGATATTATATAATTTTAGATCATAAGGATAAAAATCATATAATATAAAAATACTGGCATTAGAATTTAAAAAAATCACTTCCATAATCATTCCTTAATTAAAATATTATTTTAGTATTATTATTAATATTTTATTTTCAAATATTTATGATTTTAGAATATACAATATATTATATGTATCTAAAAAATGTTTTAATAATATATCTTTTTCTTATTTGGAGTATAAACATATAGAAATCAAAAATTTTAGATTATCATTTATAATTTATTAAATTGGGTGATTAAACATAGAATTTCTAAATGAAAAATATAAATTTATATATTTATAATATTATATACATTACCTCATTTATTTTTATAGCTATATATATCTTTTTGAATAAAATATCTAATATTTTTCTAAAAATATCCTTATTATTGGAAATAAAAATACATAATAAATATTTATATTATTTATTAATTCTATTTATTTTAAATTTTTCATTATCATTTATAATTTAAGCTAAAATTAATAGATAAATTTCATATTTATACTGGTATTTACTTTCTAAATTTTAAATATAGAATATGATGTGTTACAAATTCACACCAAAATTCTATTTCTAAAGAAAGAATTTTCCTTGTAGACGTCATACTTCTAAAAAAATGATTTTTATTCTGTAAAAGTATTTTCTTTATTATTGTCTAATAATACTGCTGTTAAATATTTTAAAATAAGTTCATAAATATCATTTTATTTTCTGGCATATATTTAGGTTTCCATATACATATTATTAAAATTAATATCAATTAGAAAATTATCATACTCATATTATTATTAGAATTTAATTACGCAAACAAACAAAATAATGACGATGAATTGCACTATGACTTTTATCTAAATATAACATATGTCTTTCTGATTAAATATAATGAATATGAAAAATATTAAAAACCCATCATTCAACAAAATTTAATTATATAAAATTATTTCTTTGGTTACCATATATTAATATTGTTTAAATAGTAATAAAATATATTAATTCTTAATTCTTATTATTTTATTTTAATATATTATTATTCTGAAAAGTTTTAAATTGTAATTACAATGAGCATTTTATTTTAAGCAATATTAAAAATCAATATAGAACTATACTTCAACTGTTCATAGAAAATCATTATTTATTATTTCATACATTAAGCTCATAGATATTTATAAAAATAAATTAAAATTATTTATAATTTTTTAATATTATTCCATTGTATTAAATATTATAACTTATTGTCATTTTATTATTGGCTAATTAACCATTTTTGACATATTCTACTTTATTATTAGCTTTAAAAATAAGTTATAAATAAAAAATAAAATTAAAATATAGATTAAAATTAATATAATATATAAAAAATATAATATTTAATATAAATAAATATTAATATTTATAATTCATTGTTATTATTTTTCTTCAAAGAATAATATTAAATTAAATAAATTGTATTAATCTAAATAATAATTAATAAATATATAACTAACCTCATCTATAAAATGACTAATAATAATAATTAAACATTATAAAACTCAAATAAAAACAAAATCTTAAAATATTAGTTTTATATAATTAATAAAGTTTGATAATATAAAAATTTATATATAAAATAAAAATTATTTATTACTTTCTAGGTATTTTAAGAATTAATTTTGTATCTATAATATATGATTTAATTAAATGAAATTAATTTTGTATCTATAATATATGATTTAATTAAATGAAATTGTTTGTTAATTTTGATAAATTAAATTTGAGTATCAATGCATCAAAAAATAGCTTAAAAATTATTATATAAATAATCATCTTTATAATTTTTTAAAAATTATTTATTTGCTTAATAAAAATAAACTATTTGCCAAAAATAATATAATCATTAATCAAAATATAGAGTAAAATGAAAAAACAAAATAAAATTAAATTTATAGAAAATTTATTTATTTTTTGAAGAAAGTCATATTATAAAATATTTTATTTATTATTGAATGTTTAAATTTATTATATTTAAAATTGATGAATATAATTATAAAATTACAATCAATAAAAAAATAACATTACATTATATCAATATAAACTAAATATATTAAAAAGGTATAAAGTAAATTTAATACTATAATTCAATGTATTAATGGTTATATATTGTAAAATTCATTATATCCATAATGACTTTATTTTAATATCTGTAATTCAATATATAATAACTAGAAAAAGTATATAATTAAGATTATCTTAAAGTTGTTTTTGATTTAGAATACTAAAAAATTTAATCATTTAAGATATAATATAATAAATAAATCAGAAATCAATAATGAATATATATATATTAATACTTTTATGAATAATAGTAGAAAAGTAATTTATGATAAAATCAATTTTATCTTTACAATCAAACACCCTTATTTGATTAAATCAATTATAAGGCAATACTAGAGTAATCATACTTACAAGTTATTTTATTATCTTCATAAAATGATATTTGAGGAATTATAATTTTGTCCCATATAATCATTGCCATTTATACTCCGAAAGCAATCAAAAATAGCATTATTCTATAAGAATCTGAGAGAGGTACCAAATTTATACCTTTAATTGTTAATTATAAATAAATATAATATTATTTTATATAAATTCATGCATACCTCCAATAGTTTTTTCATCAACGAAGAATAATGAAGTAGCAAGTCCAACATTGGAAAGACCTAGTAAGACAGCAAATTTGTTTTTATACATAGGTAATTTGGCAGGTCCTGATGTATAGAGTCCAAATTATTAGGCAGAAACCCAAAAAGCAAATAAATAGAAAAGAGCTGTGTTTATATGACCTGTCTTGTTTAGCAAACCCTTCACAACTACAGTAGGATCAGTGTAAAAGCTTTCATTTTTTATAGTAAAATTAATAGCTAACATGGTTGCCAGCATCATACTCCTATAACAAGATTAAAATTAGATATATATATGTGTCCATTGGAATCATTTAAATAATTTGATTATTTACCATCTTCCAGCAGTACTTAATAGCGACCTGTTAGAACAAAGAAGTTACTATACACTTTATTTAGAAAGCTTTTTAGCTGGTCTTGACCATGAATGAAACCAGAAAAAGAATACATACCCACCATAATAAGCAGGTAACAAGTTTTAAACATCATCTATAAGAAATATATTTTTCATTATTTATAATTCATTAAAAATTATTATAATAGCAAATTTATAACTTACTTGGCATTTAATAAGAGTAAACTTCAATTATGTGCATTATATATCTCAAAAAACTTACAGTCAAGTATATATGCGCTCCCTCATAGTTATTACTCATTGTACCTCTTCCTTCTAACAATATTTTCTCTACACAGTCAATGCTCTCTCCTGTTGTACAAAATGGAGCTGTAAGAGCAGCATCAGAAGCAGTAAATGAAATACCAATATTCTAATAAAATAGTTATAAGTTAAAAAATATCTAATAATATAAGATAAATGAATGAATAAATTGATAATTACAGCTTCTTGAATAGCTTTACAATCATTAGCTCCATCTCCTACCATAGCTACTTTCACTTTTTACATTTTAATTTCTTAAATAATCTTTCTTTTAAGGTCAGGAGTACATCTAGAAAATATTTTAGTCTGTATTATTAATTTTGGTAATAACATAGAATAGATTGAGTTTTTCTATAATTCTTTATTTCTGCATTCAAACAAATAATCAATAGCTCTTCCTGTTATGGAAAGTTAAGAATTATCGTTTTATAGCAATTTAGCTATGAACAACAGTTTTTACTAAGAAATAAGTTATAAATTATATTATTACTATTTTAATATATAAATAATTGTTTTAATTTATTACTTTTTCATCATCAAATCTTTAGGGAGTTATAGTTTTTGCATCTTATTCAGATATGGTTAAATTAGATTAAGTATTAAAATCAATATGATGAATCTTATCATTCAAAGTAATCAAATTAAGTTGAACAGCAGTGTGAGTAACAGTTAAGTTTTAATCTCCAGAAATGATTTTTAAAGCCAGTTCAGCATCTAATAATCTTTAAAAAGCTTCTTTAGAGTCTTTTTTTAATGGGTTGTCTAAAATAATAAATCCTAAGAAATTAAGATTTTTTTCAACTTCTATTCTATGAATATTAGCTAAATCCTTTTCTTAGCTTAAATCAATTTCTCTATAAGCTAATGCTAATACTCTCATTCCCTACGCGATAAATATTAAATATTTAATCTTTATAAAGTTATAATTCATCATATTACTTCTATCGAATATTGATTTTAAATATTTTCAAAATCATCAGGGATAGATGACTGATTACAAAGGGTTCTTAATTTTTCATGAGATCCTTTTACGAAAACGAACATTTTTTGCTCTTTCAAGTCTTTGACGATAACACTTTGAGATGCGAATTCAGATTTGAATTCGAATCGTTTCAATACTTGGAGTTGTGATTTTTCTTGATCATTGGCTTCTACACAAAGAATAGGTTTGTGATCTCCTGACTGGAAGGCAATTGCTTAGTTAGCAAATTTGTAATTGGAATTTTTGAACATTTGAACATCTATCATATCTCCTATAATTTGATCAGCTTCTAAACTGTGAACTTGTGCAGAGTGACAGGTAGCCATTAATTTTTAAATTAGTTATTCTTGTTTAAATACTTGTTCAGGCTACTATTCGATCTATTCTTTGCTTACAAACTTGGCCTTAAGTCCCCAAAATCCTACTACATTTATAGTATTTTCAGTAACTGTTCCAGTTTTATCAAAGCAAACCATCTTATATAAAATTGTATATATAATAACTTATAGATTTTACTATTATATCAATAATTATGAATATAATTGCTATTACATTTATAAGTGCTGCTCCAGTTACTAAATTAGGAACTGTACTCTGAATATTTTTTTTTGATAATCTAGAAATACCAGTTGACAATGACATTGTGTTATAATTTATTATAACAGCAGCTCCAAAATCAATTATTCCTTCACCTAAACATTTCAATTAATTAAATATTTTATAATTATATCATATTCATATAATTTACCTAGTTTAACCCATATAGAAACTTCAGAAATATTAGAATCATCATACATGAATTTAATATTGATTAAGAAGTTAATTACAGAGATAGTCATGAAAAATATACAATATTTTAATTCAGAAATCTAAAATTATTAGAATTCTATTTTAGGGAAAAGAGACTTTCTAATAACTTGACCTTTTCTAGTTGAAAATCCTGTTCTCAATACAAGTCCAGTAGCCAATTGCATGTAATTTTCATCCTACAAACTGTAAGTGGAGGAGCTTTATGAAGAAGAACTAGAATTTATAATGTCACTTCCTTCGTAAATAATACTGCTACTGTGTTCAAAATAGTCAAAATATCTGTTGGTATTGACGAGTTTTATTTTAGGAACTGGATCGGACTCTCCTGTGATATTAGATTCGTTGACAAAGGTTTCTCCATCTATTAAAACAACATCACAAAGCATTTGTGTTTGAGGTCTAATTTTAATTAAATCTCCTGGGACTAGGTTTTTGCTTTCAGTTTTTTCCACTTATCCATTTTCACAAACTCTAAACACAAATTAGCTCTATCTTGCCATATCTCTAATTCTTATTCTTGATCTTCTTTCGTATAAGTACAAGAAAAAAAGAGTAAAAGAGTAACCCAAATACTAGTTTTAAATAATGATTTATAAATTAAATTATTATACATAATAAAAACTATTAATACGTGTTAACAGCAAAAAGAACAACTTTTTATACAAACCAAATGAAGATAGAAAGATAAAAAAGAAACATTACAGGATTAGTCATCCAGTAGTAGAAAAACATGATTACACTTGGGATTGGAAAATCAATTAAGCAAGGTCCAAATAGATTTTTTCTTTGTTCTAATTCATCATTTTTGAGAGGTTAGAGATTTAAAATTTATTTTGCAGTTAACTTATGGAAGTCTAAGTCAAGAGTTCTAAATTTATTGTTCAATGAGTTGTAAAAGTAAGTCATATGTCTATTAACAAAGGCAGAATGTTTATTTCCTTACAAGTCACTTATGGTTATTTTTTTCTATAGTAAATAATTTCCATCATAGTTTTAAATCAAAAAGTGCGTAGCTTCTTCAATAGAACAAAATCCAAAGAAAAAATATCTAAAAATATTAAATTAATTCCAAATTTTTTTATATTAATAGTTCCATAATTTATTTAAGTTTATATCATAGATAAATAAATTTTTATCAAAGATGACTTAATTTATATCATACAATTTTATAAAAATTAAAAATAATATACTAAAGTTCTAATATATAATTATGATTAAAATATTCTGTTAATATTATTAATTATTTTACAGAATATTATTAATTATTACAACATATTTTATTTTTTTATTTTTTTATGACATTTGACCATAAATTCTAATATTTGTTTATATGATTTATAATATTAATTTACTTAAATAATTTATTGTTCCTTTGGCATATTAAAAACAAAATACCAGCAGTTAAGATAGATAAGCAAATTCCCAAAACCATGGCGCCTGTAGTTTTTTTTAAGCAAATGACTTTTTCTACCTTGGTGTCTCCTTCATTTAAGGAAACCTCCATGTCAAAAACCATTTTTTATTATTCAGAGTATATAGGACATTTATCTTAGTATTATTATATTCCATTGGTGACTTAATAAGAAAGCATTCCCCAACTTTTCTAAAGTTAGTGTAGCTAGTCAGAACTCGGTGTAATAGAAGAAGTTTTGTTTTTAGAAAATTCTTCGGACTGTTTAGTGTCTTCATTGCTCTTTTCTGTTGGAATAGGTTATAGGGGAGATATGTTTCCTGCAGGTAAAACTGCTTCTATTTATTACTGTGGTTTAGGCTATTTATTATCGAGCTGATTCATATATTTTATAAATATCTTTATAAATTGTTTTTTAATTTATTAATTTTTAGTTTTAGTTTTATTTTTTTTTTTTTTTTTTTGGTTTTTTTATGTTCTAATCTGTTGATGACATATTATATTTTTGTTTACAATATTAAAGGAGGGAGAAAAATAATAAATCCAAACTTTATTATTATATAGAGTATAATTTATTTGATATCATGCTATCAGTATTAATAGAGAATATTTTCAAGTTTGAATTTTTAAATATAGAAATACTAAAAATAATTTATTTAATATTTTTATATAACGTTTTAAGATATATTATCAAATATTTTAGTTTTTTCTTTGTTATAGACATTAAATACATAAACAGGTTATAGACTTTAAAATTTAATTTTTTATTTAAAATCACCTCTCTGTATTTTTATACCATTTTATAACGATATTATATATTATTTATTTTTATTCTTGCAAATTTGGATTTTGGATTATGAGTAGATTAATTTAGTTTACTGCTATCTATCATAGGCAGATTTAAATAAATCTTTATAGAAACTAACAAAAATATTTTATATTTAAAATTAAAATAATTAAATAAAAAATATATATATAAAGTATCAAGTATAAGAATAAATTTGTATATATGCAAATAATCTTTCATTTAATATTTAATTTTTAATTTTATACCAAAAAATTTTTTATAATATTTAAATTCGTATAAAAAGGAATTTAGAGTAATAATAATTACAATTATTGCTTTTTTTATTATATTTTAAGTCCCACTTTAAAATATGTATATTAGAATTTTTACTAATTGAATATTAATTTTTAAATTAAATTAAAGAATGACACTACCATTTGTTAAAAAATATCAGAATCCAAACTTGGAAATGATGATTGTCTATAAGAAAAATAAAAAAATTAACATAAACCATATTCATATTAAGTACCAGTAAAAATTAATAAAATGACAAAGAAATTATATTTTTAAATATTATTTAATTTAATAAATTATATTAGTTTTAACTTAAATTATTTATTATTAGCTATAAGAAAAATGTATATTTAATATTAATCTATGTATCAATAAAAATTGTATAATATATATATATAGTTTCAATATTTTTATTGCTATTAGTCAATTACTATATTATTTAGCTTTTTGAAAATAGATTCTATATTGGAATCTATAAAAATTTTTGGATGTTATTAGGGTTTTCTAAAAGTATTTATTTCTCTTGCTGAAATTACAGAATTTGAATTAATATCCTCACCTTCGTAATTTTATTTAATTTCTTTAAAAGATTAATTTGTTTTATGAAAATTTAAATGTTATTTTTGATTTTTAATATCTTAATTTTCTTTAACAATAACTTATATTTTATCTTCTTCTCTCTCTAACTATTTCCATTTTAGTTCCATAAGATGATTCATATTTTCTGATGCCAAGTTTTAACAATTAGATTGAGAATAATTACTTCTTTCAGAGTTTCTCGATTTTTAAAATATTTCTATATCATGAGAATACACTATGTTGTTTTAAAGTTAATTTTCTGAATTATCATTTGAATTAGGACTTTATTCCTATTTTTTTTAAAGAATGATTATTTTATAGGAGAATCTCCATAGCTTAATCTCTAAATGTTATTTTATCTAATTAAAATTAAAATATTTAAACATGATATAATATTAATTAATTTTTACCTTTTATTATACATTTATTTTTTAATTCATCAGGCTTTAGTTTATATGCGGGGTCGAATTTACATAATTCTAAATATTATTATTTGTTGAGTTTAGCCATTTCAATTAAGTTTCTGTTAAAATTAAAGTCAGTGTTTTTATTAATATTTTTTAACATATATTCAAACGCTTCTACTAAATTATCAGACTATATGTGTGTTTATTACTCAGAACTAAAAATTCCTTCATAAAAATTATTATTAAACAATTTTTCTTGTTTGCTTTTAATAATCGTAGACTGTACATTTATTGATTCATTTTTATTTGTTGTGTTTTCCTATTCAACTATCGGGTTAGCTCTTTATAAGCCAAATGATTTTTTACGGTTAATTTAGCTACTACTCATATTCAGCATGCTATTTTTAAAATTACTTGTTTTTGTTTCAGCCAGACTTATTTGTAGCTTTGCATCTCTGGCATTCATTACAGGTTTAGCAATAGAATTAAAAAATAGTAGCTGTTCTTTATTGAAAAGTAGCCATTTTATTTTTTCTATATCATAGCTTCGTTTTAATATATGTTCCAAATCTAAGTCAAGTTTTATTTTGCTTTTGGCCTTTTCAAACATCTTTATATTTGAAGATATGTATCGATTTCCATCAAATCCTTTATTAAATATGCATATTGATAAAGCATCAATACCCTAAAAGATATGTGAAACAATATTAAGTTTATTATAAATTATTTTAATTAAATTCTATAAAAATAAAACAAAGTACCTTTAAGATAGATACATGCAAATAATTAAAAAATGAGTAATAAATTTTTTATTTTTTAAGATTTGTTTCCTATTTTTCCTAAATTGTATCTCTTTTTTCATATTATTTTGATGTAAAATTATATATAAGTTACTTTAAACAATTTATGTTCGTTTTATCCTAATATTTATATTCAAAAATAAAAGTTTTTTCCATTAAATAAACCAAAGTTCTATGCTTATGATATAGTCTATAAATTATTGAAGTTCCAGATATAATAGTAATTATAATTCCTCCAATTTATGAAAGTGCTTATAATATATACAAAATCAAGTCTTTTTATTTATGAAAATATCGATATGTTGATCCAGAATTTATTAAATAAAAAGTTCCAATAGTACTACTATTTATATCTTTTTTCTTATCATAATTTTCTATATTATCAATAATTATCCCACTAGCTAAAATACTGTTATCATTCTAATTAAATGTCAATTTTGTCATTATTTTTTCTTTTATTTAATCAATAATCAAGTTCTATTATTTAATTATATTGTAATTAAATATAATTAAATAATTTATTATATAATTACTCCAATATAGATATTTTTTAAAAATATTCTAGCTGAATCATCAAGTCTTATAAATGGGGAATATGAAAAATGCTGTAAATATTATTTTTGACTCGTATCTTTATTAATTCTATTATCCACTATAAATAACTATGCTTTTACTCCCTTAATAAATTCAGTTTACATATTTTAACATTCATTTTCATTGTTATCTGAACATTATTTTTGTTTTATCTTCACTTAAATATATTTGAACTCTTATGAATTATAGCTTCCTAGTAATTTAAATGAGTAGGACTCAGGACATAAAAAACTTTTTTGAATATCACTAGGATCCATTTTGTTTTTCAGATGCAAAGAAATTATTTAATTTAATGTGCACTTACCCATTTATACTTCTATTGTGTTTCTCTCTATTAAGTTTTCTCTATTTTCCTATCTTTAAATTGATAAAATAATAAATAAAATGCATTATTGTATTTATTCGTGAGGAATAATAATATACCTCTTTTAATGAATAAGTTACAATTCTATATCTATATAAGATTATATATTAAGTATATTTTCATAATATACATTTCCATTTTCTAATTACTTTTCAAATCCTAAAGCAAATTATATTTTGCCTTCGTTAATTTCATCTTTCCATTCGTTATATTCTATATTCCCTGCATATAAAAAATTCCCTTCTTGTTAATCAGAAACTAATGTAGTTGAATAATAAATCAGAACAAATACGACAAAACCAATTCTTTTCATTAAAAATATTTTATTTAATAGATCGATATAAAAAATAATAAATAGCTATAATTTTTAAATATGAATTATAATGTTACGTCAAAGACCCTCCTAGTACTGTTCCCATGTCTTCATCAGATTTTGGTTTCAGTTCTATTGATCTTTATAAAAGATCTAATTTTGTTATCAAATATTAGAATCTGTTTAAAAAATTTTTATTTTTTTTTCCATCACTTAATATTTTAATAAACAATGATTATGGTATTTCAGTAAAATAAACATATAGCTTATAATCGAATAATAAATAAATCAATATATAAATATTATAAAAAATATAATTAAATATTAATTTTATTTTTAAATAGGAATGATATTATTAATATTTAAAATAGATAGAATATGAAGCTAAATATCAGTAGAATATATTTAAATAAATATAATTATCTTTTTGAAATATGATATAGACATTTAATTTTAGTCGCTTCAGTTACGATATAAATAATTTCATATTCTTTATTAAATATATGATTGTATTTAAGTTATAATATATAAGCGCTGAATATTTTTATATCAAATTTTGATTCAGTTCATATAATATATTTGAACTTTAAAATATCCCTTTTCTGAAGATACAATTATTTCTGATAAACTAATATTATTCATATCAAAAATACAAATAAATATTTAACTTATGGTGATTATTTGTTATTTTCTGAATCAATAATGGAATATCAACATTTATATGTGAAAATATATTTTATAAGTAGTGAACTCTTATGGTTTCTTATAAATGCTAAGAATACAAACCAAATATATAATTAATAAATTTAAAAAAAAAAATAAAGACAAAATATTATAATACAAAGTTACTTAATTGCCATGGATGTAATTTAAAAAATAGACTGGAAAAATGTTATTGCTCCTAGTTTACTCGTAGGTGCTATCACTTTCCTTGGATACTAGCAAACAAAAACTAGTTTAGGACCTGTAAATAAAAAGACTGTTAATGGAGGTGTTTTTATTTTTAAATAACACTAGGGAAATTATAGACATATAGGAAAGGAATATAAATAAGTGAAAAAAGATTTTAATACTAATGGAATCTATGTCGAAGACTTTAGGTTTACTGTAATTTTGTACGATAGACCTAAATATCTTAAAGACAGATCAAAGGCTCGGTCTGTAGTAGGATATTTAGTAAACAATAATGACTACATCGAATATTATGATAAGTTATGCAATTTTGTTAAGCAAAACCCGGAATATTCTCTAAGAATTATAGATGATTTTAATGGATACTGCCTTGATTGGTCTAAATCTCATATATATAAGTAGTTTACTTTACATCCACCTCTTAAAATACTTAGAAACTATGTAAAAAAGAACGATAGTAAAACATATAGAGGTTAATGCACATTAATAATGGAAAATGAAAAGTTAAAATCGGAAAAAAGGGATGAGAAAACTAGTTTTTTATAAAGATGTAAAAATTATTTTAATTTTAATAGATATAATGATGATTTTATGTGCATATATCCATTATTTAATGAGAGATTACATTTTTTGCTTACTAAACTTGATAAACCACAATATTAGATAAAGAGTTAATATTAAAACAGAAGTTCATAACTAAGAAATGTTATTTAATTGTGAGATTATTTTATTTAAAAAAATAATTTAATATAATATATAATAATTATCAGTATATCACTATTATTTTTTTTCTAGTATATTATATTATTAATATTATATCATGTATTTAATAAATATATTCTTGATGTATTCACAAATAAATAACCAAACAAGAGTGCTTAAATATTGGGTTCATAAGTATGTTCAGACTCAAATTTTTTAATAAAAGCAAAATTTAACAATCACACCGTAAAAAACAAAGTAACTCAAATTTAGATATGCATCCCTCAGCATAAAATCTAATACAAAGCCGCTGTAGTAGGCAATCACTAGCCAATAACCTTGTAAATACGTGGGAAATAACACTTATTAACAAATCGATACTTAAAAATGTATTTAGATTTTTCAAATTAGAGGAAAACAGTTAATATGATTTAAGAATAGCCGCGTTCGATTTACGTAGTGGAAGTAGAAAAAATATAGAATTAGTCTTCCGACTTTAAGCTGTTTTAGCTCTAACTAGTAAAAGGTATTTCGCAGATATCAGCGCTTTTTTCCTTTTATAGCAACATTTATTCTTTGAATAATCCAAATCAAGGTGAGGGGTAAAATTATTTGAAAAATTTGAGATAAAACTAGTTTAAAACTATTACCTGCAAATACAATATCTTTTGAAAATTAGGAGCTTAAAAAAAATCAAGAAAGCCGAAAGAAAAGAGACTCTCTTTTGGCCATTCTAGAGTAGTGATAGTAGTAGTCAAAGTTAATTAGTGCAGCACAAAAAATCCCAATTTTTTGGAGAAAAATATGGCGCTTTTAGCGATTTACAACCGGTACTTGTGCGGCCAGGAGTATCAGATGGTGCGCGTTGAATTCGAAGAAGAAGATGAGGAAGCTCAACAAATTTCGTTTCAAAAATTGAATATGTATTACTAGGACTCCTTACCCCTAAAACAGAACCAAGTGCACCCGATCGCGAGCCACTACTTCTCTATGAAAGGTTTCTTCAAAAGAAAAGTCGCTGCATTCAAAAACTTTGAAATTTTGAGGCTCCTTTCCTTCATCGACAAGCTAATTTCAGAAAATCCGAAAATGACAACTAAAGCAAAAAATAAAATTATGCAATGAATTTCGTCGAAATTTTTATTCTAGAAAAACAAGAGTACCGATTCGGGTTTTCCCTTATGCAGTACTGTTTCAGCTTTTGCCTCGAAACGAACACAATATAATCCATATTTGTCACCAATTTTTCGAAAAAATTCTACTCTTGAATTGTGCTACTCTTCTTCTCAAATCCTGCTGTCTATGCGCGCAAACTGCTGAATTTTAAAATAATTTCCTATTGGTGAAATAGGCCCTAGATGTTTGGGTTCCAAAATTTATCAGAGTTTCAGATTTTCGCTCTTATGCTACTTCAAATAGAGCGCGATTACCTAAAGCAGCTAAAAATATGACGATAGATAAACTAATTTGATTTTAAAAGCGATTGTAGATAATAGTAAGCAATGACTCTATTTTAATTAAAATTTAAATTTTTTAATTGTTAAAATTTGTTTTTATAGGTCCTACTACCTATATCATATCAATATTCGATTTAAAAATAGAAAAAGATGATTCAATTAGTTATTGTGAAAAAGAAATTCTATTTTTGGGTGAAGAAAATATCTCCAAAATATAATTAATAAAACAGCTTAATATCTAGAATTTATATAATAATAATAATGGTGGTGGTGATTTAGAACCGAAAATCAAAGAAACAAAAATTATTTTAAAAACATTGGGAACAATTTTGCCAGGCAATAGTTCAAAATAAGCGCCTGGTTTTCGACTCCGAATTTGTCTGTTGTGAAATTATAATAGCGAATATAAACAAAACTGAAAACCTAAAATGTTAAAAGAATTTTTTTCAAATGTGCCCCTGTCAAACAGTTATCCCAAAACTCATTTTAATGTATTTCTAATTCATTGCTTGCGTTATCATTGTGCAATTAATTTATAATACAACTGAATTAACACCAAATCGAGCTTATAAAGCATCAAATAAATTATTTTTATTTGCAGAATTAATAAAAGAATCTAACGGTTACAAATACAATCAAATTAAAATATACAAGAATATAAAAATGAAGAAGAGACAGATTATAGAAATAAAATTGCAATTGATTTAGAAAATTAGCGAAAATTGTTTTAAGTGAGAGAAGATATTGCTCAAATCGAAAGTGCACAGAGTAAAGAAAGTCGGAGATTTTTCCCGATTTAAATATTAAGTTTCTTATGCAACAGTATTTTTAAAATTTTCTAAAATTCAGTTCTACATACTAGTTGAATTAAAATTATTGAAAGATTTTAAACAATATTTATAATAAAGTCAACTTATTATATAAACAAATAAACACAGCTTATTTTAATATTATATATTTTTCAATTTATATATGATTAATTAATATTATTCTTTAAATTTATATATTGTAATATTATATAAAATTTTAAATTCTATGTTAAAACTAAAAGAAAAATAAGGCAAAGATGAATTCATTAAATTATATATTAATATATTAAAATCTTATTATAATAGAATTCATTTAAATTTCTAACTTATATATTTATTTAAAAATATATCTATAAAATATTATTATTTTTTTCACCATTCCATAAAAATTTGATATTATAATAAAAATACTAGATTTATTTCTAATATAACAAAACAAGATAAAAAAAAATGCTGTATTAAAATAAAGGCATAATATTTAATGATAATTTTTGTTGATTTATAAAATAAGAATAATAAGCTATATTAATTATTAAGTTTTTTTGTTTATTTTAATTTTATATATTCATATATAGCAAAATTAACAAAAAAATTTTCAAATTTTGTTATATATATAATTAATAAATTGTATTGATTTTTCAAGGTAGTCTAATAGTTTTCAACATTTGAGTCTATTTTTTAGCATTTGATTCGATTATTTAAATATTAATTAAGCGATGACCCCTTTATATAATATACTTAATCAAATACTATATAATCATTTAAAAAATTAGCTTGAATTCTCAACAATTAATAATAAAATTAAACAATTGCACACAATTTTAAATTATTAAAAAAATAGCACCAAATTTGAAATAAATTAATTACAAAACTTTTTTTGTAACTTTGCTATAATTATTTTTTAAGAAAATTTAATTTAATTTTGAGAATTTTTTATTTATAAGATATATATAAATATTCATTATATATTCTATACATATATTACTAAATTATAAATAAAAATTATGGTTGATAATACTAAAATTAATAATTGTAATTATAATTATTTTCATGATATATTAAATAATAAATTTTACAAATTATAAATTTTTTATGAATTGTGAATTAATCTTTTTATATTTAATTAAATATATAATTTATAAATGCTATAATAATAAAAAATATACATTTCATAACAGCTCTTATTTAGTATATGTTATGAATAATAATTATATAACAAACCCCTCTTATTATAAAATAAATTAAGAAGCTTATTGAAATAGTATATATTTTTAAATTTTACTTAAATTATAAGTATTGTAACTCATATAAAAAATATATGAATTAATAATTTTATATTTTTAATAATGATTATTTATTTTGCTAATTTATGATGTATATCTATATTGTTTATATTGTGCAATACTAAATATAAAGTTATTATTTATTGTAAAAGATATATTAAATATAATATAATATTAGAAAAAAAATTATGTTAAGATATAATTATTATAATATTATATATAAGAAATGATTTAAGAATGTTATTAATATACTAACTTGTAGCTTTAACCTGATAGTTATATAATTAACTATATTTTTAGATTTTTACATAATTATATCAAAAAAATGTTTTATTTTCCAATTTTTATACTATATGGAATAAATAAGTTCAAAATAAATCATACTATTTTTTATTTTGCTATATAAATTTCTTTATTATGAAATTTATTTATTATTTATTTATTATTTATTATTAAATTATATATTAATATGCTTATATCATACTTTTCAGATGCAGAAAGGAAAATAATTTATGGACTATTTAATATTTTAGATTTAATGTACTTATCCAATATAATCGACTTTCTATTGATATGAAAATTTTAATAATATATAAAATAAGGCAATAATTTTAATTTTAAATTTAATTTTTATTTTTATTTTTATTTATCGACCTTAATATGATTTTTTTTTTGCAGGATAATAATTAAAGTAAAAATATTTTTAACACATAGAAATATAAAATTAATTTAATTAGTAATACTTAATAATCTGGGGAATTCTTAATTAATTGCTATAATAATTTTTTTATCAATTATTTCAAATTTTAAATTAATGTATGATAAATTCTAATAAAATCAAATCTCCAAACCAAATTAATTAGAGAGTCTAAAAGAAATTTAAAGCATTAAAATGAAGTTTTAATATATACCATATTCTAAATTATCATCAATATTTTATAGCTTTATTATATAATATTATTTAGTGATTATGTGATTTATTAAAAATTATGATAGCTTTTATGTTTTATTTAAATTTATAATTTTATTACACATGCCGAATCTCTACTACTATGTAATTATATGATAAAATCATTTAGAAATTTTCTATTTAATAAATATAGAATTTATTCACTGCCATTAATATATTTAAATTTAAATTTAAATTCAATTAATTAAAATTAGAAATTATAATTATAAATATATTTAATATATAAATCAGAGATCGTAAAAAAGTTTTGGATGTGATAATAAAAAAGAAGTAAGTAATAATCAGAAATAGGGTTTGGAGAATAAACATATATGAACCATAAAAAATTTATTAAAAAATAAAAATAAAAAATTAAAAATAAAATAAAATATTAAACAAAAATAAAAAATATATCAAAAGTTTAAAAAATAAAATTATAAAATAACTTTTATAATAATATTAAAAAATGCAAAATAATAATATAACCTCAAGTTTATTAAATTGGAAAACATTTTTAGGAGTTGGTGTTGTCTCTGCTATTTCATATAAAGCTTACAAAAGAAATATGATTAACAACTTACCTATAATGTAAAATACGTTTAAGGGTGGAAAGATGATCTATTAAGAATTCAAAGGGGACCCCAAATAAGTATTAGCCAAACAAAATATAACAAACTAAGAACTTTTTTAATTTCAATACGGGAATTACAGACAAGTGGTATTCGTGCACAACTTTACTCCCTTTTAATATTGGTCGAACTGGGGAAAACAAAGAGGATGTTGGAGAGGAAGACATAGTTGTGATAATTCAAGTTAATTTTCAAGCGAAAATAATGAATTAGATGGGAAAAAAATGAGGGAATAAATAGAAAAAAATGTTTACTCAAAAAGACATAACTTCTTTAGACTTCCTAGTTAGGTAGGATATATTTTAGATGAAAACTATCCCGAAGATAAGCTTTAAGAATTTTTAAAAAACAATAAAGATACATACTAAGTTGCTTAAGTCTAAGACATAGAATCATACTAAACATCTTGGGGACCTAATTGGTTTAATCGTTATAAATTTTAAATTCCGATTAAGGGATTGTTTAAATATATCGGATAAAGAGACTACAAAACCTATGAAAATGCTAATGTTATTGGATTTGTAAAATAGCAAAACCAAAAGGAATTCTAAATAGTAGTTCCTAAATATGGAGAAGAAGGTAAAATCCCTAAAAATTCCTTAGCTGAACAAAATTAAAAGATGTGAATAAGTTCTATAAATTGAAACAATATATATATAAATATATAAAATTAAATATATATATAAAAAATAAAATTGATTAAGTTAAATATAAATTATTTTTATTTTTTATGTTATTGTAGACTATTAAATCTAAAGATTGTTAAAATTTATATCATATATATTTACCTTTCTACTTTTTCTTTAGTAATATTTATTATTATCTATCCATTACATCTTAAGGAACATCATCAGATTTTTATGAAATTATTTAAGTTTTATCAAAATATTATATTTTAGGAATTACTAGTTTTTCCCATAAAAACATGGAAAATATTCCAACTAAAGAAGTAATTAGTAAAGACATCCTGTATTTTAACGGTAGATTAATTAGGTCTAGGCCTATTAAATAAAAATAATTATAAAATATTTATGACGAAAAAATATTTTATGATAATATTTTTTATTCATATTTTACCCATTATTTCGTTATCTAAGAAGAATAAGGCAATCGCTAAAGCATTATTACCTAATACCAGTAAAAATAATATGATATTTTTATATATAGGCTATTTAACAGGATAGGAAACGTACAGTATTAACTAAGAAGATGCAATCCATAATGTTGTTATATAAAAATATTATGTATTTAAATATCCAGATTCGTTTAGTTTATCATTTTTTTTATTGCAGGCTTTTTGTAAAATTCTTCATTTTGCATTGAATAATTTAAGTACATCATAATTATAAATATTATAGCCCTTTATAAATAAAATCATTAATTAATATTTAAAATAATAATAACAGCTTACCATCTACCAACTAAACTTATAATTGATCTTTTAGAAAATAATAAGGTTTGCAATTTTTTGTTAGTAATTTGAGAAGTTGGATTAGAGAATGTAGAGAAAATTAAAAAAAGTATATAACCTCCAAAATATGAAGGCAAAAGCCTTTAAAGTTCATCTTTAAATATAATAAACATATTTATTTATCAAAAAATAGTAAATTAAGAAAGAAAAAATAATTATTTTACTTGGAGTTTAATAGTAATAAATTTAAATAGTAACAATAAGATATCTCATAAAAATCACCACAAAAAATAAATGCGCCCCTTCATAGTTTATAGAAAGAGTAGACCTTCCTTCTAGTATGATTTTTTCAACACACTCCAATGATTCTTCTGTTGTGCAAAATGGAGATGCAAGAGAGGCTTCTGCCTAAGAAAAAGATATTCCCACATCCTTTTTATATTATAAAATTACATATATTTATAATATTATTTATAAATAATTTACAGCCTCTTAGAGAGCCAGGCAATCATTAACTCCATCTCCTACCATTGCTACATTTATTTTTTATTTTCTAATTTCCTTTAGTATTAATTATTTCATTTCTGGAGTGCATCTTGAGAAAACCTTGCTTACCAATATAAGTCTTTTATATATCGTTGTCAATTAAATTTGTATATTTTGAGAAGAGGTTAAATTTTCTTATTTAATATTTTTATATTTAAAATTCTCATTTGTCTGCTCTTTTAGAAACTAAATGACTTTCCCCCCAACTTATATTTATAAATTTTTATTGTCTAAAATTTTTATCAAAAACTCAATTTTGTCCTTATTATAAAAATAAAGTTTTTTTTTGATATTTAAATACAATACTTAATTTTTTAATATAATTTACATTTTCATTTTTAAATCTTTATTGCAGTAAATAATAGCTTTTTTATATAGATACTACTATGTCTTCATTTTTTTCATCAAAATCTATATGATATGTTTTTTAATCGGGATCCAATAAACCTATCCCAAAAGCAGAATGAGTTACGGTTAAATTATTGTCCCCAGAAATTATTTTTACAAGAATATCACTTTTCAATAGTCTTTAACATACTTATCTAGAATCTTCTTTTAAAGGATTTTCTAAAATTAGAAATCCTACAAATTACAATTATTTTAATGTATCTTCTCTTTTTATATCATCTATGTTAATATGATCTTATTTCTAATCTATATCTTTATAAGCCAATGCTAATATTCTTAAACCCTGAAAATAATTTTTATTTTTTAAAAAAATTAGTTTAAGTAATGATTATAAAAAAAATAAAAAATTACCATAATAGAATATTATTATAAAACTTCTTTACAATTTCTAGGAATTGAATTATATTAACAACATGATAATATCTTTTCCGGAGCTCCTTTTGCAAAATAATATATTTTGCTACCTTCCTATACGATAACACTCATGGAAGCGTATTCATGTTTAAATTCAAACCTCTTAATTGTATTTAAAATAACTACTTGGTTTTCGTTGCTATATTCCATCCCTTTTTATGTGACTGAAAAAAGACTATTTCTACCCATATATGATTCTGGTTTTATAAAACTATAGTTGGATATTTTAAACATTTATACATCAGTCAAATCTCCCATAACTTAGTTTTAAGAATTTATAAAAACAGAGTGACAGGTAGCGAATATTTTTTGTATAACGGGTTCTTTTATATAAATATTTTTTTATATTTCTGTAAATATTGTATCTATTTTGTTTTCTCTAAAATCTTTAGCTTTTTCTTCAAGACCTAGCTAAGGTGCTGATAAAAATCCTGAATTCTTCCCCCAAAATCCAACTACTTTAGTACTATTAGTAGTTAAAGTCCCGGTTTTATCAAAATAAACAATCTAACAATATTAATATAAAGGGTTTAGTTTAAATAAACATTAAAAATAAATAAGCTAATTACTTATAAATTTCCTGCATTAGCTATTTAATTTGGATCGACACACTAAATATTTTTATCTTGAAGACGTTTAATTCCTGTACAGAGTGATAATTAATTTAAAACTATAATTGTAGCAGCTGCAAAATTAATAATTCCCTCTCCCAATAGAATCCATATTTCATTTTTAGGAATTTTTTTATCATTGAACAAAAATTTAAGCTAAATAAAGAAAGATATGATGAATAATAAAATTAAAATTAACGACAGTTTTAAATGAGAAATTAAGAATTCTTATTGTTAAGCTTTTTGAAAGAGGGACTGTCTTATTATATTTCCTTTTTTAGTTTAAAATCCAGTTCTTAATACTATTCCTATAGCATAATTTTAAACAGAAGAAGAATAATCATCATCATTATTATTAAATCTTCCTGTACTATTGGATGATTTATGTTTTTATCTATTAAATACATTTTTATTATCTATTAGAATAGAAGCGGCTGGTACAGAAGAAGAATTAATTATTATAGTTCCTTCATATATTATATTATTTTCATTTTCCATAAAAGAAAACTTATCTTCCGTTTCATGAATACAACCTATTAACACAAATATTTCAATTATAAATATATTGTCATTTTTTGAATTTATTTATTATTACTTTTGGGAACAGGATCTGATTCTCCTGTAATATTAGATTAATCTGCATAAACCTCTCCTTCCACTAAGATGATATCACAAGGCATTATCAAATCTTTTTCCATTAAAATATGGTCACCAGGTACTAATAATGTACTATTAATGGATATTTCGTTTCCTTGTTCATCTATTCTTTTTATACGGACTTATTTTTTAGCTAATTATCTAATTCTTACTTATGATTTATAATAGAAATAATATAGTAAAGCACAGCATATAATAATCGATAATACTCTAATTCAAAATTAATTAAAATAATATTATGCCCAAATTAATTATAAATTTTGTTAAGTTTTACAAATTTAGAATGTAAATATATAAAGTCTAAAGTAGCCAAATAAAAATTGAGAGATAAATTACTACCATAACAGGGTTTAATAGCCAATCATAAAGAAAACTAAAAAATTTTTTATTGGAAAATCAATTAAGCATTAACCAAATATGTATCTTCTTTGCTAAATTTAAGTATTTTGCAGTGTTTTTAAATTTTTTATTTGTCTTAAGGTAAGTTTACTTACCTCAAAATTAAGAATTTTAAACATATTTTATTTCTTGCTGTATATATACGTCATATATCTATTTTTAAATCCTATTTTATTTTTAAGTTTAATATTACTGATTTATATTTTTTTTCTAAACTAGCATAGCCATAACCATTTTAAACTAAAAAGTGAGTAGCTACTTATATATCGCAACATGAAAAAAAAAATATCTACAAAAAATAAAATTATAAATTTTCACATTTAATTAACAGATACATTTTCTAAATAATAAATGTTTATGATATTTACATAAATAACTTAGGAATTTTTTAACTTATTATCAAAAATATTCCTCCGCTAAGAATTGTAAATAAACTTCCCAAGATAATTTTTGCAAATGAATATTTTAAGCATTAAACACTTGTTAATTTACAATATCCCACATATTCAGAGTTTTAAACAAGAATTACGGAATTATAATTAGATTATTTAATTTGCTCATTTTTTTATTCTATTTTATAGCTTTCATTATTGGGAATGCCAAAAGTAACTTCATTTTCTCCTTTTTATCTAACAGGCTTTAAGTTATCCTAGGAAAATTTTCCAGAATATTAGCTACTCATTCCATTTTCTACATGTTAAATTGTTTATTTATTAGGCATCTACATTAATTCTACTGAATTATGACCATTTTCATCTATATTATTAATCAAAACTTGCAAATTTAATTAAATATAGTTTTATACATATCCTTTATAGTCATTTTGGTTATCATAATTCTAATTATATTGGTAAGAATTAGATAGCTATTTATTTGTATTTTCTTTGTTAATATTTTATTTATTTATTGTAATATCGGGTTGCCTTGGTGTGGTTATATCATTATTTATTTAAATAGCTTTATTTCCCATAAAATATTCAGTGTCTGTATTCAAATTTTAACTATATTATTATTAATTATGAATTCCCTAATCAAATTATATGGAGTTTATGCTTATATTTTATTTTATCTACTAATTATATGTCATTTAGTTATTTATTTCGTGATTTAGCTTTTAAGCATTTTAATCTACTATATTTGGATCTATTTGATTTTTGTCATGTAATATGACATTATTTACATTATTCATTTTGTTTAACTATTTATTTTTTAGTTTTTATTTCTTTATCTCTTCACTATAAAGAAAATATTATCAAAATAATAAACTATATCAAAATAAAGAATAAAAGAAATTATTGGTCTTTGAAAAATACTTATGCATTAATAAATTTAAATTAAAATTAATAAATTTAACATTTATATAAATTTCTAGTTTTAACATAATTTATATAATTAGATTACATTGAGAAACAATTAATCTAATTAGGTTTAGAAAAAGAAATTTTTATTTATTTAACAAATATTTTTGTAAATAGTTTTATTTAATTATATAGATAAATTAAACATAATATTCAATATTATTATATAAATTATAAATTTTTTACATTAATTGTTGCTTATGATTCATATTATTAAATTTAATAAATTAAAAGTTGATTCATACCTAATAAAACCTATTATCCAATTTAGTACAGTAAGTTTTAAGCAATCTTTATAAATAATAGTTTTATATAAGTATGTAAAATTAGATTTCAATATTTATATTTTTTTAATAAAATAATTATAGTTTTATAATAAATGATAAAAACGTAAAACCTATATAGTATCATTTGATATATTGACTTAAAACGCTTTAAAATTTTATTAACCCATAAAAACAACAAATAATTAATAACTATATAATAAAATAATTTAAAATAATTAAATAAATAAAACAAATAATAGTAATGTAACTTTATACGCTATATATTACAATAGGACTATTAGCTCTATAAGTGATATGTTTAAACTAATACGATAAGAAAGATCTTGATATGCTGGTTTAAAATACTTATGGAAACGAAGTTTTGGATGGAATATAAAGAATGATATAAAATAAAAAAGATAAAAACACTATTTTAGATAAATTAGATTAAATATTACTTGAAAATACTTAAGTAAATTAACTTATTGTCATACAGTTATATTCATTATTATTTTAAAAATAATATTTTAAATTTTTAAAATTAATTTAATCAGGAAGTAAATAAATAAAAAGATGATTTCAATGTAAAAAATACTGATTGTAAAAAATCTGTTCAAATGAAAAATAGGACCATCTTAATAAAAAAAATGAGAAAGAAAGCCTTGGTATATTTAATCATATTATTGTAAATAGATTATTATTATTTAATTAATTTTTCTTAAAAAACCAGAAAAAAAGCCTGCAAGTTATAGCAAAGAATTAGAAAAAATTTCTTAAACTATCATTGATAAATAAGAAATTATTAATAAAAAAGATTCCATTCTTGCATCATTAAAATCAAACAGAGATTTTATATTTGATTAATATTTAGAGTTTTATGATAATTATGAAATAACTTCTAAGTTTTTAGATTAAGTAAAAATATTCGATAATATAATATATTATTCTCTAATTTGTATATGTTTTTTTACAGCTTAAGTAAAAACTAAAAGAGCTTTTATAAGCCATTAAAGAATAAAATACCGGAAAGGCAGAAGATAAATCTGATGATATTGTGAAATTATTTAAAAAAAATAGTGATGTTAAGCATCCTTTTGTGCCTTTAATGCAATCATTAGAATCTTTTTTTAGAGAATCTATAGATGATGAATAAGTAAAAAAGATCCAAAAAATAGTTGATAATTTACTAGAAGACATTGCTGGAACTTAAAATGGATTTTAATAATTGGAAGAAATCAGAACTAAAAATATAAAAGAGGAAATATAAAGGTTTGTCTTTTATTATTTTAATATTAATTTCTAAAATAGCTAATTTTATTGTTTTTAGACTAACAGATGAAAGAGAACTATCTGCTAATTCAGTTGTCTAACTTTAGGATTATAAGTCTTATTTATAATAGAAAATAGGAACTATTTAGGAAAAAATTGAATCTCTCGATAAAGATATTGAAATTGGTGATGAGGAAGTGATGACTTAAAAAGCACACTGTGAAGGAGAGGAAACTAGATTTTAATAGTTGGAATAAGAAAAATTGAATGAAACAGGCATAATTAAAAGGATCACTGAAATTTTGGAAAGTGACTTTTAAGAAGCTTCAACTTATATATAAAAATTGTAATTAAAACTCTTTGCCTCAAACCCAAAATATATATACTGAAAAATCATATAATTTAATTAACTTATTAATTAAATTTAAGTAGATATTATTTATTAAAATTATATTGCAAATTATGTCTTTTTATTATTAGAATGTATTTGTTTTATTACTTTCTTATTAAGCTCTAATATACTATATATATATACATTTTAATAAATTCTAATTAAATAATCCAAATAGACTAAATTTATAAATAATTTTTTTATATTTATATAATCACATTAACTAATTATAATCTACTTTATCATTTATGGCTTTGCTTTTTTTAATAAGATTTATAGGATTTGAGTATTTATCATAATTTGAATTCTAAATTCTTGACTTAATTAATCAACTTAAACCACACTAAACCAAATTTAATTAAATTATCAAGGAGTTAATAGAGTTGATTGAATAATTCATTAATTTTAATTTTGATTTACTCTTAAAAAATTAGTAAATATTAATATTTAGTTGAAATTATTAATAAATTCTATATCACTACATAAATTGAAAGCTCAAAAATAAATTAACAAAATTTAAAATTCAATAATATAGATTAAATTTATTTCAAAGTTATCCCTTCAATAAATTGCTAGTGTGTATATTATGAATGACTCTCGATACTCAAAGTAATAAAAGTAGGATAGTAAATGTGTAAGACAGGGGGATGATGCGAGGCGTAGTTTATTTTATGACCAAAGTGAATCCTAAAGTATAAATCATAAATTTCTAGAAAAAGAGATGGATATTGAGATTAAATCAATAACTCAATATTCCCTACAATAACTTGATGAATATACAAATCACAATAACAACAAATAAGTCATGGAAGTTTCGAAAGGCGAATTAGACCAATCACATTTATCTTAAGAGAATTTTTAGAACAAAGAATTTTATAAAAATGGGATTAGAAATAGTAACAGTACATATAACTAAAGGGAGGATTAAAATTCAAGTCGCATAAGCGATAATTTTAGAAAAAGTAATTAACATAAGAAAAATAATATAATGGGAATAGCTATATTCAAAGTACAAACAATTTTAATTCAGCATTTGCTTTAAATGAAAAATAAGGTGAGTTGACACAATTAGGAAAAAATTACAAAAAAAGAGTAAATATTGCCTTGACTGAAAAACAACATTTTTTAATAATTTAGTAATAATTAAGTAATCTGATGTTCCCAAACTAAAATTTATAAGATGAGTAAATTGGTTTTAAGTCAAAAAGAATAGCGAGCAAGGATTAAAGAAATTTGAATGACATATGGTTTAATAACGGATTTATTATTATAAAATGGATAATGAAATTTTACCAAAAAATTGTTGTAAATATTCCTTCTAGAAAATTTAAAATGCTTACGAAAAATCACTTCATGGTTTTAAATGATAAGGCTTGCAATTATGAATATTACAAGTTCTAAAATTATTTCATTCAAGAGTAAATTTATTTATGGACTTTACTGTACTAGTTTAATTCTAAACTAATTAAAAAATACTTTTTGTTCAATATTAATTACGATTGACTTATTTCTTTTAGAATATTTTTTAATTGAATAATTGGAAATTAAATATCAAAAATTAACTTATATTTAAATAATTCATTAACTATTTTTTATTATTTAGCAAGCCTACATGTTTCTAAAATTTTCAATATAATATTGTGAGTGGATTTTTAAAGAAATATGCTATTTTAGAAAAACCTGTTGAAAAATTTATAGAAAAATGTGATATTTTGCTTAAGCCGGATTCCTTTATTAAATTACTCTGGGATGCATTTATATTATTTTTACTGATAGTTAATATATTTTATATACCAATTAAAATCGCTTGGGGTCAATCAGATGATAATGTATTATGATTTATCTAGTATTTTACAAATACATTCATTAAAATTTTATAAAAATAATTAGATATTGTAGGTTTAATAATGGATAAAAATTTTAATTGATGATGTCCCCTAATGGGTATTTTTAATAGATATTTTTATGAATTTTAACACTGCGTATTATGAAACCGGAAAGTTAATTACAGATAGACGTGTAATTGCAAAGCATTATATAAAGGGCAAGTTATGGTGGGATTTTATAATCATAACTCCCTATTTCATAAATTAGTATTTTAAAGTAAAGTATATCGACATAATATTACTTTTGAGATAAAAAAAAATAAGAAATATTGTTAGAACATGTGAAAGCTTGTTAAATTTAAGAAATCAAAAAAGGGAATTTATAATCTGTGTAAATTAGTATTTGTTATTTTGTTTATAGCTCATTTTACAGGATGTATGTTTTTTTTACTTGCAGAAATTGAAATTGAAGTAAAATATATAAACCATATACATATACAGAAATGTAATAATTATCAATCTATTTAAAAAAAAAGTAAGGAGAAAAAAATTCATTTATTCAGTTTTTCAAAATTGATTAGTAAGATTGGGTTGATTAATATACAGCTTGTTTATACTTTTCAGGTAATGAAAAAATAATAATAATATATTTTGTTAAAATGTTAATATAAATTTTTATTTTTAGTAATTTCTATGATAACAGTTGGATATGGTAATAAATATTAATTTAATTTAAATAGTTTTTGCAATATTAAAATATAATAATTATTTTATAAGGTGATATAACTCCCATTACAACAACAGAAAGACAATTCGCAATATTTATAACTTTAGTATATATTTTACTTAATAATAAATCCAAAATTTATGGGATAATAATTAATTGTTTTCATTATAGATCAGTTGTGGAGTCTTCGCATATAGTATTAATAGCATAGGATAAATTATAAGAGAAATGACTTTAAGAGATACTTAGTTTTAGAAGAATATGGATTTATTAATAACTTATATGAGAAAGGTATTTAACATTTTTTAATTATATTATCTATCATAAATCATCATAATAGAGAGGAATGGACAAAGAACTGCAATTCAGAGTAAAAAATTATTTTGAATATGTTCATGAAGAAAATATAAATGAAAATGAAGAAGCTGTTGAATTGCTTTCTTCTCTCTGTGGATCTATTAAAAAGGAAGTTTTTCATTCAATTTATTATAAAGAGTTAAAAAAAGAAAGCTATTCACACTAAACTTTAGTGATGAATTTCTATAGAATCTCTCTACAAGAATGGATGAAAAGTGGATGTAATAATATAAAAATATTGCAATAATATATAAAACAAATTCAAATAATAAAATTTCATTAATAAAGAGGTCCTGAAGTCCTTTTACACGAAAAAGATTAGTACATTGAAGAACTTAATATTATAATAAAGGGAAAAGTTGAATTTTTGTTTAAACTATAAAAAACTAGGTAGAAACTAGTAAAACCATCAAGGTAATATAACAAGGGGATATATTTGGAGAAGACTCTTTTTTTTCAGGTAAACAAATAAATCCATCTTCAGACTTAATAAAATAGATTAATATTATTGAATCAAAAATAAAATTCCAATAGATACCAAAACAAAGGCCGGTGCTAAAACTAACAATGTTGTTTTATTGATGAAAATAAAAAATTTGATTTTTTGGAAGTTTTATAAAAGTTTCCTGAAGATTATCAGAGATATTGTATGATTAGAGAAAATATTATATACGATAATGATAGCATACACTGCCTGAATAGCAAGTGTTTGATTTGTAAAAGTTACTCCCATTCGTTCAACAAGTGCCATTCTGTCAACTATGTACCGAATAAAGAAAAAATAATGAACCATTTTCGAAATGAAGACCAAAAGTAAGACAGATATTAAACTTCAACCAGAAATGATAACAAATTCAATGCCTTAAAGTTGTTTTCCTATGTAAAATAACATGCATTTTACTATCTTGTAGAAGTGTGTGATCCGTAAGAATTTGAAGAATTAATGGTAAACTTTGACCTTTTAGAAGGTATATGCACAACTACATTTACCCAGATGAGAACGAATTTAACTAATAACACAACAAATGGAGCAATGAAGTAGGATTATGAATTCAATCGACTTCCATCGACTCCACAAATGAATAAAAATATGGCTAATTTGGCAAATAAAAAACGGTCATTATCGTAATGCTCTAATTTTTCTTATCAAACTTCAAAGTTTTCATAAAGAAAAGGCAGCTACTTATATCCTACCGATAATTCAAGCATATACAATGCCAACAATAGTCGAAAAGTTTCAATTATTGATCCCAATTCATCGAAACATCAGCCGAATCTATAGTAAATAGAAGAATAATCGTCAACTATACAGTCAGTGTTTGGAGAATCTTAACAATAACCAATTTAGTCAATGATAATAGAATCTAATTTGCATAATTATAATGAAAATATTGATAGCAAGGACTATGATTTTAGCAAAATTGAACAAATATAAAAGACCACTAATACTACTACTTATGAAACTTAATAATAACCTCCGAAAAAGCAAAGAATTGAAAAGCAGAGTATTACTTAAGAGATTGAAAAAGAATACTAATACAGTCCCTAAATTTCTGCATCCGTTTATGGATAATATAGTTAAACCAATATGGATCATTAAGAAATAGAATCTTCTCATTTTTAAACTGGTAGATATTTATATAAATAGAAAATATTTTAAATTAAATATATCTAAACCAATTTGTATAGAAGAACAGGAACAAGATGAAGAAACAGAATAGGATTTTGATTTAATTCCTAGGCTGAAGAGATCTATGAACAGGAAACTTGCTTTTATATAAAAATCCCCCTACAGATCTGGCCTAACTGGCTTTATAGATGATAATAAGAAAAGACATGGTAAATTTTATTAGAAACTAGGAACGCTAGGAAGTAATATAGGAAGTGTTAGCAATAGTATTTACACTCCAAAAAACAATTAAAATGCTTAAATTTTACATAATTTTACAACAATCCTTAAGGAATTGTTTCCTAGTGCCCCCGTATGGGAGTAAATATAACTATAAAGAGATTAAGAAGAAGACAGTGAATAGGAATATGATAATTATCCTTCAAAAGATGTAAGAAAATAGTATGGGATTATTAATTGGAATAACCCTCATCTTAAGTGGGAACTCATCAAGGGATTTGAAAAATAGGAGACCTTTACAACTTTTTTGCCGCATAACAATTTGATGGTAGTTTTAGCTCAGATCCGAATTTAGTACTAAAGAAAAATGTAGGAAATGGGGGGAAATGTTTTTAGAGATAAGTTAAAGAGAAAGTACAGTGAAATAGGAACTATAAGAAGAAGGAATGGAACCAGACATTAGTCGACCAAGACCTTCAGGTCCTTTAAAAGCAGAAAAGAAACTAATAATAATAACTAGGTCATGAATTCTTCACATCAGTTTAAAGAGGGATTTAAAGATGATATTTCTAAGAATTGGAGTCTAGAAGAAAATATACTTAATATGAAGAGCAATTAAAAAAGCAAACTAAATTTAAATAGTTCGTTTGGCGGCTGCTAATAAGAAGATTAAATGTGCAACTCAGCGTTCAAATAAAATCACGGTGTATCTCCAGAAATTAATATATAAAAAATGGAATGATATTGTTTTAATTGGTTTTGTAATTAATTTGAAAAACTTTCAAATATAAAAAAATTTTATAAATATATTTATTTTATTATATATATTCAAATTTCAATTAATTAACTGTTATCTATATTAATAAGTTCTAGAATTTGGTTTTTTTAGCACATAAACACAACTGGGGAAAAGCTTTTGAAATTTGTTCCAGAAATGTCCATCTTATATTGGTTGTTATGATCCCCTATTTTACGAAAAACTAGAATTTATTTATCATACTAAAATTCGCACAATATGGTTTGACTTTCTCCAATTTCAAACTCATTATCTCTCATATTCTATGGTTTTTCTCCTGATTTAAAAACGTCTTTATTACTTGTATACATAAACACGCCATGATCAGTTATGTTGTTAAAACTGAAATCAAATTAACATTTATTTTTTAGCACTGTTTCTTTATCACATATACCTACAATTTATTTGAGTTTATCCCTCAAAGCAAAAATCTTATATAAATAAACTAATGTTTACCTATTCCAATTCTGCAATTTCTTTCTTTTAATATTTTAATTCCAAATGTTACGTTATTTAATATAATATTCGGAGATAATAAAATCAGCTAAGGTTATTCACTTTGGGAAATTATTTATTGTCTACCTTAATTTTTTTGAATTAACTATATAGAATTATACTACTCATTTACCTCAAATGTAAACCTTTATCTGTATTCTACCAATTGCATTATCTATTCCTATATTGGTTTAATATTATTTTATAAACATTTGCTATAGTCAACCACCTCTTTTTACAGGGAATCTACTTGTTACCCTATTAAACTAACATTTCCCTAATCTGAAATTGATATTTCTGACAATAAATTATTCAAAGCTTCTTGCAACTAAAATTCTTATTTAGATTTTAACACTTTACTCACCTATTCCAAAATAAATTCTGTATTCTCTTGATAATCTGTTTTATATGATTGCAGTATTCTATTGATATTTTCTATTACTTCTTGACAAATATTCTAAATATTTTAATATTAAGCTTTCAAAATATTTAATTCTTTAACCATATTTGGTTTTTCGTTAGTACAATTAGATTATAACTTCGTTGGCGACTTTGAAAACTAATTTAATTAGGATCTATAAAGAGAATTAAACATTTATGTCGTCCCTTGCACTTAGCTTTATTAACTATGAAAATTATCTATGGGTTCAAGTTATTGCAATTCTTCTATATTTTTTTCATTATTCTTTTAAATGGCTAGGACTTATGATTCGATACTTGATGAACATTTTCGTCAATACAAACTGCACATAAAAGCTGAAAAATAAATAATAATAATTTTAACAAATTTTTCACATACTTTTTGCATTGATTATCTTTTCATACTTAAATAAGTAATACAATTTTACTTCTAGATATTATTTTTTACATCTTTTGTCATAACAAATAGAAGTAAGATATTCATCTTAATGATCTCCTCCTTTTTGACAAGTAATTGGTCGGAATTATTTTAGTAGATTTTATAAATTTGATAATTATTCCATTTATATAATAGAATGTTTACTTTTATTTGTGTTGGAATTTATTACAAAAATAAAAATTATAAAAATGCGCATGCTATTAGTAATAATTCATATTATAGTTCCGTCATATATATTATAAATCATTAATGACAATATATTTTTGATATATTTATTTTTTTAAGTAACCAATTCTATAAATGATTTCTTAATTAATAATTAATATTATATATTTTATATTTTAAAATTATAAATTAAATTTATATATACTTAATAAAAGGCAATTTTAAATTTTATATTTTAAAAAACCTTTCAATTTTCAATTTAAATTTCTGAAATATTCTCTTTGACAGTTTACTTTTACAATTTCCATTAAGAAGGATCAGATTTTTCAAAGTTAATTAAAGTAGAAGCATAAAATCCAAAAAACAAAACAAAAAAGATGTTACTTATATAAAATTATTTATTAAAAGAAAAGTAATCCACTATAAATAATACGAAACTACCAGCCCATGTAAATCCAAAGTTATTAATAGAATTTAAAATTGTTAAAAAGCTTCCTCCAACACTATGATCACACATTCCTATTTAAAAATTAGTTATATACTAATTTTATACATAAGTCATAAGACATTAATTTATATTAATTACTATAGGAAAACGAAGCTATAGATACAGACTAAACAGTTCCTCCAATTACATCGAAAGCATTCCATATATATAGCATATATATGGTGCTCTAATCATTTTAGCCGTGTTAAAAGTTAGTTGTAATATAGTATTTAAAAATATTATTCAGGAATCTTAGAGAAACAGCAGATAATAAGCAAGTAAATTCTTTTTATTTTTTGCTTAAGAAAAATGCTAAAATCTATGCAATAAATTAAACTGGGATTAGAAGAACAGCTAAACTAGACACAATTTCTCTAGATAATCTAATTAAATTTAGAAAAATTTAAATAAAACATTATTCTATATTAATTTTATTCTGATATTTATATATACTAATTTAGATAATTACCCTTTTTATAAAATAATTAAATTAGAAATATTATCAACTGGGGCAGTAGTTAGATATTAGAACAATAAGAAAATGGACAATATTTTTAAATTGTAATTTTTTGTAAACCCTGATAATATTTTTAAGGTATTTAAAAGGGAAGGCTTTTATTCCTAATTCTAAGAAGGTTATTATTACATTTTTTATTATTCTATTTACTCATCTAGCGCTTGTTTTCCTTAATATTTCGCTGTTTCTTTTTAAAAAACGAAATATATATAGTTCCAGCCAATATCGATAACGCAGAAACGATGAAGAAGGACTATGGGTTCAAAATAGGCTTTTCAAAACATGTGTTTAATACCATATTAAGGAACATCGGGGAATTAAGCCATATATACACAGTAGATGATATTATGTAACCTGTCGTTTATCCTATATTTTTACAACTTGAGGCAACTGAAACATTCTATGGTGAAAGCAAAGTTAGTGCCCATCCACTGACTGCAATATCTTAAACAGAAAATAAATACTATATAATTATTCCAATAAAAACTAGCATAAAAATATTCGGAGCCTCCATGTACTCATTGATTTTAAAGCTAAAAACCAGCAAAATAATACAGGCACATAATTATAAAGGCACTATATAGGTCTTCCTTTTGCCAAATTTCGAACTGTAATATGTATCAAGAATGGGAGCATTGATTAGTTGAAAATTCCATGGCCAATTTGTAAATGACATTAAACCAATAGAAGTAAAACGGGCTTTATTCTAAATTAAAATAGTAGGTATCGTACTTTCAGTAAACCCTATCATAAGACCCTGATAAAAATATAAAATTCCTAAAACCCAATAGTTCCATGTATCACTTTTTTAATTTAATTTTTATTGATATTTGTTTTCCTCCTAAGTTTCTTCTTGTTTTTATTTTGTTGGTTATAATTTTTCTTTTCTACTAAAATCAGTTGTAGCTTCACAATGATGGCTAATCCATAGTTAAGAAACGTCTTGAGTATTATTACAGTGCACGTTAATAATATTTATTTTTTATTTTTCTTACGTAGATACCCCTAAAGTTTCATCCGTAAATTCATGAAAACTCATTTTATATTCCTCAATTATTTTTGGAAATTTATTTAGTTTAGTTTTGTTTATTTTATTTTTTTTAGAAAAAAATTATTGTTATTTTAATATTATTTAATAATTACTTATTAATTTATTATTATTCCAGAAAAATTAATTTTGATTTTTTCTAAATCGAAATTCAAAAGTTCTAAATATATTTTAATTCAAGAAAGAAGTTTATATCATTCTGTAATTCTTAATAAATTGATCTTCTAATTTATATGTAATTTAAAAATATATTTCAATTAAATTGAAAAATTATCTATTAAATATTAAATACTAATATTTACTTTGAGTTTATATAATAATATTTATTCTAAGTTTATATATTTTTATATAATAAGTCCTTTTGTAAATAGTATTATAAATTATTCAAGTGGTACTAGCTTGTTTATTTTATTCATCAATTTAAACTTTATTATTTGACAGTTTCCATTATTATGGATCTGATTTTTCGAACTTTATTAATATTTTTGAAAAATAACTATAAAAAATGATAAATACAGCAATACTTATATAGAATTATGTGTTAAAAGACACATAGTCAACTAACAATAAAACAAAACTTCCAGACCAAGATGATCCAAAATTGCCCAAAGAATTAAGGATTGTTAAAAAGCTACCCCCCACATCATGGTCACACATTCCTTTTAAAATATAATTAATTTTTATTTTAATATTTAATATTTTTATTAATAAATTTAAATAATTACTATAAGCAAATGCTGAAGAAGTTACAGATTGTAAAGTTGTCCCTATTGTGTCAATAGTATTAAATATATACATCATATAAATAGTTACACTATCATTTATTCCATGTTAGTAGTTTATAGTAATATAGTATTTAAATATATTGTTTATAAATCTAAGAGAAACTGCAAATAGTAAACAAGTAAATTCCTTTTTCCTTCTGCATAAATATTAAGCAAAAATGGAAGCTAGAAATTATATCGGGATCAATACTGCTCCAATAGAAGACACCATTTCCCTTGATAAACTAAATAAAGATGATATATCATTAATAAACATAAAAAAGATAAACATTTATTTACCCTTCTTTCAATAAAATTAAATCAGATAAGCGGTCAATAGGAGCGGTTGTTATAAACTATAGCAATAAAAATGTAGCTAACACTTTTAAATTGTGATTTTTTAGGAACCCCAATAATTTTTTTAAAGTTACAAGAATACTATGATTTTCATTCAGCTCAGTATTTTAATTTTATTGCTAATGACATACTTATCCATTTGATAATTTCTATATCTAATTTTTATTTTCTCTGTCTTATTTCAAATAACACTCTTTCTTAAAAAATGTGATATAAAAAGTATGTGTGAGAACAATACATGCGAAAATGATTAAAAATGTCGATGGATCTAAGATAGGCTTCGTTAATTTTGTCTTAAAAACTGAATTTATAAAGATAGGAGAATTTAACCATATGTAAAGAGTGGTAGCTGTCGTATATCCTAATGATTATCCAATATTCTGGCAAGTTGAGGCAGACTAGACATTTTCGGGAGATAAAAGAGTTAAGGCCCATCCATTTACGGCTATATCTTATATTGAGTATATATACTATAACAAAATTCCAAACATAAATAGCATAAATATATTAGAAGTTTAAACATATTCATTTATGCTAAAACTAGCTACCAACATGATAATTCCAGATATTATTTGTAAAGGAACAATGTAAGTTTTCCTTTTTCCAAACTTTTCACTGTAATAAGTATCGAAAAAAGGAGCTGTAATCATCTAAAAACTCCAGGGCCATATAGTAAAGGAAAGTAAACCTAGTTCTTTAAACTGAGTCCCATTTTATATTAGCACTATTGGTATCGATCCAGAGATAAATCCTATCGTCATTCCCTGATAGGCATACAACAAAATCAAAGTCAAATAATTCCACCTGTCACTATTCTGAACAAGTTATTTCTTATTCTAAGCCTCATTGTCTTTTTCTTATAATGAGTTGTTATTGGGTTTTAAATCTCGAGAATCAAATTTACTAGATAAACAATCATCATTTTTTTGTGTTGATTACATTTCGTTTATCTATAAATGCAATTTATTTTATTCATTTAATTGCTAAGGTTGTATATTTTCTTCTATATTGTATTTTTCATTTTCGTCCGAAAACTATACAAAGTTCATTTTCAATTACTATTTTTTTTAGTTTTGTTTTATATTTATTTTATTTCAGAATTAAAAATAATATAGAGTTTTATTTTCATAATTGTATAGTTTAATTTAAAATATATAAACAAAAATAATTATAATGGTTAAAATTTCTAGAATATTTTTAGGAAGTTTTTATTCACAATATTTAAACAACATATTTAAAGAATTATATTTATGTTTGATATTGATTTGTAAAAAAGAAACAAGTTTATATTCGATATATTAAAATATTCAAAGCAGTTCATAATACACATATATTCTAAATAATCTATAATCTATATATGAATAAAATATTATTGTAATTTAATTTTTAATATAATCAAATTTCGAGAACAATTGCTAATTTTTATTTTATTTATATTATCATAATCGAAAACTATATTGAATGCAAAAAGAAAAAATTAAAATCAAAAATTGATTAATTAATTATTATAAGAATATAACGATATAAATCAATAAATAAAATAATTTTATTATTATATCAATGATCTACTTTTAATTTCCATAAGGAAGGATCTGATTTTTCAAAATTTATTAGAGTTTTAGAAAAACATCCAAAAAAGATAATGCATAAAACATTACTAACATGAAATTATATGTTAAAAGGGACGTAATCTAACAAAAATAAAACTAAACTTCCCGCCCAAGCTCCACCAAAATTACTTAATGAATTTAGCATTGTTAAGTAGCTTCCTCCCACATCATGATCACACATTCCTAATTAAATTTAAATTAATAATTTATATAATATTTATAAATAATTTTTTTTAAAGCAGTGTTATTTAAATTACTATACGCAAAGGATTATGAGGTAACAAATTAAATGGTACCTCCTACAGTGTCAATAATATATTAAATGTATAATAAATAGATAGTATATTAATCATTTTTCCCATGTTAATAATTGATTGTTATGTAGTATTTAAAAAAGTTATTAAAGAATCTTAAAACGACAGCAAAAAGCAAACATGTAAACTCTTTCTTTTTTTTGCATATCATTGTTGTAATTATAGACGATACAAATTATATAGGAATTAGAAATACGGCTATTGTTGATACCATTTCTCTAGAAATACTGTTATTAAAAAAAGATTTACTTAATTAAATTAAATATTAAATTCATTATATGTAATTAAGCATACCCATCTTTTAGTAATATAAGATCGGAGAGTCTATCTATGGGAGCTGTAGGTAGACTTGAAAATAAAAGGAATATTATTAGTATTCTGAGGTTTGGGTTTTGTGTAAATCCATATATTTTTTTCAACACAATAAGTATAGATGGAGAAGAAATACTATCTTTATTTTCTTGATTATTATTATTTTACTGTTGTTATTATTATCGTTGTGAAGAATTTTCCTTTTTAAAAAAAGTTATATATAAAGTTCCTGAAATGATAAACAAAGCAGTTATTATGGAAAATGATTATGGATCTAATATAGGATTCTATAAATTCGTATTTAGCACTTAATTTAAAAATTTCGGAGAGTTAAGCCATATATATACAGTAGAGGATATAGTCACTCCCAGAGTTTATCCGATGTTTTAACAAGTGGAAGCCACTGCTACATTTTCAGGAGATAAAAGTGTTAAGGCCCACCCTCCTACAGTTATATCTTAAACCGAATAAATATATTCTAAACTAATTCCTATCAAAAATAGCATAAAAATATTAGGAGTTTCTACATAATTATTAATCCTCAAACTCGAAGTCAATAGAATCAATCCTGATATTAATTAAAGAGGAACAAGATAGGTTTTTCTCTTTCCAAATTTTTAATGTAGTAAGTATCAAATATAGGAGCAGTGAGCATTTAAAAACTCCATGGCCAGCTTGTAAAAGACAATAGTCCGAGCTATGTAAATCTAGCTCCATTTTAAATCAGCACCATAGGAATGGCACTTTCAATAAAACCTATGATTAATCCTTGGTATAGATATAACATTCCCAAAATTATATAATTTTTTCTGTCTCTTCTTTGAATTTATTTCAAGTTATGATGAGCCAAATCATCCTTTTCTTTTATACAGTTTTTATTTATATGCAAATAATTTTTTCCTCTTATGTTCATAGATATATTAGAAACTAAAATATCATTGTACTGATCTGCTACACTTAAAAAATCTAAGGGATCTATATGAAGTTATACTAGAGAATGCGGTTTTTAAAGTTCAGGCTACTCTGGCAGTGGTCCTAATTCATGTTCATCTTAAAATTATACAAAATCCATTATGTTCACCTTTATTTTTATTTATTTATTTGAAAATTATTAGTATAGGATTATTAGATTTTCTAAATTTTCTAAAATATAAAACTATTAATGTTAATTACAAGGGATTTAATTAACTATTAAATTTTTGAAAATTTTTTATTTTATTTCGTGCTTAAAATAATTATAATACAATTCATATCACTCTATTAAATCTATTAAACTTTAGTTTTATTAATCATTATATAATACTAAAAACGAATAATTTTGGAAAACAATATTAAGAAGATAATTAAAATTACAAAAAAAATGAAAATAAAACTATTATACCTTCTAATAGTTACGATTTTATTTATTTTAAATATATAAGCATCAAATTATAAACTTATTCCTTCTATGTAATTGAAAATAAAAAAATAAGTTGTTTGATATATAATTTAAAATGAATTAAATTTATTAAATAATTCATATGAAATTTATTTTATTAGAGAGCTTTCTTAAATACAAAATAAGTTGCAAGATAATAAGTATGAAAAAGAAAGACAAATAAAATAGCTTTAAAGAGTAGCTTTAATATATTTATCCCTAAAATTTATATTAATAACACATAATATGATTTAAATAAGACTCTATATAATCATGTCGAAGCAAATATAGAGATAAAATCTTATATAGAAAATAAAAAAAAATTTGGTAGGTTTAGTGATAAGATATATAAGAAAATTCATTTAGAAAATGATGGATATCTTTCTATATAAGAAGTTCATTAAGTAATCTAATAATTGAAATAGGAATACCCATTTTACTAGCCACCTTCGAATTAATTAGTAGAATATGCTTTTATTTTCTATAATAAAATGCAAGAAAGTAAAAAATCTAATAACAATAGAGAAGACATTTTGTACATATATTTATTGATTCAAAATTTTATTTTTTTTAAATTCTCATTTTTTTATTTAAATTCTAGTTTCTATATTGTTTTAAATTTATTGGGACAATTATAAGGAGAAATATAGTCATTAGAAAAATTACTTCATAAATAATAAGAGGAGCTTACATACTTTAATTTAAAATAAAAATAAAGTGCTGAAAAATTACTGTAAGATGTCGATGCTTCTTTAGAATACATACGAAATTAAATGCTTTAAATGCATTTTTCAATTTCGAATAAATTGAAAACGGAACAATTTTTAAAAAATATGTTTAAGGAAGCAGACGAAAATCAAAATGATACTTTGACTTTATAAGAAATTGATTCCGCGCTTTAAAAAATGTAAAAGAGAGCATCTCTAGATTTACCATCGTATTTTTATTTTTTTAATGAACTAATCATATTTTACTTATTAACCATAATATTTATTAGGAGTTAAGTTATATACTTGAGCTTTAAATTTTTTGATAAAAATAATACTCAATCTCTTGATTTAAAAGAATTTATAGACTATGGATATTCAATAATGCTAAGATCACTCGGTTATTATAAAGAAAAACAGTAGTTAATAGAAAAGATAAGAAAATAAGTTATTTTAGAATTTTTCAACGGAATAGATCCGTTTAGTTCAAACTCTCTATAGTATTTATCTTGGCTTTAAATGGAATAAGAAGGAAATATTAGTTTACTTAAAAATAAAAAAAAATACGAAGATATTTAGCTAAATAATTTAAATTGGTAATTATCAAAAAAAAGTATAATATTTATTTAAATTCTCTAAAAAATAGTTTGACGCTGATAATAATAATATTCTAAATATCTAAGAAATAAAGACGTATGCTTTTGCTATGCAAAACTAATTTTAAATAGATAATTTTCCTGGGAATAATATAATTCATATCATGTTTAAATTCTATGATAAAGATAAAAACTATGGATTAAATTTAGAAGAATCTGTAGAGTTTGGATATAGTTTAGTAGTTAGATATCTATCTTGGCTGTAGGGCTAAATAGAATAACAAAAAAAATTAGATAATTAATTAACTAAATAAGGAAAGCAAACTGAAATTAATCAAGTCTAAAGCAATATTTAATTTTATAAAAGAAGTAATTTTATATTATTATAGGATATTCTAAGCAATTGATTTAAAAATTATAAATTAGTTAAAGATCATTTGTTAAAGTAAATTTCTGATAAAAAATTACTTTAAAAATAAATGTAAATCAAGTTCTAGGAATTAGATATAGATGAAGATGAAAGCATTAATTTCGAAGAGTTTTATAAATACAATAAATACTTGAGGTATAAGTATGGATGGGGAGCTATTCCCAATGTAGATTTGCTTGTAAAAATGTTTAATTTTTATGATAAAGACTAGTCAGGATTTATTGATAAATCTGAATCGTATGGTAAATTGCTTTAACTTACAATTCATATATTAAAAGTTAAATTATATTTTTAAAGACCTCCTTTTTGCATCAATGCTTAGGATTCATGGATAGGCAACGAGTTAAATATTGTTTTGGAGCGATTATCTAGAAAAACTATAAAAAAATTTAAAAGGTGATAAATTGTAGGAATAATATAAGAATGAAAGAGCAGAGTCATATGAGATGTCAAAATAAAATAATAACGACAATAGTTTAAATAAAAAAAGTCAATATCCTAGTATAGAATCGGTAGATTATATAAAGCTAAAAAGAAAGAATTAAATTTCGGAATTATAATTACAAGAGTAAATTTATATACTTAAAAGATAGAGAGCTCAAATAAAAATACTTATTTCAGACAAATAGCTCCGAGAAGAGTAAATAAAAAATTTAACATTTTAAAAAATTTAAAGTTAAATCAATTATAAACAGAAAATTATAAATACTTTGGAAATAAGCCGATTAAAATGGAAATGGTAGAGTAAGTATAAATGAAATTGAAACCGTATTAGAAATAATATAAAAAGATAATATTGGATTTGAGATCCCTTCTAATAGATTTTTACATATGATGTTTGAGTTTTTCAATAGAAAGATACATAGCTAATTAACTAGAGAATAATTTGATGATTTATTAATGACGCTATATTTTAAATATTTGGGATGGATAAATGGTTCGATTTAGCAATTAAAATCAAAAGTATCGAATTTCTTATTAAAAATAAATCCAATTTAGACGATAAACTAACATGTAGCTATAACATTTTATTCCTTTATTTTATTCGTATATATTATAATTTATATTCTAACTATCAAGGTTGAAGCAATTGCTAAGCAAGAGAGAATGATTAAAAGTTTCATTGCCGACAAATAAAAAATAAATTTATTTCTAGCATCGACTCTTGGCAAAGTAGATACACTGAAAGATGGCAGATTTGACAAAAAATAAATTTAATTATTTTATTTGTATTTAGAAAAGGAATTTTTGGTGAAAACAAATTTAAAATCCTTTATTATTAGTAATAGTTTTTCTTTTTATGACAAAAATAACGACAAATTTATAACATTCTAGCAAGCTAAAAACCTAGGATATGGGGTTATAATAAGGTAAATATAATTGCATATTATTAATATGGAATATTGCAAATTATTTTTGTAGACACTACTCATATCTGAATAGTAGATTAAGATATCTGAAATAAAAATTGGCCGAATTACAAAAAATAGAAGGGATAAAAGAAGAGTAAAATTAAATTTAGGAAGCTGTTAGCTCTTGGGAGATTTTATAATTGCTTTATTAGAAATAATATTTTATTATCTCCTATATTAAAAACAAAGATAAGATATTCAATTTTTTAAATGAAAAATATGAAAGTTACGATGTAGATGAATCAGGAAACATTTCCATGGATGAATTAAAAATTTCTTTAGAAGAATTATCAATTTAATTCGGATTTTCTTAGCCCACTGATTCTTTATTGCGTAATAACTTATATTTTAATGATATATATAAGTTTAGATAATAAAATTTGTTTATTTGTATACAGTAATATCATTCAGATTCTTTGATTAACAAGATATCGGCTCTTTGAGTAAAGAATAATTTGTAAATCTTTCATACTCATTCATTCTTAAAGGATATATGGCTACACTTAGGGGAATAAATAAAACGGAAAATGCAATTTGTAACAATTTTATAAAAAACACATATGAAAAGAGAGCCTATAAACGATCTTCTGTTTTATTTAAACTTTGGAGAAGTAAAGAAAGACAATAAATAAGAGAGTAATTTAGACTTAATAATTAGCAGATAATTCATTAGTAAGGGAATAAACGGAAAAGATTAGTAAGAGAAAATTATGAAGAGGAAATACGAACACTATTATATTAAAACCTTTTTCCTCTTTATATTACATAAGACAATCTCATTTATCTTCTAAAAGATAGAGGTAATATTATAATCGCTATATTATTATTATTAAGTATTTTTTAAATTTCTTTCTTTATGAAAGGAATGCTCAAATTATACTTTGACCAATAGTTTTATTTAGTTGATAAAAATAATGATAACCTTATTTAGATAAATGAAATTAAAGAATCGCTAAGGGAAATAAAACATGAAAAAAATATTGAAGTTCCCTCAGATCGTATGATTGATCTTATGTTTAGTTTCTATGACTAAGATAGGAATGAAGGTTTAGACAGAAAAGAATGCACAGATTTTTTTTCTAGATTAGTAAGAAAACCATTTCTTTTATCAATTATTTTAGTATATTATATATTTACTTATTAATTATTTTATAGTGATAAAATTTATTGGGTATTTAGATGGAACAATTTAATCTTATGAGTAATATTTGACTGATTTAGTATCCCAACTATCTTTATTATAAAGTTGAATATTATATATTAATAAATCATAATTATAAAAAAAATAAAATATATATATTTAAAATAAAAATATTAAAATATCGTTAAAAGTTGAACTACTATAGTATGGACTTTTAATGGGATGACTCTATGAACATTCATCAGTACATTTTTTATAATTTTCTAAAGCTTCGGGCAAAGGATTCGGCTCACAACTTTTATAGCATAATAGTTTTCGCTAAAGCCAAATATTTAATTTTATTATATGTTTAATACCATACTAAACCATTTTATATTTAAATTACCTATGAATATTATTCTAATTGTGTCAAAGCTTTATAATCAATGCAAGCTTGCGTTTATTTTTAAAAATCCACTTTTGCCTTATAAGTTGAATATGTATTATTTCCAGTTATATCTAAAATTATATAAGTGAGTAATTAAATGAATTTTTATTTTTCAATTAAAATTAGAATAAATAACATACCTAAACCTTCAACACATTTGGTATAAATAGCCACTTTTTCATTCCATTCTGTATTTCCATAAGTTGAATCTTTTGCAATGTTTTCTGTACATGTTTTTTCACAAATATCATATTTTTTAAATATAAATACTTCAGTAGGTCCAACCTCACAATCATCTTCACATATAAAATTATCATTATCTTTGCATTTAAGTAGGCAATATTATTTATATCCTTTTGCTTTAATATATTCCTATAATTGATAATTTTAATTCCCAACATATATTGGATCTATCTAACACTTACTGAGAATAAATTATTAAAAAATTCCCAAAATAAAAAATATTTTTGTAATAGTTTTATATAAAGTTCTGTTCATTGTTTATTTTATTATTATATAATTTATTTATTGTGATTTAAATTATAATATAATATTAGAGATATTATATTGTTATTTTTAGAGTTTAATAAATACTATATAAGAACAATTAATAATTATTAATAATATACAAAATATATAAATATATTAGTAACAAATAACAAATTCAATATTCATTATACTTAATTGTATCTGTTAGTTCATACTAATTAAAGTCAAGATCTAATTATTTATTCGTAAGATCATAGGGAAATAACACCATTACAATACAATTTATAATATTTAAAACGAAATATATTAAAAATTGTAAATATGGACTAATTTGGAACACATTGTATATAACAAACGGAGCCATTGCTCCTGCAAGTCTCGAAAGTCCATAATAATATCTAAATAATAAAATTATTATAAATTAGTACAAGTATCCTATAAATAAATTATAATAATAATATAATGTTACCCTGCTCCCATTGATCTATATTTAGTATTATATGTTTCAGTTACCATAACATTTAAACTTTGAAAGCATATTCTTTACATAAAATTGCTTAAGAATAGTCCAATTAGTAAAAAATTGACTTCACATTTATATATGGCTAGCATTATGACAGCCTAACATAAAAAAGCAAAAATTAAAGATTTCCTTCTACCAATACACTCCTGGTCTATAGTAAAATAAACTAAAATTAGAGCTAAAATGTCCCCCGTATTGATAAATGCAAAGTCTGACATTTTCTTTTTTTCAACACTTAATAAAAAAGGCAGTAGAAAATAATTCGCGCTTAACATAAAATTCATTGACCATCCAATTACCCAAAAAAGAATCGTTATTTTTCTATAGTCGAAATAAGTATTTTAGTTAAAAAAAAATACAGATTTAATTAATAAGTAGATACTTATTTTCACTTTCAAATAATCCTTTAAGCTCAGCTTTTTTGCATTCTTAATCTTACAAAAGAACAATAGTTTACCAACCATTTATCTACTTTATTTCTTAAGGACTAATCAGCTAATATCTTTCTTACTTATTTATCATCCCAATTTCATTCAATATACTGATCGCCATATAAGATTTGTCAATTTAAAACAAATATCTCGGAGATTCTTTTAAATAGTATATGCATCCAAATAAAACAATAAAACAGGGAATTGCATTAGCGATAGCCATTGCTCTCCAATTTCTTTTTTCATAAAAATAATTATGTATCTCATTTATATAAATAAAGTATAAAAATTAATATACCCAGTATTAAAGTCGCTCATAAAAATCTATCCTAATAATATTGTATACCATTTACCTAAATACTCAAATAATACAGGGCATATATTTGCTCTACCCCTTAATCTTTAAACAACAATTTCCGAAATCACCTTGCAATTAGTATTTATTTATAAAAAAACTATAATTAAGCATATAATAGATAATTTTTACGACATAAGATAGAGGTAGAGTCATTCCATTTACAAATCCATAAAAGAATCTTAATATAATCATAAAATAAATTTCTGTCACAATTGATGTCATTAAAACGACAATAAGTTACAATCCTGTACTTTATAATAAAAAAAAGAGCGAAATTTTAATTAAAATAAATATAAGTTGCAATGACTTTACCTATATATCATAGTTCTTCTTCTTCCAAATTAATCTGATAAATGTCCTGATGTAATATTTCCTAAAAACATTCCTAGAAAAAAACATGAACCAAGTAATTGAATATAAAACGGAGTAAGTTTCCACTCATTTTCCAACATCGGATTCATCAATATGGTAAGCAATTATTCAGCTCCATCGTTAAAGTTTATAAATCCTAATATTAATAGGGTCATCTATTAAAATTTCCCAAATCCAATTTTTTAATTTAGTATGTCATCAAATGTAATTATCGATTCTTTTTGATACACATATTCCATTGAAAAAATTTATTTTTGTTAATTTCTAAATAGTGTTTATAATTTCTAAAAGATTTTAAATTATAAAACGTAATAAACAACAATATTTATATATACTATTTAATAAATATTCCCTATAATTTATTTCACAGAATAATTATAATTATTCTAATAAATATTTCAAAAACTCATTATTAATATTATTAATATTAATGATATTAATAATTAAATTAACATATCTAAAACTATTTTATTTATAAATATATGTATAAATCATTTAGAACAGAAATCTTTAAATTTGTTTACCATTCTTATATCATTAAATAATTGATTAGTATTGTTTTTTTCTATAATGTTCTTCCCAAATTAAAATTTTGGTTAGTTTTACCAAGAGCCTAGTAACTTTTTTTCATTATTATTTTTTATAGGTATTTATGAATATTTTTACTGAGTATCCTCCTATGTTTAAATATTATTTTTTTAGTTTTAATTCCTTAATTGTCTTAGTGGTTTTTAATATAATTATCTTTTTTTTATTTTTTTTCAAATTTTTCGTTCATTTCATTATAAATTGTTAGATTATTTTATTTTTCAAATTATTATGAAGATCTTTTATTTTTACTTTTCTTTTTTTACTAATAAGAATCAGTGTCACTATAATAATTATTTGATTTATCCGTCAGAATTTTTTATTAATTTGATACTTATTACTAGTATGAAATCTTTTCAGGATTATGGTTTGTATTCTAAATAAAAATTAAAAAAATTATTAAATAAGGAATAAATTATTAAAAATAATTTATAGCTTACCTCATTTTACGTTATTTACAATTGGTTTTTAAATTTATTAGATATACTTATATTATGTTCATCAAGTTTTTGCAATGGATTACTCGGGGCATCGACACATTTACTCTATTATAATTTAATTGCATTTTTTCTCTATTATTCTGTCATTCCTAATTTATTTGGTTTTTTTTTATATTTTTATATATCTTAAAATAGTCTTCTACTTAAATCTATCACTTACTCCTCATTTTCCTTATTATTATCTATTATTTATAGGTTATCCAAATTAAATTCTCCTATTCCAAACTCTTCTAATAGAGTAAGTTCATCAATGCAATCATTAGAATCATTTTTTAAACCTTCAATTAATTAAAATTCTTTACCATAGACTAGACGACTATCTTAGGACACCTAATAAGTAACTTGCACATTTTAATTTTGAGTTTCTAAGCATTTAGATAAGATTACTTTTATCTGATTATTATTTGTATTTTTTAAGTAATCTTGTTTTGTTAGGAATTTTTTCATATATTCTAATGCCTTAAAAATGCTGGGATCTTATGTTTATAATTTTTCCAAATTATCAAAGTTGATAAGTTTATCTTAATTTTCTATACAGTTTACCATTCCAACACAATTTATTTCCAGAAAAGAAATTTATTTGATTAAAAGCGCATATGAAACGACTTAAGAAGAATTATACTTTCCACACATCTAAAAGGTATGATGAATGTTATTAGAATTTATTTTATTATAAATTTTACAATTTATTTAAATTTACCTAATAATCTAATAAATTAAATATATATCCAGCCGAGCTTTAAGCTTTTTAAGTTCTGCTTGCATTTTTTAAAGCAATATCATATATATCCTTTGAAACTACTGCATTATAGTGAAATTCGTCATCTGATATTGTGATGCCATAATATTATTTATTTCCTCTTTAAAATTAACTATTGATCTATACAATCTAAAGTATGCAAGAGGGAGTTTTAATAGATTTGCCATTATTTTATAGCAAACTGTAAATATGCTTTATTAAACAATTTTTAAACTTTAAACTATGAATTAGATCTGATGTTTGCTGATTTTAGTTATATGTTTCCATTGTAATTTAGAAATTAATTTAATAAACTATTCTAAAAAATTTATTTTGTGCTTTAAAATCGATAAATTTTAAATTAATTTTTGTGGTGTACTATGTAAATTATATATTTAATCAATTACTTGAAATAAGAAAATTTTTAAAATTTTGTTAATAGAAATATAATAATAAAAATTAAATAATAATTAAATTTATTTTTTAAATCTATTTTTTACCTCTAGCCACAGTATACAATATAAATTATAAAATTAATAATATTTTAAAAACTTTATTATTTCATATATATAATATTAGCTATAATAATACATATCTAATTCATTAAAAAGCACTTTCCATCCAATTTAATGGTTTTCTTTTCCACATAGGCCAGGCAGGAACGAATATCTAATTAATATATTTATTATTTTTTATTTAAAAATGTCAGATTGAATTTTTATTTTATTTTTACAACAATGCAAAATATTAACGCAGCTAAAACTGAATAAACACATATGCTGAATTACTACATAAAAAATGCTACAATAAACGAAAGTACCTAATTATTTGTATTAAATTTCTATAATAAGCTGAACTATATAATGAAATTTTTATATTATTTACACCGACAATCAAAATTATATTTCTTGCAAGAGGTTCACATTTTTACTATGAATCAAAATCCTATGTAAATTTAAAACTCATTTTAATTTTTACTATTTAAAATTTATAGAAAAATATGTAAAAGAGATTCTTATTACCATTTCATTAAAATATATATAAATTCTTTTTAACAAATCGTCTTTTGCCATTTTTAATAAAATTGTTTTCTTTAAAATTATAAGTTTTTACGAAAAATATTACCAAGCTGTATAATTTTTTTTATATTTTATTTCAATTAATTTATTTGGTTACACGTTTATAATTAAAAAAAGTATGTTATTATTATAATCTTATATTATAAAAAATTAAAGAATCAATGAATTGTATGTGGCTAACTATTAGCCATTGACTTAAGAAAGTATAATATACAATTTAATTTTTATATAATTTAATAAATTATCTATATTCACTATTAATGGTGATTGAAAATATTTCTACAGTCTTCTTTATATAATTTTAGTAATTTTTAACTTATATCTTCTAATTTGAATGGGTCTACAATAGATGTAATATTGTTTTTTTAAATTTAAGAATCAATAAAATTGTAAATGTTAAGCATTTTTAATTCCTCCTCCTCTTGCTAAAAATACTGTTTAGTGCAAACTAAACTTTCATCAGCATATTTTTTTTTAAATATACTTTTAGAATCTTAAAATAATACAATTTAATACTTACATTATATATTAATTAAAGTTATTTTACTATTTTCAAAGAATGGATTTGGGTTTTTAATAGGCTGTGGTTGTTTAGGCTTATCTAACACATATTTAATAGAATTAATGATCTTTGTTTTATGAGGAGTTTTCGAGTTTCTCAAATAGAGCTATAAATTTTCTTTTAAGTCAATATTAATAATTGGCTTTAATCCTTTGGGCTTTCCTATCTATTTAGCCAACTCTTTTCTTGCTTGTGTAAATGAAATCTCATTTTTCGCCTTTTCGCTGAGTTTAGATGAAAATTTTGTGCTGTGGGCGATGTATTTTAGCTTAAGAAAAATTCGTTATTTTTGCTATGAGAAGTGCATGTATTATTTAGTGAAGAATATTTCCCATTAGAATTTTTGCTTGTTTAGGCCTAAGAAATGTTATTGTTATTATTATTATTTTAGGAATAAGGAAGTAATAATTAAAACTCTTCTCTTGAAATCCTTTAATGGGGAATATCTACTTTATTTTTAACTTTTTTATTTTATTCAGAATTTGGCCTGTGACTTATAAATTCGAAGCAAGGATGGAGATTTGTCTTTTTAAACTCTAGCAAATAGGGCATATGAATAATTTTATCAGTTAAAAATTCAGATTCTAATGCCTACATTTAAGTATGAAAATCCTTTTACTTTTTTATATATATTTGTTACTATTTTTTTAGCTATTTTTTGGCATTTTATCTATATTCTTCTTATAATTTTTATAGTCCTGCTTTATACTTAGTTTTAGACAACTCTATATCTGAAAATTCCTACTCTGGTCCGAATTGTAATTATTTTTTTTATTATCTTTACTAATAATCATTTGCTGTATAAGATCTGGATTTTTATGTATTTTGCAAATAATTATTAATATTTTAGGTTTTTTTAACTTATTCTGTATTTTTGCAATTTGAGATATCTCTAATATCACAATTATTAAAACTTTAGAACTATGTTTTCTAATTTTTATGGTATATAGTTCTTTATCTGTCGAGAGGGTTTTATTTCTTTTAAACATAATAACCTAAATGCTTTTAAGGGTCTAAGTATATTTGTTATAAATCTTTTTTTAATCTGTAATGGTAGAATGATTCATTAAGGTAGATTTTAGTTAAACTACAATTTTTTTTATTTTTATTTAATTAGCTTGAATTAAAATAATAAAATAAAGGAGCATATTTTATTGACAACTAAAAATTAATTTTATTTATTTATTAATTATTTTTCTATAATAAGGCTATTATGTAAATTATTATTAAGGGTAGAGAAAAAAACAAAAAATAGTATATATATATCTCAATATAACTGGGTTTAATTTATTAATTTTCTAATAATAATGGAAAACAAAAATAAGATTCAAAATCCTATAGTATGGGTAGATCTGGAAATGACAGGTTTAAATATAGAGAAAGGTGATTAAATTATAGAAGTTGCAGTATTGGTAACAGATGGAGATTTGGAAAATGTTCATGAAGGTCCAGAAGAAGCAATTAAAACCTCAAAATAAATATTAGATAATATGGATCCTTGGTGTATTGAATAGCATGGAAAAAGTGGATTAACTTAAAAGTGCTTATAGAGCAATACTACAATTGAAGAAGTAGAATAGAAAATTTTAAAATTCTTGAAACATCTTAAAATTGGTAATAATATTTTTATTATTATAATTAAATATGGAATTGTTTTCCATAATAATTTAGTAAATTTTTATGTTTTTTAGAAAAGGGAACAGCAATTTTAGGAGGAAATAGTGTTTATATGGATCGATTGTTTATGAGAAAATATATGAAAGATTTTGATTAGTATCTCCACTATAGAATTTTAGATGTAAGCACTATAAAAGAATGTACAAGAAGATGGTATCCTAAAGAATTTTAAAAGATGCCACCGAAAGGATTATCTCATAGAGCTTTAGACGATATAAGAGAAAGCATAAATGAATTAAAATATTATAGATAAAACGTGTTTATATAAAAGTAATGAAATATTTAATAATTTTTATAAACTAAATCACTTTTTATTATAAATTGTTATTATTCATTTGTAAATTGTTATTATTCATTTGTAAATCTATTATTTATGTACAATTTATTATTATAATAATAATAAATAATTAAATATACGATACAAATACCTAAATTATTCATTTTTACATTATTTCTATTTATTATATTATAGTGATACAGTATTATAAATTAATATATATAGTAATAATAATTGTTAAATATTATAATAATATATATATAAGTTAATATATATTTTATAAAAAATTTATTAATAATTCTATTCATATATTTTTAAACAAAAAATATGAATAGTTTTATATTTATATATAATTAAATTAAAATAAATAAATCAAGTAGTGACCATATATATTCAATGTTTGACTAAAATTCCATTTAATTTATCAAGTTCTTTACATATATCTTCAAGATCTTGGTTTGATACATTTAACTAACTCATTTAATATATGAATTCGTCACAAAATATATCAAAATGATATTCATTTAATAATTATTTTTCACATTTACTGCCGTTATTATTTATTAGTTTTATAAACTACTATTTTCTATATTATCTTTGTGATGGATTTCATTATTATTTCCATCTTAAGGTTTATCTAAATATTAGTGTTATTTGTATGAAAGATCATGAGGATGACCATTGGAATATTTATTGCATTTAGATTATTATTTAAAATGTTAAAATAGATAATCAAGTATAAAGTCTTTCATTTCTTATAGATCTTATTCAGAGTACATTTATTTTACATTTTTTATTAATATAATATTATCATATACTCTATTTAATACTATTTTTAACGATACTTTACCTCCTATACGACAGATTATTGGTTATTTTTTAAGTGGGTGTCTGTACACATGTTTTTTACAAGATTATCTTTAGAAAATTTTTGAATATACCATCCACCCAGCAAACGAGGCCAATCCTGACAAAAGGATCAGTTTTTCATATTTAATTCCCATTATTCCTGATTAAAATAATGCCTTATTTTATTAAATTTTATATTATTTTTATTGTTTTGATTTCTTTTAAGGTTGTTGATGCTTTTTTTTTTTATTTATTTTTTTTTCTTTTTCTTCTTTTTGATTAATATTATTCAGACCCATGTGGATTAGTGCTTGTTATAAATCGGCAGTTGAAGAAAAAAGACTCATATTTACTTCCTTTTAAAACTAGAAAATTATATTGAAAATTCCTACCTATATTTCCAATGAAAAGCCTTTTAAAGCCATAAATATTATAGAATCCAGATGTTAATCTTTGAAATAATATCACAAAAATTTTTCTATATATTTTAATATCTTATCCTTCACATTATTACATCTGAAATCTAATAAATAAATAATAATATTTTAATAAATTAAAAGATATTTAAATCAACAAATTACATTTTAAAATTAAAATTATAAGACAATTATTTTATAAATTGTTTATATTATATTACACTATATTACAAAAATTTGGAAAAAAATTCCTTATGATTTTAAAAATGATTTATTTTTATCATGTTATTTCTAATAAAATTTTACGTCATTTAATTAGAAACTTACAAAGTTGCTTACATCATATATCAATGAATTAATATTAAACTATCATACAAATTTATACAAAGTTTTAAACCAGTAAACCTAAATTACTAAATTTTAATAAAATTTTATATTAAATTGATTTTTATATGTTATATGTGACTATTTCTTATCCTCTTGACAATATCTCAACATTCTTACTTATTAATGTTATTTTGTTAAATATATTTTATAGTTAAATAGAATAAGAAGCAAGAAAATCAGTAATTAATGTATTAACTTACGTCATAATGTGGCAATATTTATACAAATTATTACGTAATCCAAAGATTCACATAATATAATACTATAACAATAATATATTAAAAATTAACCACTTTATTAAAAATAAAAATATTAAAATTGCCCCAAATTTTAAATTTTATTAATAAATATGATGTAAAACAGATTTCATGATTAATCTATTAGATATTTTATCTTAAAATAAATTATATTAAATTCTTGATATTCAGTTCAAAAAATTCTTTATTTTATAAAATCTAAGTAAAAAATCAGCTATATAATAAATATTATAAAAGTGTCAAAATCTAGTATAGTAATACAAACATCATAATATATTAAAATGCGCATATGTATGCATATTATTAATAGCTATATTTTAGAGCTTAATATAAGAGCATAATTTAAAAACTATATAAATTTCTAAGATATTTATAGTATATTGACTAGTTAAATTTTACATTTTATAAAAATTTATTATTAAATTTTTATCTACTATTAAATATTCTTGTGTTAGCAATTTGATTATATTTTTTGTGTATATTGGAATACAACACACAAATAATAATTAGGGTTTCTTTAATGTTGTGATTATAATAAATTACAAATATTTCAAGCAAATGAATAACGAGGTAAAAGAGAAATAGCTTCAGTAGCAAGATTAGCAGAAGCAAAATGAATAACCTAAAAGTATTTCTTTTAATTCTACACAGCATAAGTAATAAGATAATAACTTGGCAGTTTAAGCCATATAAGTTAAGAATAAGCCTATAGTTAATAGATTGATTGTTACAGAATTGGGATTAAATATGATGAAAGATGTGGAAGAAGAAAAGGAAGTCGTATAGGAATTAAAAAAAAGAAGAAAATAAATAGAATAGCAGAAACAATAGAAAAATAATGAAGATACAACAGTTTATGTAGCGCAATTACTCTAGGATAATAATTAAAAAACTTCTATTTCAATAAACGAAAAAGTGACGCTCGCTACTTAACCAGCTTCCTAGCCTGGTTCTATAAGACATGTAAAATCAATGGAGGGGCTTTTCTATAAACATCTTCCTCAAGATATGAAAACTCCCTACATCCAAAAATAAATTTCGAAATTTTCTAAATAAATTATGAATCCTGTAAATTCAATTCTTAATTAAAACCACAACAGTTCAATAGCCATAAATAACTCTATGGTCAGAGGAAATAATACCAATTGGTTAAACTCAATAAATGACAATACTTTAGAATCTAAGTAATTACAATAATTATATATGCAAGATGATACATATGCTTTAGATAAATATAATAAAGTAAATATAATTGTAGTTAAGAATCAAAATTCTTAGTAATTAAATTTCATTTCAAATAATTCATTAGGTTTTATACGCTGAGTCAAAAATTGACCATATTCATAGAAGATATAAGGAATATTAGAAAACTCATGATAAATTTAAGAAAAAGTAGGTGCTAGATATCAATTTTAGATCTAAAGAAAGGTAGATGAAAATGCTAAGAAACTTGTTTTGCTGGAAGAAATAGGAAAAGAACATGCTGAATTAATAGATATTTTGCATAGATCAACCATGTATAAATAGAGAAAAGAATAGAGAAATTTTGATTTTATGAAAAATAAATATCTAACAGACTGGACTAAATTCAAATTACCAAAGCTAACATAAAAAAGTTTAAAAAATCATAAGAGATTTGATAAATATCAAAATAGACCTATTCAATGACTATAATATTAAACACAATCCATCCTATATTATATTATTATTAAATTTTACTAATATAGTTATTTATTTTTATCTGAGTTTTCTTCAAAATTTAATGCTCGTGTTACTTTTATTTAAGTAATATGAAATATACATATAAATATTTTAATTTTATTATTTGATTCTATATGTGTGGTAGAAATTGATACTATAAACTAAATATACAATATTAAATTCTCAAATTTCTTTAATTTTATTTAACATAGCTTATTATATTAAAATAAAAGGTAAGCATTCAATACAAATATATTTAGTATAATAGGTATATAATTTATTTAAATAATTGATGGATTTATTACCTTTAATTTAAATAATTAATATGCATATTTTTTATAATATTAATAAATCATTTATATCTGGGTTTAGTTTAAGATCCAAATTTTCTCTTTCTTCTTTTCTTTTTAGCAACTTCGTGTGTTTTATTTCTCATTGAATATATTAATTCTAAATCATCATTTAAAGGATCATTGCATACTATTATAGGATGTTCTACATTCTTTTCCATTAATTTAATATAAGCTTCTTATTCTTATTTTGAAGGTCTTATTACTTCAGGATAAAGCTATATTTATTAATCCTATAAGTTATAAGTTTTATATTATAATTCAGGTTCAGGAAACTAAAAGCTAAATTTGCAAATCGGTTATTAAACCTATCTCTTTATGATTTGAGATTATAAAAATTAAATTGCTTTTCTTGCTATCATATTTATACTTATTACTTCTTAACTTAATTATTTACTAAACTTTTGTTTAATTTATAATATTAACAAAGCTATTTAATTTTTACTTTATTATAAATTAATTTTGGTTATAAAGGTATTATCGAAATTTACTAGAGAAGATAGAGCCTCATACTTTTCTGTAATATTCTTGCTAAATAAAATAAAATAATAATTTAGTTTTGAAAAAAAAAAATTGCTTACTCATATTAATTTATTTTTTATAAATATTTTATGAATATGGATATTAGAAAAAAGTAATTATAGTTGATAGAGTATTTTTAAATATGATTTAAATTAAATTAAAAAAAAAAAAAAAAAAAAAATTCCTTATAATTTTACAAAAAAAAAATATTTTTATAATTTACTTAAATGAAAAATTGGTAGAAATTATATTGAAGTCCTCGAAAATTAGTAAAAAATAAATTCAATAAATTTTATTTTCTCTGGTTTAAAGAAGAGAAAGAAGTGTTCTAAAAGAAAGAATATTAATATATAATAATAAATTAATAAATCAAGGAAATAAATCAAGCATTATCTAAAAAAAAAAAAAAAATATCCTTTTATAGAAAAAAAATTATTAAAACAGAAATCATGTCTGATTAACAAAGATCGTATGGGTATATGCACTCTCCTGAAATGTCATAATTTTAAAGTCCTAAGCCAAATGTTAAGTAGCTTACTTCTCCATCATAATATGATAATAATACAAATTATTTATCAACAAATCCAAGTTATAAAGCATAAAACCAAAATTCCGATATTTAATACACTCAGTACCTAAATAGCAGTGCTTCACCAGAACAAAAATATGATTATAACCCCAGCTCATACAACCAGTACATTCCTAGTTATAAAACCGTTGCCACCACATATTAAGATACTTAAGAAAAGTCTTATAATATGTAACATAACAAAAATTCATCAATATAATATGACCCTTTGAATACTGCACCCTAGTCTTTTCATAAAAGCCAGTAATCGCCTCAGCAACTGGCTACCTATAACAACTCTCCGGAAAGAGATTACGATAAATATGGTTACAATTATCAGCCCAATTATTCTAGAACTATGACAAGTTATTCTCCTGAAAGATATCAATATGAGAAAAATAACACATAGTCATATAAATAATACGAACCTTATCAAAGTTTAGAAACACAACCGGATGCTTACCCCAAAGATATTGCATGTCAACCTTATGGATAAATTAAAGAAAATCAAGAACAATTTTACTAATAAAATGATCCCAACCCTCCTTACCTTGAAAATTTAAATGAGCATTATTTCTAATAACCTCAACCATTACCTCATCCTGAGAGAAATCTGAATGAATCTAAATTTTAATAGCCTTACTCTCCCGATAACAAATAGTAGACTAATTTTTAATATGTTTCTTACGATTAACAAACTATAAACTAACAGTAACCTAATCAATAATATCAAAATTTGCAATATTATCATTAAAATAATGTAAATCCTGAAAGTAATAATAGCCAATATACTCATTAATAGTAAGCAGATTACAATAGAGAGTAGAGCTAAAATATATAAGATGAAACATTTAGATAAGATGAAACATTTAGATAAGATGAAACATTTAGACAATAAAGTAGTGAAAAGTAAAAGCATACATAACCAGCAACTTCCACTCATTCCAAAAATCCCTATGATAATTAAACGCAAGCTTATTCTTTATAAGAATTATAAAATAAAAACTTAAATCTAAATAATGATTAAATGAGAAGTTATCCTGCTTCTAGAAATTATTCACCATATTAGCAAAGAAGTGCTTCTTAGGAAAGATAAAAAAGAGAAACTTATAAAGCAAAAAGAGGTAAAATTACAGTGCTAACCAAACCAAACGAAAAACCATAGAGAATTATTTTGAAAGATTCATATAATTCAGAAAGAACTTAGTATTATAATAGCTTATGGGAAGAATAGTAGGAAATATTGTAGTAGTAAACTAGAAGAAATTAAGATAGACTAAATTTTTTGATTTAATCACTATAAAATAATTGATAAAGAGAAATTAAAATCAAAAATTATTAATATATAAAATCTAATTTATAATATAATTTGATAATATTATTATTTTCGTAGTATCTATAAATGTGAGGTATATAATGATAAAAAATAAATAAATTTCTCATAGTATTTAAAACTATTTAATTTATTATATACACTTCATAAAATAATCTAATATGCTTTAGTTTTCATTTATATACTAAATATATATGATAAATATTATATATAAATTATTTAGATTCTCTAATATTATTTTTTAGATTTTATAGAATAAAATAGATAGATATTAAATTAAATGGTATCTGTTATAAAATTATATTATATTCTTTTCATAATAAATTTAAAGCTAAAATAATCTCAATAATTTTTAAAATTGAGGAATAAAAATAATTTAACTAGCTATTAATGAAATTAGTTGTTATTTATTTGATAATATAAATAAAAAATAATTTTAAAGAATTTATTTTAATTTATAGTTTATGTGACTTTGTTTATAGCATTTTTTGGGAGGATGTGTATTTAATTTTAGAAAAAAATTAATTAAATATAAATAAAACAAAATTAATTTTCCATTTATTGCACCATTTTCTTGAATAAAAATAGTTTCTCTTATAAATTTATTCTTCTAAGGTCTTCTAAATAAATATTTCCCAATTAATGATTTAACAGGAATAATAATAGTCATATTTTAAGACAAGTGCTTAATAATTTTTATTAGAAAGATAGGATTAGGAAAGTTTACCTTCAATTCCTTTAAAAAAAGAACTCGACCATAACAAAAGTAGTCACTATTTGGAAAACGCTAGTAACAAGTAATCTAGAAAGAGTTTATAAAAGCAATGCACATCAGAAAAAAAGTAAAGCAAATAATTTCCTCTAAATAGCTAATCAAATTTAAAGAATAATATGTATAAAGAAAAATTGCATAAAAAGGAAAATTCTTTAGCAATAACTTAAGATTAAAATGCAATATAAATTTCAGAATGTGATAATCTATTTCCTTAATTTGTTTAGAGGAGAAACTCGAGTGGAGGCGCTTATATGGATGATTTTAAACAAAGGAAGAAATCACTTTAATTAGAATGTATTAAAAATCCTGGAGATAATTCTAAAATATTGAATTTAAAAGCGAAAAATAATGTAGATAAAAAGAGGGCTATCTCGAATATTGGAAAAATCGACGCATTATCTTCAGATTAATACATTAATTACAATCCCAAAAATTAAAAAAATAACTTGCAACAGTAACTAAAACCCATTCGAATTAATACTTTAAATTCTCAACTATAAAAAAATAAACTCAATCAATTTTAAATTACTTAATACAACAATAAAAGTTATGAAAAAGCAACTTTTAATAATACATTTCATATAAATAAAGAACACAATTAATCTGAAAATAAGTAAAGTCAATAAGAAAGTTTTTCAAAGGAAAAGAATATCAGTACTTCTAAAATTCCACTGACTGATCGATCTTCTTCTTCTTAAAGAAAATATTCGATCACATAGTGTCACTATATGCAAAATACGGTCAGCAGTAATAATAATAAGGAATTTGTTGAAAGACTTTACAAAAATATAAAAAGTATAAAAATAAACTAGTAAAATAAAAAGCCATAATCAATTTCATTAGACCCTATTTAAGAATCACATTTGCTTTCTCAGCAAACTTACAGAGAAGGGTAAAACTATGCAGGCGGATAAAATAGAAAATTCTCTTATGAAGAAAATCAAAACTAAGTAAGTTCCGCTTCAAAGCAATAATAAGTCACTGTTTCTGTAGGTAAAAAGCCCAAAATACTTTCAAATTTAGAAAAAACGAATTAAGTTAAAAAGCAAATGCATAAGCAAGTGCTTAAAAATTTACAAAATCAAATAGATACATTAAAGTAAAATAACAAAGTTCACAGTTATATTCCTCTGAAAAAGTCATGTTAGGATAGATAAAGCTCTTCTTCATAAGAAAAAGAAAAGAAGAAGAAGAAAAAAAATAAAAAAAGCAATAAACTGACTTTGAAACCAATATAAAATAAATAAAAATCATCGATCGAATCATAGGTTTTATAAGCTTACACGGGAGTGGGTTTTACCAGAGGTCCTTACTTCTACATTGTTGAAAGTGGAAATAATTCATAGGTCATAAAGAATGCCTTAAATATACGTCCATGGTGGATTCAATCTGATGATAAGTCGTTTAATTTCAAATGGAAACCAACTTCTCACGGAATGATATACGAAGAATTAATTAAAATGAATAAGAAATTTCTAGTAAATCACATCTAAAACCATTCAGAAATTACAACGAAAAGCAAATTATTTTACAATATCCAAAGATTTGCCAACCAAAAAGGAATAGAAGTTTCCAAAATTACACCGAATACCTTCGTTTTCAACATAAATACTGACACCTATTTATCTGAATTAGAATAGTTTTTGAGTTACTTTCAAGAACAGGAGTAGAAAGAATCCTCTTTAAACGTGTATTTACTGAAGCCTCACGATATGAATTGTGGTAGGGGAATAAGTCTGTTCAATAATTTGGAATAGCTATATGATCTTCTTGCAGAATATGGAAGGGAAGATATTTTGGATTTAAAATTGAAAAAATTAATCTAAGAAAATAATTTGAACTCTCCCTAAAAATTAAATATTGAAGGAGGAGACATGGTAAGCAGTTGTAATAATAGATATTCTATGGATCAAACTGAATAAAATAACTAGAAACAGGATTCACTCAGATAGACTCTTCCCTATAAAAGTACGGAAATAAGATAAAGGTACCATAGCAATCTATTCAACACCTAGGCATGCAATTAAAATAATTAACCATTGGCGTAATCCGTGTATGCCTCAAAACCTGGATAGATAAGCAAAAGAAAAGGGTAATAATATATAAATGTGAATTTTTAATTCTAATCTATATAAAAATATATATTTATTAATTACTAGGATTTTTAGAATATAATAAATAATTTTATAAAAATATATTGAAGATCTGTATCTGGTGAATAAAAAAAATTTGATATAAGAGTTTGGGTATTAATAGATCATGATTTAAACTTTTATATGTATAAAGAAAGTTATGTAAGATTATCTGGGGAATAATTCAATCTAGACCCTAATAATTTGAACAATAAATTTATTCATTTAACGAACAATGCTATTCAAAAGTACGGGGAAAATTACGGAAAAGAGGAAAGCGGAAACATAATTAAGACTTCCAAACTAGGGGTAATTAATTTAATACCATTTTTAATTTTTACTGTATAATATGTTAAATTTCTATTTATCTTTAAAGGAGTATATGAAAAGTAATAATGAACCATTTTAAATGAGCAAAATTATGGAATAGATAAAAGAACTGATTATGATATCAATAGCATGTTCAAAAAGAGTATTTCAGAGAAGTACTATAAACTAGTCATGTTTTGAGCTATTTGGGTATGATTTCATGATTGATAAAAATGGGGTGCCCTTGCTTATAGAAATAAATACCAACCCTTCGCTTGACCAGAGTAATGAATTCCTTAATCATTTGATTCAGAGAATGATTAATGATTTACTTAGGATTACTATAGATAAAGTTTTTCCTCCAAATAAAAATTTAATAGAAAATCAAGAAAACTAAAATGATTTAAAATAATAGAATAACAACAACAATAATAATAGCAACAATAATAGTGATTAATAAAATATCATAGGAGTAAATCATTTTCCTTTGGAGGGGTACAAAAATGAGGAGAATTTGTGGGAAAAACTTGGATCTCTTAACTAAAGATACTAAAAACTATATAAATTTAAATATTTTAATATTTAGGAATATATTTGATACATTTACTTTACTAATAAATTATATTATTAAAAAATATACGTTTTTTTATTTTATTATAAAATAAATTTATGAAAAAAATAAAAATATAACCAAATAAAGTATTATTATTATATCAATTTCTCTTATCTTTATCTTCTTCCTTTGCATCTTTGATATCTAAAAACTCCTCATCGTTTATTTCCAATCCTTTTCAGAACTTTCTTAAACTTATTATTCCTAAGGATTTTGTTGTTATATAAATTACTCTTATTCCTAATGATTTATTCCTTATTGTGTATTTAGTTGTTAGAGATATGTATTTACATCAACTCCAGAATCATCCAAATCTTCTTCGTTAGCATCCTTGATATCTTAAAAATCCTCATCTTCTATTTCAAATCCTTCTTCGGAACTTTCTTAATCTATTAGTGCCTAAGGAATCTGCTGTTATATGAATTACTCTTATTCCTATAGATTTGCTTCTTATTGCTAAAAATATTAATTTACATCAATATCGGAATCATCCGAATCCCCTTCTTATAATATTTCTATTTAGAATTGTTCGTCAAGTTTTTATTTTATATCTTAATTTGTATTTAAATGTTTGTTTAAATACTTAAGTGTCTGCAATCTTTTTATTTATGGATTTTTAATTATAAGATTTTTTAAATTTTAAAATTAATAAAGAGCTCTTTGGTAAAAATTGGTCATTAAATCGAACATATTCATTAATATTTCGTCTTGATAAGGTTAAAAGTGAAATTCAAAAGGATTCAGAAAATGAGCTCGAGCATAATCCAAAGCTACTAAATTTCCTCCTTATTCAACTATATCCTAAATAAAACATTTTGAAATTTTTTATTAAAATTAATGCTAAAATATTTATATTTTACCCCTATAGTTAAGTCTGTTATAAATTATTTAATCCTATTATTCTAGAGAATAAACCTGGTTACTTGTTTCACCATATCTGTGTAGTGCTTTAGAAATATCTACTAGTTGGGTTATTGTTCATCATTAAAAATTATTCTTGCCATTCATTAACTCCTTAAATATGTAATGACAATTTTTCCAAATTTTTAAGTTATAAAATTATGTCGAAAAATAATTTAAAATCGAAAGTTCTTATTCTTTCTAAGCTTCCGCCAATTAAATTTTATAAATTCATTCCTTGTTTTGATTTCAAGTTCATTTACAATTTTTACAGTTTATCAAAATTTACTTCTCCTTTTAAAATTTCATTAAAGTCTTCATCTTAAAACCTTCTGCTTTTTTTACCGTACACATTTATATAGAGATCCTTAATCTGACTATACTTCGATGTCATCGCTATTTTTTCAAGAGAATTTCCCTTTAATTATGGGTAATATACAACATTCGAAAGTCTACACGTTTCAACTCTGACCAGAACCTGCCCTATTTGTTCTAACAGTTCTGGCAACTCAATTTTTATTTAGTCTATTCTGAATATCTTCAAATTTTTAAAAAATTTCTCTATATTTTAAAAAATTTCAATATATTCCTTATTATATGTTTAGGAAGATTATTTATCCTAATCACTAAGTTGCAGACTTAATTGCTCAATATGCTAAAATTTTTCATAATTTAATTTTTAAAAGACTTCGATCATATACAATTCTGAAGGATCAAGCATCTCAATTTATATAATATTATTCTAAATTTCTAGAGCCTTTCTAATAAATTATCCTGTTTAAGATTCGGATTTCTTTTTAGAACTGGCTTGTTGCAATAAATTCACAAAAGAAAGTGATTCTAATTTCTCTATATTTGTAAACAACATTGCCTTCAGAGGATGCAAATCATAATTTTTTTCGATATCACCATAATAATAAATTTACAAATGAGTTAAATGTTATAAATTCGACCTTAATGATTCGAAATTAAACAAAGTGAAAGTTTTTTATTTCTATTATTTTGAATTCTTGGAGAACTTATCATTGCTAGGTTTTCTTAAGTTGAGCATTAATAGTTATATGTATGGATAGCATTCAAGAATCATTTTTAGTATTTAATCTTGCTTGTCTTCAAATTCTTCAGAAAAATATATTATTAATTGTTCAACATCATTAAGTTTTAGATTTGATAATTGCTTTTTAGCAATTTCTAATTATTCTTCAAAAGATAGATTGGATTTTAAACTAAAGGTAATTTATTCCATAATTCCATCTATTTCAATTTCGATTTTAGTTTTACGAGAATAAGTTATGATTTTTAATATCTTTTTGTATTCTCCAAAGGCTACTTATTTATTGTTTTACTAATTCATATTCTACTACATTTTTACTTTAGGTTATTAGTTGAAATTTTTTTTTTAACTTTTAAATCTATATTATTTAATTATTAAGTATTGCTTAACATGTATTTAAATATTTCTAGGAATTATTAACAAATAATATATTTTAATTTATAATAAGCTAATAGCATTGTTATAATATATAATTATATAAAACAATTTATATTGATTAAACTTTTATATATAGTTTAAAGTAGAAAATTAAAAAAATTATTTATAATAACAATAATCATATATTTTTGTATAGAATAGGTTCTATGATATTGTTAAATCTTTATAACTCAAATGGTTTTGGTACATAACCATCAATAAATTAAGTTTTCTTTAAAGTGTTTAAGGTATCTAAGAATAATGATTGATTATTTTTTATATGTCAAAAATAAATATTATTTTACCCTCCCCTTCACCGGTACATAAAATAGTGATCACATTAGGACATATATGTTTAATTTTTTTTGATGTATCAATTCCATCAAGAGGCTGCATGTTTTTATCTATAGTATTAGCATATAATATAAATGATAATTAGTTATATATTTATATATTACCTATAATTAATAGATCTATTGAATGGCATTAGGCTATTTAAATGGCACTTTTACCATTTAATGCTGTATGCAAGGTATATGAAGCAAAGGGCTGGGTTAATAAAATTTGTATAGCCTTAATATTGAAAGATTCATCATCAACAATTAAAATATTTTTAAAACGGCAGATGTACATAAAATTTTCAGGAATAAATATCTTTTTATTTTATAAATCTGTTGATACTTCTTAATTATTATATTTCGGACTTTCTACTCTATCCAGAGTCTCAGAATACTTATTGTACTAGTTTAATATTACACTAGAACTGGAATGGCTAAAATTATTTTTACTAGAGGTTAGAAATTAGAAATGGAATTTGTCTTTTTCCTTCATTGGATAAAAAGTATCATCTTTTTAACTATTGATCATTGAAGTGAATGACTAATTTAAATGATGACTATTTCCATGCATATTTACTTACTAAATTGAAGTATTATTATTTTAGTTCTGCCCTTACATATTTATAGATTGTTTGGGAAATTAAGAGAAGGTATTATTGGTATTCGAAGTATTTTAACTGTACAAATTTGTCATTGTTTTGGTTGGGCCATTCTCAATAACTTACTAACATTCAGTATTTTATTTCTTTTTATTAGATAAGGGGCTTATGCATAATCTGGAATTATGCCTTTCTATTCTTCTTTCTATTGCTTAAGTATTTGAATTACCAATGTTATTAACTAATGGCTGGAATTATTGAAATTGATTATTATATATCATTGATTATTATTAATGCTTGATGCTATTATAAAATGTTATATTTTATTGGTATTGATAATGTTAACTAGTACCCATATTGTGCCGTCCATTTTATATGGCAACCGACTCATGGTATTTTTAAGACTTGTCTATATGATTAAACAAAAAGTTAGAATTTTCTTGCTTCAGATCTCTTGGTGTGGGTAGGGATATTGCTGATCCAGTAGTTGAGTAATTCGGTTTTGGTTTGTTTAGTACACTGATGAATTTCTGCTTTTAATTATTGTATTTTTTTGGCAACTGTATGGAAAGCTATTCCTATTCATATACATCGTTAATAGCTTAACCTGATATATCTTAAAATATTAGAAAAGAAAAAGAACTTCCTTTACCATCTTACGACTATACATCAATTTTTTCTTCAGGGCCTAAAAAACTAACTAAACTTTGACAAATGCACAACCCTTAAAATATTTTCTATTTTAGTAATTATCAATTTTTACTTTCATATATTTACCTATCCCTACTCCATAAGACCCGGTCTCTTTATCTTCTGAATGAAAAGCTTGAAATAAATTATCTATGGTATATTGACTCATTCCCACTCCGGTATCTTATATGGTTATTCTAACTAGATTTTTACCTTAATTGGGTTATTAATTTTCATTATCAAGCTTTTGTACAATAATAGTGATGTTTCCTTCCTCGGTATACTTTAGTGAATTACTCAGCAAGTTCATAATAATTTGTTTGAGACGCAAAGGGTCCGTGTTCAAAAAAATATCATCTTCAAATCCATTTTTTTATAAAATCAATTATACATCATTTTTTTCTTTTAACTTTTCTTATAAAATCGAGACACACTGGTTTATAATATCATTTAAACTTGTATTGGTAGGGAATATCTTTAATTTCTAATTTCTCAATAATTAATAATCAGTTAAATCCTTCACTAAAAGGTCAAGCATCTAAGCCTGATTTTAAACCTTAAATAAATAAAATTTAATTAATACATTTATGGTTTTTATTTTGTATTTTTTACTTTCGGTAATATCTATTATACTTATTCTAAATTATTCTAATTAATTTCAGAATATATCTCTTTTATATAAGTAATTATTCCATTTATTGGATTTTTAAGATCGTGTATAACATAGGCCATAAGTTTATCTTTCATGTCATTTAAGGTTCTCATTTCTTTTACTTTTATTCTATCTGTCGCATCATTAAACATAATTATAACTGATTCTTCATTATCCCATAAAATAGAGTCAATTTTTATATCGAAATTATGGGTTATTTCTAATTGCTCTTCTACTATATTTTACTATATAAAGCTTTTGCTATTTATATTGTATTAGCCAATAATCTAACTATTTTCATTATTTAATTTATTATAAATGCTATCTAATAAATAAACTTCATTTCTTTCTAAAATATGGTCTTCTTAATCTGTACTACTTTTAATGCAATTTTTATTATAGATTGGCTCTTTTCTATATTTTATTTGTTTTAAAATTTGTTAAATATACTCATCTTTTTATTTTTGATCCATATTCATTTCTAAAGTAGGAAAATAAGACATAAAGGTTTGATTTACGAAGGGATAGGTTATTTAATTCTAACAATGCAATGATTCATTTGGAAGCAGCTTCGCTACCACAATCCCTTCAGGATATTTTTCGTCTATCATTTTAAACATGCAATTCAGAGTATTGCTATTCAACTTGACTTTTTGGTAGCTTTTCAATTTGTATTTTTCATTAATAAAAATTATGAACATTACTAATAAGCTGAAAAAGATTATAATTAATATCACTGACATTTCAGGATAAAATTTTATGCACATATATAATCCTTGTAGACCGATAGCAATAAATTTGAATTCAAAGTAAAGTATAAAAACACTAAATGAAGCCACCATGCAGCTATAAAATCCTAAAATCCACATATAATCGCCATTTTCGCCATAAGTTTAAAAATGATTTTCAATATTTATTATAAGGAGTAAAAGAGCCAGTAGGCTCAAAATAAAAAATATATTTTTATATTATATCTTTTGGTAAAGTAGGAGAAAGTGGTAAAACCAATTTAAAATATGTGCATATATATGATATTTTCTTTATTTTTAAATCTTATACCTGATTACATTACTATTTCTGATAATAAAACTATTAATCTTACAATTCCTTATATTTAGGAGCATATTAGATAGTATTATGAGAATTATTTACATTTTTATTATTAATTCAAAGCGTATTATTCTTTGAGGAACTGATCTTTCAATTAAAATTTTAGTAAATCTTTAAATTGGCTATAATATTTTTAGATATGTATATTCATCTATACACTTATTTATTTATTCTATATGTAATTATTTTTTTTACTCCTACTAATCAATTTATTTTAGAATATTTATTTTTATTATACCACTCAATATTAATATACAGGATCTCTATTTCTCTAAAAGTTTTCATTAATCAATTAATAAAAATAATACCTCCTGATTTTGTTTGTTAATTTATCGTTTAACAATAAAGAAATTTTATTATTTTGTCTAAATTTCTATTTACTGAAATGTTATATAAATTACTTAGTAAAATAAATAGACACACAATTTTGCGAATAAAAAATATTATATAAATATATAATTTAAAAATATTATTATTATTAAAATTTATAATATTACAAATGAAAAAAGGTTTATTATCAATATTAAAACAAATATAGTATTTTTAATCTTTAATTGCATTTATTGTTTTTTTATACAATTATTTTTCATAAAATGCCACGTATATATATTAAAAAGAATAAAATAATATTTGTGAAGTATATGCTATTTAATATAAAGAAATAATATATTATAATTTCCCAATTACACTCCTCTTTAGAGTAATTAAACTGAAAGAAATTAATTTCTTCAAAAACTACTTTTTAATAATCCAATTATTAAAAATTAAGAAAAATAACATATACAAATAATTTTAATACAAAACTAATAATAAATGGTCGAACTAGTTTGGGCATTGGCCCGAAGTGTGGGACAAATCTTCATGTTTGACTACTTCCACAAAGAAAATTCTTATTCTATGATTTCTAAAATTAACATGGTTACATTTTTCATATTGATAATATACAAAGCAATAAAATATAAAATGATGCACCATGATAATCTTCACAGAATTATAAGCGCAGAAAACGTAAATTACATTATTACGAATTAATAAATGAAATCTAACATAAAACTTTAAATGAATTTTATTATTAATTTATAGATACCTTATCTAATTTTGTTAGTTGTCTTAACTTTCATAAATTAATCGTTTTATGTATTTAATCTAGTTACCTATTCTTTCATTGTGTAATTATTTTTCTTGAAGTTTTAAATTATGTTCAAGTAAATCTAATTTATTATGTGTATAGCATTGATTTAGGAGATTAGTTGTATGCAATGGCTTCTTACTATATGAGATTATCTACTGGCTAAGAAAAAGAAAAGCGATATAGAAATGTATGTATACAATGATATGAAAAAATTTTGATTTTGCAATTAAAATTTAAATATTTTCAAGGGCTATCTCACAGTTCTGCAGGTAATTTTAGTTGTCGTTGTATTTGGAATGGATGTAGAACTTGATAATTTAGTTATGGGGGCATTTTTTGTGTCAATAGAAATTCTTACCAAATCTTTAAGATTTAAAATTTTAAAGAAAAGAGCATTAGACCAAGTTCCTTTAGACTTTGCTTCTATTGTTTTATCCTTAGGAATTCATATTGCGGTTGCAATTTCAAATGTAAATTATGACTTTTTTTTAAAAATTTTAATTATTTTTTATATAATTTTATTCTGGAATAGGCCATATCGAGTGATTTGTCAGATAAGAATTCTGATTAAGGATAATAGGAACCGAAAGAAGAATTCTTCCATTATAAAGGATTGTTTTAATTGTTAGGGTTTATAGCAATTTTAGTTTTATTTTCTATAACTAATAATGACGGGCTAAAGGCTAAAAAAACCCAAAATTTTAACAGAAATCAATATTAATCTTTAATTTTATGGGGCCTGTTAATTCTTAATAAATATATGGATCCTTAGGAAATGGAATGGTCGAGCTGGACTTTAATAATTCTATATGGAATCCTAGGTATATTAGAATTATATAATATAAAAGAGGAAGAAGATGATGGACTTTTGATATCGACAAATACTTAGCATTTGAGCAAAATTGAAAGTTACTCTGAAATTAGTATGAAAAACTTCATATTGCATATTAAAAGAAATAAGGATTCTAAAAAATTACTAATTTTATTGGCGTAAAATTAATCATAATTATCCGTTATTAAAATTTTATACATATTTATTTAATTTAATAATATATAGAATGAATTTCTCTTTTATGTTCGTGGAATTGATATACGGTGTTATTTCGAATAGTTTATCACTGATCGGAGATAGTGCTCACATGCTGTTTGATTCGTCAGCCCTAGCCATCGGTTTATACGCTTCATTTATGTCAAAACTATAGCCGTCTCTATTGTTTTCTTTCGGATACGAAAGATTTTAAGTTATTTCTGGATTTGTTAATGGACTATTTTTGCTTTTCATTGCATTTGACATTTTTGTTGAGTCGATAGAAAGGATTTTCAAGCCATAGGTTGTGTATTCTGAAAAAATGATGGTCGTCAGTATACTGGGGTTACTCATTAATTTCGTTGGACTGTGCTTTTTCAGCGAGCATGCTCACTAAGGATGTGTTGAACATAACCATGGAAGTGGCGAAACTCACGGAGAACATCAACACTGTCACTCCCACGAAGAGCCAAAAGAAAAGAAAAGTTGCAGTCATGGACATGATCATAGTCACAACCATAAACATGATCATGACCATGACCATGACCATAAACATGATCACGAACACGAACACGAACACAGCCATGAACATAATGAGAATCACCATCACCACGACCATGATCACAGTGGCCATAGTCATAGTCATAATGAAAACTTATCGGGAGTTTTTTTGCACATTTTGGCTGATACTTTAGGAAGTGTTGGTAAATAAACTATATAAATTTCCCTTTTTTAGAGTAAATTAAATAAGCTAAAACCATGTTTATAGGTGTTATTATAAGTTCTATTTTGATTCAATGGTACCAGTGGTATATTTCAGACCCTATCATGTCCTTTATCATATCTCTTCTGATATTTGTTAGTATTATTCCTTTAGTTAAATCAAGTACACTAATTCTTTTGTAAACCTATTAGCCCCACCAAGCTCCTTTACTTAAGACATTTACAAAAAAAGTAATAATATTGATTTTTAATAACTATTTCGTTTTACTATTTATTGATTTCTTGCCTTTTCAGTTGTCGGAAATGAATGAAGTCGTTTCTTATACTAATCTTAAATTTTACTCTTATACCTCTGACGCAGCTGTGCTTACAGTTAAAGTTTATGTCAAATCAAATGTAAATTAACAATATGCACTGGAGAAAATATAAGATATAGTCAAAAGAATAGGAAAAATCAAGTATTACAATATCGAAATCACTAAAGTAAGTCCTATAGAGTATAGCTAAACCGAATAGCAAATAAGAATTGACGAAGATGAAGAAGAGAAACAAACTCTAAAATACTCTGGATCTAACAAGAATGGGTAAAAAGCAACATAAAAATACAGCAAAATTAATAACAAAGAGGACGAAGATGATGAAGAAGAATTATTAGGAAATAAAGACGAGGAACCAAATTAAAAATAAAACAATATATTCGATGATAATACTGATAATGACGATATATTTTCTGGAATTTAAAATAGTGACAATGGAAAACAGGAGAAAAAATAATAAATTTAAGGAACTGATAAAATTATAGACAATTCAAGCTCTGCCACTCTTTAATCTACTTAAAATCAAGAAAAGTAATTGGAAAATTCCTAATAAAACGAATTAGACTCAAATAAAGAATAATAATAATAAGTATAGGAAGAATAAAATGAAGTTGAAAATGAATCTGATAATTTAATAGAAACTCATTAAAAAGAAAGTATACAATAAGAGGAAGATGAGGAAGAATAAGAAAGATTAAACAAATCTGCAAGCTCTAATCAAGAAGAATAGTTACAAGAAGAACAACAAGAAGAAGCAGTAGAAGAGGAAGAAGAAATAAAAGAAAAGAACTCTCCTAGTTAAAAAAGCGAATCTGACGCTATTTGAAATATATTATAATACATATATTTAACATTATAATATTTATTTTTCTTTCCTATTAGATAAGAATTTTAATTTTTGTAAAATATTTCAATATTTAGATAGTTAGCTTTATCCTTTTAATTATTTTGTGATAAATTATTCTCCTATTAATATATTAATTTTTTTTCTTATAATATAGGGGGAAAAAATAAAAAAAAAAAAACACTTGAAGATTATAATATTAAAGATAGAGTATAATAAATTATGTTTTCTCTTTCTTAAAATTATCAAAACCGAGCTAGGAATTTGTCAAATTTAAATTAAAATTCCATCCAATCTTCTAATCTTCCGAGAAATTATTCCTCAAGTAGAAGAATAGGAGGAAATTTTGAGAATTTATATGGGCCTGGAAATAGAAATAATCGAGAAAATCTAATAGAATGCACGTTTTGTAATAAAAAAATGAATGAACAATAGCTTACAAATCATTGGAATAATGAATGTGCAATGGGAAGGAGACCAAGGGCTAATATAGATTCTTCTTTTGGAAGTTTAGGAAGGGGTGATATAGATAATTCTAGAAGAGAAATTGTAGTATAAAGACATGTCTATAGGAATAACTCTAACTCTAATTCATTTTAAAATAGTAATATAGGAAATAGAAGGACAAGTAATAACAATTTTAACAATAACATAGGTAGAAGGTAATCAATCTATTTAAAAATTTAAAAATATTAAAATACATAATTTAATTTTCCTTTGCATTTAATATATTTCTTCTTATTTATATGCTATTTAATACTATTAATTTTATATAAAATTAGAAATGACTATGATGATCAATTAAACGATTTATTGGGAATTGTTAGCGAATTGCAGCAATTGCAAGGGGATGACTTTACTTTTGGATAAGGAAGATATGAAAATAATCCTAATGAACATCTAATTCCTGAATCTAACTTACAATAATAGTTTAGAATAAGATAGTTAAAAAAAAAAGAAAAAGAAAAGAAAAAGAAAGAATAAGAAAAATATTACTCAACAATTATAATGACTGCTGAACATGTCAAAAAGGCCAAGAAAGATGGAGTTGAATGCTCTATTTGCTTAAGTGAGTTTAAAAAATTAGAAAAGCAATCAATTTTACCTTGTCTTCATAAATTCCATCAAACCTGCATTGATAAATGGTTAGAGTAAAGGAAAAATTGTCCTTTATGTAAAAGAAATTTCGGAGATTCTGAAGAAAAAGAATGAAATAATTAATAAACAAATAAATAAATATATATATATTATACTAACATTTAAAAAAAAATAAGCAAATATTATAGTGTCCTCAGTTCTATAACCGATATATATAATATGTAAAATTATAGGTTAATTATAATCCCATTAATAAATTTAAATTATTAACTCATATAGTTTTATCTGGAAAACCTAATATATTCTTTGGTATAATTTGAAGTCACAAAAATAATAAATCGCTTAATTTTTTTTTTAATTAATTAATTGAGCAAAAAAATACTAAATCAGAAAATTAAATTTTATTTTCTCCTAAATTACTTCTAAATTAATACTACTACTACAATTCTACTCATTTATATAATTGAATCTTAAAAATATCCGATATGAAAGGGTTTTATTCTTAGTCTACCTTAAGCACAAATAGTCTCGAATCTTATGAAGATGGAGAATATTTAAGAAAAAGTCACAATCGTTCATGCATATTTCCAACAATCAATTCTGTCCAATCTTAATAAAAAATAGACTATCTTAACAATAATAGAAGCATAAGAGATAGAAAGGCTCTTGATTATAGTAGAATAGTTGACTTAAACCCCACTCAATTATAGAAATATACTAGGTACATACTTAATTTGAAGAAAAAACATATTTTAAACTTAATAAAGCCATTGATTCTAATTTGCATTTTTTATTATAAAAGGAATATCATATTTGGATTTAACAATATAAGAAAAAAATTGTCAAATATTTAGCATGATTATGAGTCGAAGTAAACTCTTGATTTTATGCCTATTCCGAAATTCAATTCAGTTGTCTCTAAAGATTTCGATGGCCATTTTTATTACGGACCTCAAAAAAAATCTCCATCCAAGCACAGATTGTCTATGTTAGAAAAGCAGAAAAAATATACCATTCGTTTCAGTAAGTAAAATGGGTCCAATAATGAGATATGTATGTTGTGTTAAAAATAATTTTTATAGTATTAAACACAGGCTACTTTAAGCTGCAAACATTTTTTCCATTAAGTATGTATTGATAAATGGTATAGAGATGGGTAGATTGAATGTCCTAAATGTGAATAAATCAGAATATATAAATGAAATATTACTTTCTGTATAAATATTTTTATACTTTTATTTTGAATATACATATAAAATATGAAAAAAAAAAAAAATGATAAAAATTATTATAATTTAAGTTTTAACCACTTTATATTATTATAAAAAATAAATACCATAAAAATATAACTATAAAATTATATAATATTTTAATTAAATACTAATGTGAATAAAATTTTTTTCTAATTGTGAATTTTAAGATATATTTTAATAATAAGTCTAATCTTTTTTATATATAGTTGCTTCAAATAATGTTAACATTTCCACCGTGTTTTTTAATGAAGTCTTATTTAATTATTTCAGCTTCATTAGGAGGCACTCCTTCGTGTCCTTTATATTCCATATTAAATTCTCCCTAAAAGTAAGATTTTTTTTTTTTGAAAATATTTATTAATATGTTAATGAAAAATAATAATCATTATTAAGTTACAAGTCCGGAAGTTAATCCTCTTAATTCTGTGGCAAATCCAAACATTTGTGATAAAGGTACATCAGCTTACATTATAAACAAGTCTCCCCTACTTTCGGTGTTGGTAACTAGTCCTCTTCTTTTACTGATAGAAGCCATGACATTTCCCTTAATAAATAATTATATGTTTTTTTATGTATTGATATATACTAGATTGGGAAGATTGTTACATAATCATTTTAAGGACAAGTAACTTCAAGGTTCATGAAGGGTTCCAATAATTATTCTTGAGCTTTTTCGAAAGCATGTCTGAAGGCATATTTAGTGGCAATCATGAAGGCATTAGCAGAAGAATCGACAGGGTGAGTAACTCCGTCAGTTAATACAAATCTAACATTAACAACAGGATATCCGGTCATAGGTCCCTGGTTTTATTAATATATTGTAATTTTTTACTTTTTTATTCTATCTTTGTTTAAATTAATAAAAAAATAGAGTTACCTTTTCTACAGCTTCATAGAATCCTTTTTCGACAGCTCCAATATATTCGTTGGGGATAGAGGCAGAAACTACTTTATTTTCGAAAAGGCATCCGAAATCTTAAGGTTCATTGGGAGGGAGATATTCAATGTATCCCGTAACTCTGGCATACTAATAAATTATTTATTATTTAAGTAAATAGTTTGAAATATCAAAAAATGAATACTTGTCCGGCTCCTCCAGATTGTTTTTTGTGCAAATAATCGAAGTTAGCTTTAGTTTAAATGGTTTCTCTATAATTTACTGTGGGTTCTCCGACTTCACAGTCAATACCGAATTCTCTTTTTAATAAAACAATGGTTATTTTTACAATTACAAATGAAAAATTAACTTTACCTTTTGATTCTTTCAGCATAAATTTATAAGTGCAATTCTCCCATTCCACTGATAATGATTTCTTCACTTTCTTTATCAATACTAACTTTGAAGGTGGGATCTTCTCTTTAAAATTTGTTTAAAGCCTTGTTAAATTTGGCAGCATTTTGCCCTTTTTTGGGTTTAATTGAGAATTGAATAACTGGGTCAGGGACAAACATAGATTGACATCTGGCGGGATAAGACATATCTCCTATTTAATAAATAAATCAGTTAGTTATTTTCGCAATCTTAAAATATTGAAATATAAAGTTTTAATAAGTTTGTTTAGTACCTTCTGTTAAGGTATCTCCAGAAGAACATTCAACTCCGAAAATAGCGAAAATATCCCCGGCAGTGGCTTAGTTAATATCAACCATTTCATTGGCGTGCATTTTAATCATTCTGGATATTTTCATTCTCTTTTGAGCGGTGGAGTTCCAAACATAATCTCCCTTTTTCAATTTTCCCTAAGAAAAAAAATATTTGTTATTAATATGAATTAATTCATTTTTAATTATTACCTAATAAACTCTGCAATAAGTTAATTGTCCGAATTTGTTTTCTTCTAATTTGAAAGCATATCCGACGAAGGGTAATTTCTAATCTTCTTGGTCGAAGGTAATTTGAGTTTCAACTTTTTCTCCATCTTCATCGACTTTTTCAATGAATCCGCTATTTTTAATTTCATTGGGTTTAGGGAGATAGTCAATAACTCCATCTAAAGCTAATTAAATTCCTTTATTTTTGATGGCGGATCCCATGAAAACAGGTGAGAACTTTTGGGAAATGGTTTATTTTCTGATACTTTTCTTCAAAGTTTCCAGAGAAATTTCTTCTTCAGCCAAATACAACTCTTCAATTTCTGGATCGATTTCAGCTAAGGTTTCGATTAATTCGATATATTTTTGCTTGACGGTTTCTTTAAATGAAAATAATAAATTCCTTTAACGCTTTTTTAAAAAATAAATATTTATTATTTACCGACATAGTTTTCAGGGATAGGGATTTCTTTCAAACTTTCTCCGCTAGGACCATCAAAAAGGAAAGCCTTTTAGCTAATTATGTCAATTAATCCTTTCAAATCTTGGTCAAGTCCCAAGGGTACTTAAACGGCAGCACAGCAACATCCCAATCTGCTTCTGATTGAGGAGATGGCATTCCAGGGATTGGCTCCCATTCTGTCCAATTTGTTGATAAAGATGAGTCTGGGAACATTATATCTTTTCATTTATTTAAACACGGTTAAAGTTTGGGGTTGCACTCCTGAAACTCCACAAATAAGTAAAATACTTCCGTCCAAAACTTTCAGGGCTCTTTCGACCTCAACTGTGAAATCGACGTGCCCAGGGGTATCAATTACGTTTACTGGAGTGTCTTTCCAGGTAACGAAAGTGGCAGCACTTTGAATGGTGATTCCCTTTTCTCTTTCGAGTTCCATGAAATCCATGGTGGCTCCCACGTTATCGGTACCCCTGACTTCATGAATGGCATTAATTTTACCGGCGTAGAAAAGAACTCTTTCGGTAAAGGTTGTTTTTCCTGAATCGATGTGGGCGGAAACTCCAATATTTCTGAGATTAATATCGGCAAAGAAATATTTTTGATATCTGAATAAAGAGTTTTATTATTGACTTTATTTTAAAACTGTGGAAAAGCACTTAGAAAACATTTTAGCTAGCTAGTTTTTTATAATTTAGACTTATTTTGCTTTATTATAAAAGAAAATTTTGCTTCTTTTTTACTTTGTGGAGTAAACTATAATTAGTTTATTTTATTTACTCTTTTTAACTTATTATTTGAGATTTATTTATAAATTAATCAATTAGGTATTAAATTTACATATTTCAAATTGTAATTTTACTAAATCTTAAATATTTACCATAAATAAAATTATTAAATATATAGATAAATAAAGTTAAGAGTAATTACAGATAGATTATTATTATTATAATAATAATATAAGCTAAATTCATTTATTATTATTATATACTAATTGTGTTATTAATTAATTTTTCTGTATATAACTTATTATTTTCATTACTTTAAATATATAATTAAATCTATATAGGTATTTATAAATTTAATTTACTTATATTAAATTAAATAATTTATATGTTGTATCAAGTAAATTTATTTAAATTTATATAAAATAAGTTTTAATAAATATAAGTAATATACTATAAAAAATATGTCAATCATGTATTAGATTCCAAATCAATCTAAATTTAAGTGAAAAATTCGAAAATGTCATGCAATTTCTATAAATTTAGAGGTTTCTCTAGAATTCCATTTATACTTGAGTATCGTTCATCGGGATTAAACTCTGCTGTGCAAAGAATAATGATCAAATTAGGATTTATTTTCTTTAATTATTCCGCAGTATCTGGTCCTGACAATTTGTGATTTCCCATGTACTTGTCCATAAATATCAGATCTACTTTACTGTTGTTTTAAGCTTTTTCTATCGCATCTTCTCCGTCAATACAAGTAATGAATTCGAACTATCCATATTCTAATTTAAAATAGAATTTTATTAAATCATTTTTTTTTTATAATAATTACATTATAAAAGATTTTATTAGCACTGGAGATTGAAAACCTAATCATCTACAATCATTATATTTTTAAATCCTTTTAAAAACTCCTTAACAAATTTTTCCTTTTCCTTAACTTCATTGCTTTAATTTTACTTTTTTATCATTATTTATTTTTGCTTTATATTAGAGCTATTATGAAGAGAAAGGACACATTCTGGTCTAATTTTCGGAGAATTCTAGGTAAAGCTTTTGTTATTTATATTTTTATTGCTTTAGGCGTAATTATAATAAGATGAAGAGGCTGATGATTTCCCCTCATTGAAATTATACACCATTTCTTTAACTTTTGGTGAAATTGACATTGGATATTATTATTGATCTAATTCATTTTGTGCAAGCATAGCAGATTTTTGCAATGCTTTCTAAAAAATCATTTTCGACTCTATTTATTATTGAAGCTACTGCAACTAGTTACCATTGTATGAGAAAATCCCGCCCTCTATGTCAATATTTATTCTCAATTTGTTCTAATCATCCTACATGTTTCGAGGACTAAAGTGCGTCAATAGCTTCTTCGGACTGCTTGGTATTGGTGACATAATATGTTGTTTTTCCACCACCATACTTTCGTAGTTTTCATTTTGCAATGAATTTCTTAAAGCATCTGCCTAGTAACTTAAATGCCCGTAAACTCTAAAAGAAAAGGAGGAACCCTTTTAAAATTCAGAAACAACCTTTACTTTTTATTTCGGTCCCACGAAATTTGCCAATTTCTAAACAATACACAGTCCGAGTCCTACCCCATACGAATTAGTTTGTTGATCAAATGTATTAAATTCTGAAAATAAATTATCTTATATCTGTTTGGTCATTCCGATCTGTTTTTTTGTAAAAATATATAGTTATAAATTATGTATTAAATAAAAAATTAATTTATTTTATTTACTCCGGTGTCTTTGACGATAATTGTTATTATTTCTTCTGACCCAAATTTACTTGAAATTGACTTTTATTATTTAAATATTGAATCCTGAAGACTTATATCACACCCATTTATAGGTGAGGGCATTATAGATTTAAGTATATCTTGGTTTGAATTAACTTGGATTGTTATTGTCCCTTATTTGGTATATTTTATAGAATTACTAACTAAATTCATTAAAATTTATTTTATTCTATTGGGATCATTAAATATATATATGGGAATTTGTCGATGATCAACTGACTATAGATCTACATGTAAACCTTTCATCATTAGTTAATCTGCAAAGATATCAACTGTATCGTATATCAGTTTGTTTAAATTAAAATAAGATGGAAAAGTTTTTAATTTATTGTGTTTAAGTAAACTCATATCCTATATATCCTTTACTAAAAATAACAATAAATTGGCCAAATTTTTAATTTTTCCAAACAACCCCTACATTGTTTTTTCTTAACATATATGCTAATCAATTTTATCTTTATTTTCTTTAGGCATTTGCTAATTTGAACTTGATCGGGTCTATGATTCCTATAGCTCCAACTACAAAGCCTATTCAGAATAAGAAATTATTCCTGAAATCGGGTTCTTTAAGTCATGAGTGACATTGGCCATTATTAAATCCTATTATTTTGAAAACATATTATAGGCAATAATTATTTTATTTATTTATTTATTTATTTATTTATTTATTTATTTATTTATTTATTTATTTATTTATTTATTTATTTATTTATTTATTTATTTATATATTTATTTATTATTTATTTATTTATTTATTTATTTATTTATTTATTTATTATTTATTTATTTATTTATTTATTTATTTATTTATTTATTTATTTTTATTTATTTATTTATTTATTTATTTATTTATTTATTTATTTATTTATTTATTTATTTATTTATTTATTTATTTATTTATTTATTTTATTTATTTATTTATTTATTTATTTATTTATTTATTTATTTATTTATTTATTTATTTATTTATTTATTTATTTATTTATTTATTTGTATACATAAGCAATTTTAATGTTTTTTGAGAAATTTCATATAATATTGAACTAAAATTAATATGATAAACGTTACTTTTCTTTTGTTGACATCTTCAAGGATTTCTGCTTGGTATTTTTATGTTATATTTCTGAACATAAGAATCACCGACTCTTCTTCTTTCCATAAAGACAATTCAATTGATATTTCATAATAAAGGATTTCTTTTGTGCTTTCGTTTAATCTCTGCATATTATAGCATTACTATTGCGACTCTAAGTATTTTTGAGCATTTTTGTCCCTTGCTGACTTCCTTCTTGAGGAAAAAGTTTCTTTTATTTCTTAAAATAAAGTACTTAGTTTACTTGTTGCAATATTTTCCAACTGAAATGATTATAATAGATCGTCTACTATATTTTGTATCATATTGTTTTATATCGATTGACAAATATTGGGCTCATCACTTATTACAAGATCAAATTCCTTTATGAATTATTTATTGATAAAAGGATACTCAAACATACCCTACTTGGATTTTGATTTTTTAACTATAAGTATACTATCTTTAAAATATTAAAAAGTGTTTTCTATATTCTATAGAGATTCAACTTGTAAAAATTCACGTTTAATACTTTGCATTTGCGTATATAAATAATATAACATCATAATAAGAGTAATGGTAAACAAAATAGTAATTGGAAAATAATATTCTAATTTATATCCAAACAAATGAATAAAATAATTAGTAACTAATGCTAATAGCTTTAAAGAAAATGGTAATATGGCTAACCCACATGCTATTGTCATCCCAGTCTAAAATCCAGTTAAAAAATAATATCCATTGTAGGTATAATAAGGCTAAAAATAATAAAATAGAATTAGAAAATATACTGTTCATTTATTAAAGGTTTATGTATAATTTCAATTGTCAATTATTGAATTATTATTATGCAAAATATTTATTAAAATCAAAATTTTTTCTGTATTTTACTATTTATATTTTTTATAGAAGGTTTAGAAAAAAACAAAACTAAATTAATCTCTATTTATTATAAAATATTTAGCTTGAAATTTTGAATAAGTAATATGTCAGTTAATAGTGCAGAGATATTATATAACGGAGATATAAAATCAAATTTTATTCTTGAATTTAAAAAAAATAAAATTCTGAACATTATATGATATTAATAAATAAAATAAATTATTAAAAAATTTTTAATTTACTGTTTAATCAGTAGTTGACATTTATAGAATATCAGAAATCAATAAGGCAAATACAGTGAAAGTGCTTATTCTATACTTATATTTGGGTAAAAGCTTATATTAAAATAGCAGCATAAGTGAAATAAATATACATTATCCTCCTCTCCAATAGGTAAATGCATGAAATTAAGATATTATGTTTTGAATTGTGTGAAATATAGAATATATTAAATGCACAAAATTGAAAAATGTGCACTATTTCTCTTCCTTTATTTCTGTCATTTTTATGTATTTTTACTATAGATATTCATCTCCTAAATGAAATTTATCTAAACAATATTCTTTTATTCGATTCATAGAAAGAATCTTCGTATTTTTATTTCAGTTACTCTTTTGTAATTCGTTTGATTTGTATATTTGATTTTTCTGTTTTGTTATGTGTTTTTATTTATTTTTTCTAATTGGGAAATTAGTACTTTTTTTTTCTCATAAATTTATTAATAAAAAGAGAAAAAAATTAAAGAGTTATGAAAGCTTATTTTTTTGATATTATATTTCCAAATTTAATACCTTTATTTATTTCTTGAATTGCTTCTTATCCATTAGAGTTTTTAATTTATTTATATTATGTATGTCCATTAATATAAATATTTGCTATAAATTTGTTTTTTTTATGTCATATAGTAAAATTGAATACCAATGATTTATTATACTCTTTAATTTTAAATAATAAATAAATTAATGTCAATGAAAAGCTCTAAATACTTCTAAATTCCATTGAAAAAAATTGAAATAAGTTTTAAATAAAATAAATTTTCAAAATATATATTTATTTTTCTTTAATACACAATTATTTATATAAAGTATTTTAAGACATACAATAAATTTTTAAATTAACAATTAGCTATAATTCTAATATATTTATAAAAATATTATAAATAATATTAATATATGGTATAAATTATTTTTCCTATAATTTAACATCTATTTTTAAATTAAGTATATCAAACTAATACAACATTAATTATTTTGTTATATCATTCATAGAGATAAGGAATCAAAATATTATTTTATATATTCAATCTTCTATAGAAATTTTTTTAATTTATTCTTATGTTTCCGGCATTAAAAAGACTCCACTTATATTATTATAATATAATAATTTAGAGTACAAAATAAATAACTATTTTTATATATATATACTCAAAGTTGATGGCAGCTCTAAGATTTCCCTTGCCTTATTTCAACTAATTTATTTTACTTACCAATTCTAATATGTAAATATCACCTAATTATAGATTCTATCTAAAAAAATTAAGCAAGAATAAATGATTTTATTTCCATAACTCAAATAAAAAATAAAATACAAATAAATAAATTATTAACTAGAAATTTAGAGAAATCTAATTCAGACGTTCTGGATAAATGTATGCATTGGTTAAGTATTTTAGGCTTTAATTTGTTAACTTTTAGCAATATCTAAAGGAAAGTAAAAAAATAAATAATAAATTTTGTAATTATTTTGCTAATATCTGATAAGATGACCAATTAATTTAATTTGATATATTTACTTATGTATTAATTTTTTTTTAATATATCTTTCTAATTAAAATATATTATTAGGATTACCCAAAGTTGAGAGATAGATATTTTAAATTGTTTGGTAAAGAATCTAATAATTATTAGAACTACAAATCATTTATACTAGACCCAAATCTATTTATAATTAATTAATATTTCAGGATTTTAACGGTTAAAATAATATAATTTATTAACTTTAGTTTTACTTAAATTCCATTGAAAACTTCTAAAGGCTTTTTAAATTAGTAACATTTTTAGACAATATTTGAATGAAATTCCCTGTTATATTCTTACATAAACTGATTTATTTAAATTATTAATGTATTATTATATAAATCTACTGAATTATAAAGAATAGTACGCTAAACTAATTTATAAAGAGGTTAAAGTTTTGGGAGATAAAAATGATATAATTTGAGCAACAGCTCTATCATTGAAATCTATTCCGTTAAAGTTTCTAATATAAAGTTTTAAATATTAGTATAGTTTATATAATAAATATTATAATATACGATAAATGAAGCTAAAAACTTATTAGTTTAGAAATATCTTAGAATCTGAACATTAAAAGTGATGAAGAAGTCAAATAAGAATTGGAAGATAACTTGATGCTTAATATGCGCAAAGGAATTGAATTTAGTTAGTTTATTAAGGTAGAAAGCCCCTAATCATTTAAAAAATAGCATCCTCTATATACATATTATATAATACATTAGTAATAAGTAATTTATATTAGCAATAAGATTTAAAAAACAAAAATTAAATTACGAAAAATCTAATTCAATTGCTTCTATTTTGAGTTTGTCAATACATTTCGATAATTCAATTAATTTATTGTTTATTTCTTATTCGAACCATTTATTTTGAAATAATATAGTTAAACTATTCAAAGCAAATATTTTTTATGAATAATTTCCAATAAAATACTCTAATTTCTCTTTTTGATTTTAATCGATAAAAATATGATTTTTGACTATAAAATCTACATATAATTCTTAAATCTGTTCTATTCTAGTTAATTTATTCATAAAGCATTATCTAACTACTGCATATTATTAAAATAATTCATTTTAGATTATATTCATTTCCACTTTCTAATTTTATTACAGATTAAATATATATATTAAAATATAAAATAATAATAATATAGTATTTCTATATATCAATAGTAAACTAAAATAATATCATAAATTTTAAGGGAGAAAATTTTAAGATTATATAATTATTCATAAAAATTGAATTTAAAAATTTAATAGAAAATTTAATAATTTGCTTATACCGTAATTATATTATTTTTAAAATCCAACTAGAAATATATTGAAATAATATCTCTTGATAAAATTCATAAAATAATCGATTATAAGTAAATTTAATTATCAAATATTAACCATCACAATCATTACTTTAATTTAATATTTATTATAATATTATAATTAAAAAATAGTACTTAATAATATTAATAAAATTGAAAAACAAAATATCTAATAGTATGAACACAAATAAAAGTGCATTATAAGATGGACTATATGGGTCCAAAATTGCTGGTAAGTACGAAATTATTTCTCATATAGGTTCAGGGTCTTTTGGAGATATATTGTTAGGTATGTTAGTATATTTTAGGTCTTTTTAAAGTGATTTTAATTATAAATTTTACTCTTTCAAATGAAAAAGCGAGACATATTGATACAAAAGAATATGTTGCTATTAAAATAGTAAGTTATTTATATTTAAAGTAAAATTAAAATTTAATTTAAAATAAAACTAATAGGAAGATAGTAAAACAAAGAACCCATAACTTCTTTGGGAAGCTAAAATGCTCAAGGCATTGTAATAGACATCAGGAAATAGTAAATAAAATTTAATTTTGAATTACAAAAATAGAAAATAAAATTATTCAAATAATTCTTTTTATTTTAGGAGGAAGTAAAATGATAAATTCTATTTACATAAAGAAATGTATTTTTCTAATTTTTATTTTTTGAAACTAGTTCCAAGATTATATCATTTTGGATAGGAGTCAGGTAAAAATGCTTAATAAAATGCATAAAAGAAAAAAAATCATTTTATTAATTATTAATTTGTTTAATTATACTACTATATTAAAGCTTGCAATATAATGGTTCTTGACCTGTTGGGCCCTTCATTAGAAGATTTATTTTAATTGTGTAGAAGAAAATTTTCATTGAAAACCGTTCTAATGCTAGCTGATTAAATGGTATTTATATATAATAACTATTAGTTTAGTTATTAAAAATAACTAAAATTCTATACAGCTTTAAAGAATAGAATATTTACATAGTAAAAATTTTATTCACAGAGATATCAAGCCAGACAACTTTCTTATGGGATTGGGAAAAAACTCTCATGTTGTGTATATTATTGACTATGGATTGGGAAAGAAATACAGAGACTCCAAAACGCATCAACACATTCCTTATAGAGAAAACAAAAGTCTAACAGGCACAGCTAGATATGCATCTATCAATGCTCATTTAGGAATAGAGTAAAGTAGAAGAGATGATTTGGAGTAAATTAAATTTTAGTGAAACAAAATAGATAAATTTTTATAATATTTTATAATAATTTTTAGAGCAATAGGCTATATTTTAGTTTATTTTGCAATTTCTAAGCTATCTTGGTCGGGTATAAAAGCTAATAATAAGTAAGAAAAATACTAAAAAATTATGCTTAAAAAGGTAAAATTAAATATGATTTATGAATATTAGTAAATTTATTAATATAAAAATAGATGGCTACTCCTGTTGAAGTTTTATGTAGAAAACTGCCAGCAGAATTTTCTATTTATTTAAACTATTGTAAATCTCTAAGATTTGAAGATAAACCTGACTATTTATATTTAAGGAAAATGTTTAGAGATCTGTTCCTCCAATAAGGGTAATTGTTAAATTAAATTATTTATTAAAATTTATTGTTATATTGTATTATTTTTATTTGCTATTTTAGATTTGAATTTGACTATGTATACGATTGGTGTTTACCTACAATTGTAAATTATTATATTAAAATTTAAAGAATTGCGCTTTAAATACAATAATTTTAGGATAAAGAGAGCAGAGAAATATATCAATACAAATATGCAAACGGCAAAATTACTATCGAATCAAATACTAATAAAGATGACCCTCAAGTTCTTGAATAAAAAGATGGTAGACAATTATTTTAATAAATTTTAAAGTGATTAATATTTACATTTAAGAATAAGAAAATCTGTTGTAATCTAACTATAATAATGATGATGAAAATGATAAGGTAAAAGAATAGAACTAATAAAAAGAACCTTAAAAGCCCATTCCTTCTGCACAATAATAAAATAACTAATAAAAAGATACCAAGGATGATAATAGTAAAAAAAGTGGAAATAATGTTACTCCGGGAAATAAGGCTTCTAATGATGAAACAAAATCTAATGAAGCTTAAATAGAGCAGAACGGATAAACAAATAATGATAATTCTATTTTTGATTGATTTTTCTTAATATTAGTTTTGTAAATATTCCATATAAGTATATACACTATCCTATATTATATAAAAAATAAAAATATATATTTCTATTATAAATTGTCCCTTTCTAAATTTATAATTTACTTAAAATATATATTATTAAAATAATTTAGATATTATGTATAGTAACGAGCTTAAAGTAAATAATAAATTTTATTTTTAATTTACAATAATTTATAAAATTTTTATTAAGTTATCCTATAAATATATTCCAAAATTATTATAAATATTAATTTATATTAAAAAAATATAATTTTAAATATTTTTACAGAAGATTTTCAATTACTGAAAGTATTTATTCTGTCAGTTCTTTTAAAGGGTAGATTTCGCAATTTTAATTGATTAGAATTATGATTATTCGAAGTTTTAAATACTTATGGAAATGAACTTTCGGTTTCGTTCTCTCTTATATATAAAGCAGATGATTCTGTTTATATTTTTTCATAAAAGTTTTCTTATTGATTATGTCTATTTGCATTATTATTTTTATTGTCTAATATTCTATTATACGTAAACCTGTCCCCATATTAACTTTGAGGGTAACACTTTTTATTAGGATTAAATATTTTTCTTTTCGGATTTTATTATTCGATTCTATTTTAATCACCTTTCTATTGTTCAGATATGAAATTTACTTTTTGAAATTTGAAAGAACGAGAACGATTAGAATTTTAATTACTCTATTTTACGCTATCATTCTCACTCAAATACTTTAGAAGATCTTCATTTCTTTTTTAGAAAAACTCAACTTATTACTATATCTTAGTTTTCCTTTTGTATTTTTCAAGATCTTATTCTAAAATAACCTAAGGGGATAAATTTATATCATTCATGCATAAACTTGATTAAGAATTATTATAATTTTCAATATTTTCATTCATAACTTAGCTTTCATTTTCATCAATTTGCATATTTTTTCCGTTTTAAATGTTTTCATTATAAAAATTATTTTGACTTTGCTTAGATTATAAGAGCCACTTTAAATTTTCATTTGGATTTGGTTAGATTTAATTTTATTACACGAATCCTAAACTAGGACCCTTTTTATTTTGTTATTCAATTTCTTCAACTTAAGCAAAACTGTATTGAAAATTATTTATTTCATTTGTGCTTTAAAAATTGTTAAACGCGATTTATGATGAAATCTACTAATTGCTGTAGGGATTTATTACGGTTTAAGCCCTCAAATTTCGTTTGTTTTTTAATGTAGAAGGAAAATCCATTATCTATGAACCTGAGTTACTATAATTTTCTTTTAAAAATGATTTTTTATATTATTTTACATTATATTCCTAAACTGGAGGAACATAAAACCTTTTCATTTGTTTTTCCTTCAAAATTTTCCTTCCAACTTGTTCATAATTAAAATCATCATGGCTTTTATTGCTGAAGGGAAACATATTTTGTTCTTAAATCTTTTTTTCTTTTTCCTCATCTATCCTTTTCAATTATTCTAAATCAATTCCTGTATCTAGTGAACTTTTGTTGCTTGTTTTTGGTAGGGGTTTAAATTCATATTCTTTTTTGTACTATCCCTGGGTAATATTGAATTAAGATATATTGTGATTGGTTGTATAAGACCTGCCTTTCTTATTGTTATTTGTTTAAGTATAATCTTGTTATTATTATTCTTATGATTCTAAACTTCCATTACTTTAATTGAAATTTTTCGGATAAAGAAAATGCTTATTTTTTAAGATGGAATCTTATTTTTAATTTCTTTATAAAATGCCCTAGGGAGAATTACTTTCGTACTGACCTTAGAAACTTAATTTCTACTGTTTATCATATAAGGATACTCTTTTGGCCATTTGATCAAGGTGCTTGAAAGTGTGAGCAGGAAATATATTTAAATGATAACTTTCATCTTTTTAATTATCTGACTCTAACATTTGTTGCTCTATAACTACTCTTCTTTTTACGGGAGATAATGATTAAGTACTTTCACCTTATAAAGACATTGTTTTATTAGGAGATTTCGTGATTTATTAGTTGAAATTAATTAACTGGTCTATTTATTTCATTGGAAGTAAGTCACTTGCTTTATACTAATTATAAACTATTTTTTGTGTTCTATTTGCATGGATATTTAGTCTTTAACGATAATCTGATAAATGCTGCTCCTTCAGTCTCTATTTTGCTGGCTATTCATAAAAACAAAAATTAATCTATAAATTCTTTTCTATTCGTTCATCTACTTTTTTTGAATCACTACCTTATTATTATTATTTATTTTTATTTTACATTTTACTTAGAAATGTTTTAAATTTTTCCAATATTTTTTATTATGTTTTTATAAATTAGTGCAAAATAACTTATCCTTAAATACTATATTTTATTTATATTTAAATAAAATTATTTTAATAGAATGTGTATTTTTTCCAGCATTGGTAATATTAATTCAAGCCTGTATGAAAAAGTAAAAATTCTATTATTTTTAAGTTTTATAAAATAATCTTTTTCTAATTCAACAAATTAATAAATATAACCTATTTATTTCTAATATATTTTTTTATATGTACGATTATTGTATATATATATATCATTTTTTATTTTATTAACAATCATAATGACTTTCCTTAACCCTTTAAACAGATTCTGATTATACTTTTTCAGCCCTTTTTAAGATATGACACTAATATTCAAACAATTTTTATTATAAATATGATTAGTCTTTTAGTTAATTTTATGGAATTTGCTAAAATAGCTCTATCAACTCTTTTATATCTTCGAAGGCTTAATTAGCTCCCTATCCCTTGAAAGGGGGCCTATATTTTAAAAAGGGTCATTATAAAATAACATTTTAAAAATAAGTTACATTGGATGAATCGTATCCCCCAATAAAAGAACTTATCTATTTTTAAGTTTATCTAGTTTTTCAAAGGGAGGGTTTTTATAATATAATGGTCCACACCTTAACATCTCAAGCGATGTGTTTTTTATTAATTAAACGATAGGATGATTCTTTATATATAATTATAATTTATTTTTAGTATTAAATTATTAAAAAGTCTAGATATTACCCATTCTGCAATTTATTTAACTACTAATTCTAGCCAATATTTGGGTTCTTTTTAAGAAATAATGATTGCTTAATCCAATTCAATAGAATGAGTAAGTTACCACATCATATATCCAGGTTTATAGGGTTTAAAAAAAAGTCTATTAACCCCTTAATCTGTTGTTTTTAAAGTTATTTAGACAAATTAATTGAGTAAACTATGTTTATTATATAACTTACCGTTTATAGTATATGAATGAATGTTTGGTATGGCATTCTCCTAGTTTTCAATAATTCCATTAATCATAACTACTCCTAAGTATTCAACTTTATCTTCAAAAATATCAGTCCTTAGTTTTGAAAAAACTCCTTCACAACCCATTATTAAATCAAAATTCTCTATGTGTCCTGTCGAAAACTCAACTTTTATTTTACTATTCTCTTCGATAGAATATTTAGATATAGTTGTATCCCACAAAACTTTACGATCTTAATAGAGAATTTATCTTAGCTCTTGTCTAGTATAGAAATAAATGTTAGAATATGTTAGAATATACTATAAGGGAATTTGATACCTAGGCATAAAATAGAAAGGTTGAGTTTATATAAGGTTCTAGGAAACACTATTTCTAATAATATTTCCTTCTTCATTGTAGGATATGTTGCCCCTGTTATAGTAGTATTAAATTAAGAATATAATTAATATTTTTAATTAATAAAATAATATATACCTTCCTTTGATTGCATTTTAATTTTGTTCTATTTTTTGTTTTAGTCCTAAAAAATTTAATACTTGTTACCCATTTTACTGTATTGTTAAGCTATATCCCTGTTTTCTTTATTCAAAAGATCCATCTTTTTCAATGATAGTATATGAAATTTTGTCAGAAAGGAATTAGTCAATTCCCTAGGCTAAGCTTAGTCCTGCAATTCCAGCTCCTGATATTAAGATTTTAAGTTTATCTTTGGTTTCTTCCATCTTTTTTAATTTAATTTTTATTATTTCTTTTAATTAATATTTTTTTAACCATGAAATAATACTAATAAATACATATAAAACTGATAAAATCTAATTATAAATCTTCTTAAGTTAAGCTAAGCTAACTAAATATATTCTCCTCCACCGTATTATTAACTGATTATTGTATAATAGTAAAAGAAAAATATGGATCTTAATTTTTTAAACTAAATACTATGATAACTTTTATGCCATAAATATAACATGCTAAAAGAATTATTATCAAAATATAATATAAATATTGTATATATTCATTGTTTTAGGTATTCATCAAAAGGTTCTTTTAAATTAATACAGTACTAGTATTTTTCATTTAATTTTTCTGCATATCGTACCCATATATCAGTCGGCATCTATTGACTATTAGGTCCTTTGTGCTACAAAGTTATTATTTTATATAACATTCTAATAGTACTTATATATGTAATTAATTAATTACCTTTATTAAAAATCTAGAACAAATATTTGACATTTAATTTTATGTTTTTTTATCGAAATAGTTAGAATAATTGTATATTTCAGCATGACATGCTCTTATTTATGAACAGGCAAAATCTTCATCATTGCTTGCTATATTTTTTTTAAGAATATTTTAATCGTATGCCATTATTAATTCTCTATCCAGATTTTCTTTAAAATCAAGTACATTAAACATTAGATTTGAGCATAAAACTATTTCATTTTTTACGGGATTGTAATTAGATTTAAAAAATCTGTTGGGATAATCAACAGGATTTAAATAGTATTATCCTTTTTTGCAATCATTTTTAATTATTATTTCAGGGAAATCTGCTTCTAATTCATGATATTTTTTAAACATATTCAGATACTATTTATCTTTTAAAAATACTTTTAATGCTGACTATATTTCTTCATTTGATAATCCATTTATAGCATATTCATAAAAACTTGATAATCCTTTAAGAAATTTTACAGTTGGATCTGTTCTTTCAGGGTCGTATACTCTAACCATTAGACTTTAAATTATATTTTTATTATTTATTGTTATTTACTATAAAAAATTTTTATCTACTATTGTTTTGATCTTGTAAAAGAAAGTAATAAAAAAAAAATAATGAAATATTTAATTGTTTTTATAAAAAAATAATAATAATTAGAAAAATGACAAAAAAATTAGTGAATAATTTTATATGTTTTATTTATTTAATTAAAAAGGCAATTATCTAAAATTTATACATTAAATACTAAGAACAAGTAATATATTCTTGTTATTCTTTATGTATAATAAATTGCTTTATAGTATTATTATAATTTGAAAATATTTAATTTAAGAAACTACAAAGGAGACAACAGGAATTAATAGATTTAAAGAAATTAAATTAAAATATATTAAAACAATTTATAGTACTCAAAATGTTAGGGGAAGAAAATACGGAAAAAGCCAAAATTGGTTGTGGAATATGCTGTGGAATAACCTTCATTATTTTATTGGCCGTATGCTGGGATACTGTTGAGCCAACTTAATATGGTCTTTTATGTAATTCAATTTCTAAAAAATGTGACTAAGAAGATGTTTACGAATCTGGAAGGCATATTGTTGGGTAATAATTTTACAAAAGAAAAATTCAAATAATTAATGAAATGCAATTTAATTTAAATAAAATATTAAGAAAATTTTTTTAATTATAAAATACAGGCCTTTCAATTATTTTATATCTTTCCCCGGATCTTTATAAACGATTTAGTTTTCGAGAAACTCAAACAATCCTCCTCTTTAGACTAGAACTGCTGAAGGATTGTCTCTTAGTTTATCATTAAGTTTCCAATTCAAACTAATTAAAAAAGAAATTCCTTAATTATACTCTATGAATAACCTGCAATATGAATAAACCTTTATTAGAATTGCGAGAGATACAATATTGTAGGCTGCTGGAAAATATGAGGCTCCTAGTTATTGGGAAGAGAGAGTCAAAATTGGTAGAGAAATGAGATCTTAGCTTAACTAGGAGTTGTCTAAAGCTCATGCCCACTGTGTTTATTTATAAATATTAAGGATCGATTTACCCGCTACTTATGAAGATTCAATCGTTACCACATAAGTAAATTTAAATTATTATTAACAGTAAATGAAATACATATTTTTTATATACAAGGTTATGGTATAAAACAAAAAAATGAAATAATTTGAATAAGAAGCATAAATTGTATTATAAGAAATCGATGTGCTAAGATCAGAAACAGAAAAACAAATTAAAACAATTAATGCAACTGCTCAAGCCGAGGCATATAATATTCTATAATCAGCACAAGTAATTATAAAATATTTAAATTTAAAATATGCTTATCTTATCAATTTATAATAGGCTTATGCTTCTTAGTAAATAATCGATGCTGAAGCTGATGCTTATAAAGATGTTAAAGATGTAATATAGGCTATAAATCTAATTTTATAAATATTTTACAAACTAAATATTTTTAATTATTAAGTAAACTGAATTGAATGATACTTAATTAAATGAATATATTTATTATTCTTCCCTTGTAGAAAAGAAAAATACTAAATTATTAGTTGGAATTAGTGATGTTATAGCTGACACAAGAAATTGAAAGTTTTAAAATACTATTATAGATAAATTAATTTACATTACAATTTGTTAATTTATTAGAAACTTAATTTAGTTTAGAATTTTCCATTACAAATAGAAAAAATAAATTATATAAATATTTTTTTTTTTTTGATTGATGAAGCTAATTTAATTTATTTTATATTAGTAGAATGTTAATGATAAAACGCAAATATATGTGATAAATACATATTTTTATATAGATTTTAAATTAAATAATATCATAGTGTTGTTCTAATACGTATTATGTGTAATTCATTATTCTATATTTTATAGAGGAATTTGTTACAAATATTAAGGTTATATGAAAATTATATTTTGAACTACCTAGTTTTTATTAAAATTATATTTTAATTTAAATAAAAATAAAATAAAAATACAATACAATATAGAAAAATAATAATAAAAACATCTATTTTTAATCTAAGTCCTTACATATTAACAAATTTAAAGAAATAAGTAAATAAATAAGATGGTTGAATGGAAGAAAAGAATTATGACTGGAGTTATTGTGCTGCCAATTTTATATTTTATTATAAGAAGCAAATTTTGCATTATGGCATTATTTATTCCTTTGTTTTATGTGGCATAAAAAGAATATTTGGGTCTTATAAGGCATATTCTATTGAAACTGTACCCTTAAGTTAACACAAATGCCTATAATTACGAATTAAATCACCAAATAAATGTATATTTAATGAAAATTGACGAGTCAAAAGCACAGTATATCATTCCTTTGCTTTATTTCGTAATGCTATATTTCAGCGAGTCTACTAATTTTAACTTCTAAATTTTCAGTCTTTTGTTTGTTATGTTGGGATTAATTTTATATAGAATAATATAGTATGTAAAGTACTCTGATGATGATAAATATTAAAAGGACAAACTGTCATAAAGCAATTAGTTATTAAATGAAACAATCCACATTAATAAATACGTAGCCACTTTTGTTCACATAGCTTCCGAAATAATTTGTATAGTTTTATTTGTATTCCCATTCGGATATGCATTGGTAGCTTCAAACTATGCTAATAATGGGTATTAATTCATAATTTTGTGGCTTGTAATAGCATTTTAATCTGATAACGGGGCCTTATTTGGCGGTAATTAATATTATTTATAATAATTTTTTAATAAAAATACTTAATATTATTAAATTAGGAAAATTATTTGGCAAGCATTTATTTTGTCCAAAAGTCTCTCCAAGTAAAACCTGGGAAGGAGTGGCAGGAGCTGTAGTTTTAGGAACCATTTCTTCTCTTTTGTGGGGCATGCTGCAATATGTGACTGAAATAGCTCCTGCTTTGCCTATGTTTGATTACTTCTTTTTGGGATTGATTGGAAGTAGTAGTGCTTTATTGGGTGATTTTGTTGAATCATTTATTAAAAGATCTGCAGGCGTCAAGGATTCAGGAGATTTTTTCCCTGGCCACGGGGGTATGCTCGACAGATTAGATTCTTTAGGATTTTGCGCTCCATTTTATTTCACTTATGTTTTTCTCTATTTAAACTCTTATTTAAATTGATGATATAAATAATTTTATAAATTTTAAATATTTAAAAATAAATATATAAATTATAATAAAGCTGACAAAAATTGAATATTAGTATTTTTTAATGTTTACTGATATTTCTCCTTAAATATTATTATTAAATTATTTCAGTTTTACATGTTATTTTTCTATCTCGATCACAAAAAATAGATTATCCATAATAATAAATTGTTAATTAAATAATAAATTCTTTAAAAATTAAATAGATAATAAATATTTCTTATAAAAAAATTAAATAAAATATAAATATTTTATATAAAACCAAAAATTCAAATGCTGTACTTTACAGTTATTTTAATAGTAATACTTTCAATCTAATAAAGTCAATAAAATGCAGTAAAATATACCGAAAAATTAAAAGATATATCTAACAGAATCATTTTAAATGAAAAATATTAATTACTTTTCGACAAAGATGATTTTATTAAGAAGTAGTCATACTAAGCAAGTATAATAGATTAGTCAAAGTTTCCGTAATTTTGTTAATTAGAATAACGATAAGTCCTGTAGATAGAGTTTTCAATCGACTCATAAAATTTTTAAATTGATAATTTTCAAATAGTTTCTCCAGACTATTACATCATTGTGAGCAAAGAGAGTTTTTTTTTATACAAATTTTCACTTAAATTTATAAAAGATGAAGCAGGAAAGGTATAATCAGTTATTGAATAAAAAAAGGATGCCCTGAAGATATTAGAAACCAAATTCACTACTACTCCCAACATTTGTTAAGTAAATGCGGATTTATATTTAGTTTTTGATATACATCAAACTTATACGCTTAATTCATCCCCCAATAGTCCAGAAACTTAATATCATTTAATTTAAGAGCCGGGACTCATTATTCTAAATCACTATAAATAATACCAAGCCGCCCAAAATATTTCGTTTTTGTGCAATAGTAACTCTTTATATTTATTCGCCGATGAAAAAGTTTATAGAGCAAATATTCAGCTGTAAGGAGGCTTGAAACAAGGAGTTTTGAGATTCGATAATTTTATAGAAATATCTAAAAATTTTGTTGGGTTGATGTCTCCCATAAAAAATATAATAAGTTCCTCGGTTTCTCCCAATTCAAAACGTTTGCTTTTACTAGATTCAGACTAAATTTCTCTAATCGATTTAGAAAATTTTTAAACGGTATAGAAACCTTTGTAAATGAAATAGGGAAGTGAAGTTGCATTTTAATCTTCATAAACCTTCACATTAAAACACCGTTCAGATTAGCAATTGCAGCAGGAACGGGACACAATAAAGGAGTACTTAATTTCTGAAGACTATAAGAGTTTTGATGTGGCACTGGAATTCCCGTAACTAAACTCGTAATACAATCAAATGTTGAGTTTCGATAATTTCAGAGTTCTTTTGACATCTTCACATATGGAATTTAACTACTCTTTCGTACCACCCAGTGTACTCAATCTCACTTAACAATAAAAAACCAATGAATAATTGAGAGTAGTTGCGTTTACGAAACAACCTAAAATCGTGAATAAGTTTGAATCAAAATATAAAAATATTTTGGCAATTTACGATGGCTTCAAAATAAAATTCCACTAAATTATAGAATCTCCACCACATATTACATGTTAAACCAATAAATAAAATTAGAAGGGTACGTATAAGTTCTTTGTTTAGTTCTATGCTAGAAATTGCCCTTCGAAATAAAGCAAAAATCTTAATGATAATGATTTTTATAACAGCTATTGTGAAATTAATCAATAAATAAATTTAGAAGTGGAAGAAGTAATAAATTAATATTATTAATTATCAGTTTATATAATTTATTTCTTTAGGTTTTGTTAGATGAAGAAGACAAAAATATAGCCCTTATTATCAGCCTGTCTGTGATTGGTGCAATTATATTTGCAGCTATCATAGTTTTTATTATAGTTAAATTGTATAAAAGAAGTATTACAAATCTAAATAGTGAAATTAAAGAATTAAAAGAATTCAAGCATAAGTATAATAAGTAAAGCAACAAAAGTTATGATGATTTGGAAGATGAATGAAATAATGAATGAGAAAAAAAAAAATACAATTTTTAATTTAATTTTATTATATATATATGAATATTTTTGATATATAAATCAATTATAATAAAAAAAATTGTTTCTAGATTTTTATTTTATTAGTTTGTGTTAAAAATGATTTTTTTTTTTTTACTTTTGCTTTTATTAAATTTTAATAATTTATTTGTATTCAATTTCTCGTTCGACTATTTGAGAAAATAAATAGATTAATTAATTTTTTTTAATCAACAATTTCATTAAAAAAAACAGCTATTAATAAATATATATTGATTGAAAAATCAACGTAAATATATTAATAACAAACTTTAAAAAAATAATAGTAATAGGAAAATCTTTTGTTTAAATAAGATTTTAATAAGCTTTTAAAATATGGCACAATTTCAAAGTAATATAAATTATCAGCATGATGATATGAATCCGTAATAACAAGAAAATTATAACTTATAACAATATAAACACCAAGAAGAAGAAGAAGAAGAACCAACTAATTATCTACCAAAATTGTTGGGGGTTGGGACTTTATTGGCTGCTTTCAATTGTTTTGAAAGAGGAGATTATAATTTGGGTTTGTATCCTTTAATATTTTTATTATTGTAAACTCCTAACGAAATAAAGGTATGTTTTAATATTATTTTCTCCCATTTTTTAGAAATACTCATTATAAAGAAAAAATTTTATATTATAAAAAAGACAAACATAAGTATTACTATTTAAGCGAAGATTTATTTTATATTAATAGGATTTGCCTAAATAACTTGTGAGAATGACATATTTATTAATTTTTTCCTTGTTTGTTGATTTAGTGTGGTTTATTTATTGGTCAGGTGAATATAACACTTATTTAGATGTGAAAAGTGGGGTATATGAATGGATGGGACTACCAATTCATGCGACAATTATAATTTCTGCTATAGGCTTTTTACTAAAGGTATATAATAGCACTGAGAAAGAATAAATTTTGAATTAATATATTATAATTATTAAATAAAATTAATTAAACTATAAAAACATAAAATAGATTGCTATTGTTTATTTTATGGCAACAGATCATAAAAATGTAAGCGATGCTTTATCAATAGAACAAGTCTTTGAATTAGGTTCTTCATTTTTTTCATCTGATGACAACAACACTCAATCTCCTCCTCCTATGAGATAACATCCTAATGATAATTAAGTAGATAAACAATATAAATAAAATTATGGATATGAAGATAACTATTGATTATGTCATCATCTTAATTTATAATCATAAACACACACATATATATATATTTATTGATATTATAAGAATAGTGAATGTATGTATTTTATTTATTAAGTTGTTAATATTTGTCTATATATTGCATACAAATTTTACTTAAGAACCTATTTTACTAATGAATGTATAAAATAAACTATTAAAATATAATTTATAATGTAGATATAAAGATTAAAAAAAATTTTATATTATTTCATTAAAATTACAACTGTAATTGACAAATTAAAACAATTTTGGTTGTTATGGATTTAATCAGTTTTCTAAAAAGTGTTTATACTCCACGAGAGAAGAATTATTTTTACTCCTTTTAATTAATCCCATTATGGAGTCTGGGATAAAAACATTTCCATTTTGTCCACCTTACTACTACTATTACTAATACATTAATTATTAGTGCCCAATTTTCGGCATATGATAGTCTAGATTCCTTCCCAAATCAACTTTTTCCCTAAATTTCATATTAAAACTAAATATTGTAAAATAATTTATAAAAAATTAGTTACTCATTTTAAAGGAGAGCTTCACTTCCTTGCCCTATTGAATACTTTCTATGAGATTTATTGATATCTTTATGAGATTTAATAAGTCCCTGTTTATAAGTAGGATTATAAGGTTATTCATTAATTTTTTCTTAATCACCCTCGTGCAGAGTATTGCCTCTCTTTTACCTTCTCTAGTTGGTATCTATAATGATTATAATAAAATAAAATAAATACCTTTTATATATAACACAAAGTAAATACCTTTTTAGAAAAGATATTGCTATAAGGTTGCGTTGTCCTATTGCTTGGATTCGATTAAAGCTTTAAAGTCTGAGTATTCCTTAATATTACTATTATTAGCTTCTTTACTTATATAAAAGTGTATATTTTCATCTCTTTCATTCTTTTCAGAAAAGGTATTATTTAAATTGTTTGCATTAAAAGTATTATTGTTAACATTCATTTAAACTGAATTGTAATTTTATTTTATTCCATAATTAAATTATTATTGGCCATTTTCACCTTCATGTTCATTTTGCTGCTTTTTCTAATTTGGAGAACCTGTAATTTGCTATTGTTATTACTAATGCATTATTTCATGTCTATGGGGATCTTAGACAATCGTCGGGTTTTATAATACTTTTTTTACCCTTTGCTGGACCCCATTTAGTTTTCTTATAGTTAAGAACCGATATTACTATCTTATTGTTGTCCTCTTATTCTTTGAGTATGATTTCTAAAGTTGGTAAATAGGCTTTCTAAATAGTGTTTTCTTTTTTAGAAGTTAATTTCATTTATTTCCTAAAACAATTCTCCCATTCTTCTATCTTCAGCTATGTATGGTGGTAATTAATTGGTTTTTTTGTAGTAGAAATCAGCTCTATTGCTACTATTATTTAAATTTTTTTGAGGGGAAGAGTCTTTTGTGGACTTGGGGGACTTAAATTCTGTATGGAATTCTTAGCAATCTTTGTGGGCGATGTTTTTTCTGAATTTTTATTTATAGTTGCACCTTATTATTATTACTACTACTACAATTGTTATTATTATTATATTTGTTACAGTTAAGAAATTATTTCGGTTTCTGCCATAAGTTCTTTCTTTTTTAAATCGGAAAGTGCCTTCTATCTTTCGCTTTATAAAACATTATTTCCATTTTTGTAATTCTGAGCATTAATGAGTGGTAAAGTAAGTCCGCCACTGTTTTATTACTTTTGATCAAAATCTGGTTATTCTATAAAAAATACATTGCAAATTAGATATTAATTTAGATGTATTCATATATTTACCTGAGTATAAGTTCATCAGTTAGAGAATTTCTTGCCAATGGAGTTCTTCCAGCTTTTAAAGGTGATCTCTTAGGTGCTGAATTCTGTTTGATCTATTTTCTCCTTCATCATGAAGTCTATCGAACACCCCATATGGTTTTCTATCAATGAACATTAATTAAATATTGTAATATTATTAAATTTTAATTTATTTTGCTTACTTTTATTTCTTCTAAGACTCCACATCTTCTCTCTTTTTCTATCGATCAACATAGGAGTAATTTGGTTTCAAAGACTAGAAGTTTTCTTTGGTGGATTCTTCCTAATTGTCTACTTCGGCTATTTATTGCACTTAAGATTATTTCATTGATTCGTTATTTTTTTTCTTTTCTAAAAGATACTCGCCCTTCTGAATGTACTCAAGTCTTAACTTTTCTTTTTGAATTAGCATTTCCTTTTATAAATTAATAGCATTCATGGCCTTCGTATCCAATTCACGTTGATTGTCGAAATAGTCATTGTTTAGCTAGTTTTCTCTGTGAGTAATATTGTTTTATTTGTTTATTTTTTGACTTATAATATCTATGTTTTCATTATATCCTGTATACCCCTTATCTTTACCATATAACACAAAATGACCATTTATTTATTAAAGTGCCTCAGTCTAAACTCCCTAATCAGCTAAATTATGGTTTATTTATTTTTTCGCTGATAAAATGGCTCCATTACTATTTTATCTTGAGGGTCTTCTTTATCTGCCAGCACTTTTACAACATAAATTAATAAATAAATAAATGATTGATTAACTGATTGTTTACTCTTGAGTATTTGTCTTTTCTGGCTACTACGACTACAAAATTCTGATTTATTTTTTCAATTCCTAGATCTAGCTCTCTAATTCTTATCTTTCCTGCTCAAAAATGGCTGCATTTTGATCGAATTTGAAGGCGGATCCTGCATTAGATTTGCCGGTTTTACTTTTCGCAGGGGAAATCGATCTTAACTTTTCAGGATCCTGGCTCTACCTTTACTCATACTAGAATGCCCTTATTTATTCAGGATTTAAATCACTTTTCTAAGACTGAGTAATTGACCTGGTCTATTGATGGCTCATAGCACGGATTTGCTCCGGACTCATGGCTCTGATTTGGGCCGGACTCATGGCTCTAAGCAGTTCAGGGGATAATAATTGTATCTGCTCATTGCTCATTTAAGATATTTGCAAAGGAGTAAGAGCTTTTACTTATGCTATTTCTTACATGGAAGGTTTCAAATGCTTCATTTCATCTTATTATAGCTCCGAAATGGCTTAATTTGAGTCTGGGCTTTCGACATGCTATTTATCAGAGGACTAAACATCCTTTTAATTTTCATCTTCATTGTTCAACATATTCTGACTTAATTGAGATTGCTCTGCTGTTCCATTTCGATCCTTATAGATCTGTAATTCCTCCATAAGTTAGGCTATTTGCTCTTCTTTTTCATCAAGATTGTTTTCCATGAGTTCAATTTGTTTATTAAGGTTCATATTTTCTATTTTCTGGGAGAGTAATTCGTTTTCTATATCTTTAATTTCTCCGTCCTTCCTTTCCAAAATAGATTGCTGCTTCTTGCTGATATTTTGTATCGAATCCATGTTTTTCGTTTTCTTTTCCAGTTTATCTTCAATAATTTTCTTATTTTCTCCAACTTCTTTAACCATTTTCCCGAAAACAGTTTTCTTGATGCCCTCTTTAGACCTGTCTTTTTCTTCCTACGTCATATCTTTATTGCTATTTTGCTACTAAGATTGCTAATTTTCAATAGTGGCGTCGTGCAATTTGGCTGACTTTTTCTTATCCTTTGAATGGAGGTCAGATCTATTATTATTTTTAATCCCTACTTTTTTCCTGTGTTAGTCATCTTCGTCCTAATCCTGGATTTCGCCTTCCTCTTCTTCTTTCCCGTAGAAATAACTTGAATTTATGGTGTTTTTTTTGGAGCCCTTCGAATTTAAGGTATTTTCCGTTTTCTTTTTGTGAGCATCTTTTTTCGGCGATTTTTTCCTGTCTTTTTCCTGTTATGCTCCATTTTTGCCTACATGTTCTTCTTCTTCCTTCTTTTTTTTCGTTTTCTCTTCTTCCTCCTATTCTTATTTCAATCTAGCCTTTTCCTTTTCCTCTTCTTCTTCTTCTTGCAGCATTTGAAGTCTAACCTTTTCCCTGATTCTCTTTTCCATATCTTACTCAGACACAGCTACTTCCGTCATTTCATCACGAGATATTTATTTGCTTTAATCCTAACTTGTTTGATTTGTTGTACCCTTTTACGCATCTATATCGCCATCTTCACCATTGTTGCCACCGTTTTTTCTATTGAAAGGTCTCCTTTACTTTTTTCTATACTTTCCCATATTTTTAGGAGAACCATCGCCCTTATCGGCGTCTTTTGATGCTCCTTACACTGAATCTCCGTACAGAGAGTCATCGTTTTCAGCATCATTATCGTTTTATTCGGGGTCAGTTAATTGGTCGTCGGAATCAATGAATTTTCTTATTTTCTTCGTCACATCAAAGAATTTAGTTTAAACCTCTTTTTCTCTAGTTTCTCCGGATCTTTTACATAAAAATGAAATTATTAAATTAATTTGCATTTTTCCTGTTTTTTTATAAAATTCTACTAAAATAGTATTTTTACTAGTTTCCTACAGCTTTGTCAATAATATCTACTTTTTCTGAAACGATGGTCAATTCTCTCAGAGCTCTAGCTACAAGCGGATTAATATGTTGAATTTTGGATAAAAACGTTTTAGTGCTGGCTTTCTTTTCATCGTCGAGGTCTAGTTCTTCAAATTGGTTTTCCTGAATTTTAAGATTCATTCGCGCATGGTACTATTAGATCAAACTTAGATATTTATCACTCTTTTTTTTCGCATCTTGTACTTCCTCCTGCTGCTCATTGTACATCTGCTAAATTTTTTCCACCTAAAATTCTCCAGTTTCCAATTTTTTCTTCAAAACTGCACAATCATGCTTGTAAATTTTCATTTTTGTGGCGTATTTTACCAGCATTTTTTCTTGGTTTTCTAACTGTTCCTTGCAGTTTCTTAGTTGTCCCTGAAACTGTCTTTTGATTTCTGTAAAGGTAGTTTTATCCTGCAAAGCCTACCTTATCGTATTTTTTATTCCATTATTCGTTTGTTCAGTCTTCTATTCTTCGATGCATTTTAACCGACTTGCGAACGACCATTTTAATAACATGAACTTCACTTTCATTTTCTCCAAATCCCCCATTTCATCTAACATTTCTTTCCTTTATTTTTCGATTCCCTCCATCACTAAATTAAAAATATAATTTCATTAACAGTGTATTTTAAACAAAAAATTAATTTATGAATTAATCTACTTGCTTCTTCTTTTTGATTTACAAACTCTTAGTATTCCGCCATAATCTCTTTTGTTTTCTCTTCCGTAAATTCATGTTTTTATCTCTTCATTTATTCAATTTCCATTTTCTTTTCTTCGAGTTCCTTTGTCAACTATTCAACTTGCACCAGAGTTCTCTCTACTAATTCTTAAAATTGCTTGTCTAGATCTTATTTATAACCTGAATATTCTTTTTCATAAAATTTTTTGCTCATAAACAATTGATTAATGTTTTCATAATCAATCCCGAAGCCTGGTCTTTAGTTAAGGTAAACCTACGAAATTAATCATTCAATTAAATTACAAAATTTTAAAAATGCCTAAATTAATAATATATTTAATTAACATTCATTGCATTACTTTTGCAAATTACTCATGCACATTCAAATCTTGGAATGCCTTGTACAATCTGTATGGATGGTTTTCTACTTTGAGAAGCTTTTTAATTACATTGTGCACCTGCATACTCTGTCCAAGTTGAGCTTCTCTTTTCAGTCTTTCAATTTCAGCGTCAAGGGCTAGGATTCTGCTTACAAAAATCCTCGTTTTTGCATTGTATTGCTGTTTTAAATTGTCAAGCTTATCGTTTAGTAATTTTCTCATGTTTTCATCGAGCAATTGTGAAACCTAAAAGTACTAAACTTCATAAAAGTCGACATCATCAACATTTTAATTTTTCTAAAACATCATTTCCTTCATATGCTGTATATCTTTAAGATATCTAAATACAAATTATTTAATATGATTATATTAACATCAGGGAAATAAATGTTTGTTTGCTATTCTTACCCGACAGTAAGACCCTAAATGGTTTCCTCTCTCGAATCTAATTATTTTCTACAAATCTCCAATTACTCCGACAACTACTTAATTTTATCTTTGTAAGGCTTTGCATAATTTAACAGCATTTGATCAGTTTTTTCTTGTTCTCGTTCTTAGCTGCTTTTGTTGGGTTGCACCTACGATGTTTAACGATTTATATTAGAAGTTAATTTTTCATATTTTTTATTTTCATCAATATCACTATCAAAGATTCCCTTTTGTTTAATGGCAACAAATAAAATAATTTTATTTCTAATATATAATTTTTTTTTACTTCATCATCCGAATTCTCCATTGCATATGTGTTTAAATTTTTCTTTATTTAATTGTTCGACAACTTTAGATCTTACAAAACATAATTTAAATCAAGCTTTTACTAATTGTCAATTGACCCAAAATATTGCTTTAGCTTTCCTAAGTATACCGCAGTTCTGTTTTTTTACGCGTTCTAAAAATGAATATTCAATTCCTCATCTGAAACATCTTTTTCGAATACATATTTCATTGTGAAATCTATTAATCCATAGCAATAATTCTATATCTGATCACTTAAGTTCTTTTTTTAGAAGCCAAAAATAAAAATTTATTAGAATTATATGCAAAAATGATAGTATATATTTTAATAATTTTCTTTGAAATTCTTAACAAAGTATCAATTATATTTATTACACTTAAGTTGCTTTTAAACTTTTCATTTTCTAAAATTTATTTTTCACTCAAACCGGCACTTTGCAAAACAGTTTACTTTATAAAATAAAATATTTAGTATAAATAGTAATCTAATATTAAAAACACTAATTATATTAATTTGACTGATAAAATAAGATAGTATCAACTATTTAAATTAATCTATCTCTTTTTCATTCTTTCAATAATAAAAATTAGCACTAAATATAATGAAATATATTGTTTTTGAATAATTTATCTTTTCTATTATTACTAGAATAAGTTTTGATATTCCCATTAATGGTTGGCAACTTTTTTCCAATTTCTAAGCTGTGATTTTAAATAATTCTTGTTTTTTAAAGGAGATTCAAATTTCAAGGTTTATAGAGTTTTCAATGAAACTCCCTAATTTGACCGTTCAGGACTATTATAGGTATTCCTTTAACTAACTTGTTAGTCGACATTATTTCGACTCATTTTATTGATTTTTTTTTGTTTGCTATTATTAATATTATTTATTAGTAATATAGCTAATCTGTATTTTATTGGTATTTATTTTATTGAATTTTATTTTTAATTTAATTTTCATAGTTCTTTTAGCATTTTCACTCTTAAATAACTTTAATATATTCTATGTTATTAAAGTATAAAGATGTTAGATCTCCTTTAAAATAATTTAATTATTAAAGTATAACTATAATTTTATTTATATTAATATTTTTTATAATTGAAAAAGCTAAATTATGTAAAATTATTTATTAGTTTAAAATGCAAATATTTTGTTTATCATTTTTAATAGTGGTAATAGGAAATTTAGAAAATTTATTAAATTTTATATTTTTGATATATTTATTAAGTATTAAACAGGTAATTTTATTGATTAAATCATTATTACCTGAATATCTTCTATATTTTTTATTAAAAGATTTATATAAGGTTTTTAATATTTGATAATATTCTAAATAAATATTATCACTATTATACATCATGGAGAAATAAAATTTATGGGAATATTTTAGTTATATACCCCATGCTTATAATTTTAGCAAAATTATTGAAAAAAATTAATATCCAAATTCTTAACACTAGATATGCTAGATATTAATGAATTATAATATAATATAAGATATCTTATAAAATGAAAAATATAGAAAAATAATAATAATTAAAAAATCATCAAGATTATGGAATTATATCATATAAATTTTAAAAAAATATATAATTTCAATTTTAGGCAATTGCAAACATTAAATAAGTGTAATTTATTTTTGTTAATAGCTCTCATCTAGAGGGTTTATTAAATTATGTATATGATATTTAATTATAAATATATTAAGCAAATTATTATTAATATTATTTCACTAAAGAAAAATATTATTTTAATAAATTCAAAAATAAGAAAAATAGTGTGTTAAAATGAATTAACAAGCATTACATAAATAGGGATATGGAGCAGATTTAAATAAATATGTAGGAGTTAAGTTAATGGTAAAGTTGAATGGAAGAAGAAAAGTTTCTGGTACTTTAGCGGGACATGATAAATACATGAACATAGTTTTAGATAATGCCGCCGAACTTACAGGAAAGGATAATTTAACTCCTATTGGTACTTGTGTTATAAGAGGAAATTCAATTTTGATGTGGGAATGCTTAGAAAAAATTCTTTGATTTAGATTATAATTAATTGAAAATGAAATTGATAAATAAAACTAATAAAACTAATTGATTTACTTACTTATATTTATAATAAAATTTTAACCTCTATTCCTAGTGTCTACATTGAATTTTGTTTGTTTATATAGTGTAAGCTTAATTAATAATAATATAAAATACTTTATAAATATCGTGAGTAAAACAATTAATCTCTAATTTATTGAATTTCTTTTAAAATATCTAAAAATGATATAAAATCTTAATTAATGCATAATGAATTTTATAAACTTTTAAAAATATTCTTATAAATCTATTATTTACTATGTATATATTTAAAATATAATATTGATTTATCATGTTTCATAGTCTATTACTTAAAAATATTATATTTTAATGTTGAATAGTATTATTAAAGTAGTTTAATAGTTAGATTATAAATAAAATATTTTATAACACAACAATTTAAGAAAACCAATAAATAATATATAATAGCTAAATGTAGTAATGCCGTTCTTCTCCCGAATTTATTAATATTCCGTAAATAATAGTTACTAACATGGATCATTAAAGACAAAATTAACCTTAATTGTATTAATATATGGATGTATATATTTTATTATCTATATAAAATTATTTTAAAGTTATAACAATAAAATAAATGATATTTTTTTATTTATTTTTTTATAAAAATAATATAGTAAAAAGCAGTGAAACATGATTAAAATAAATATGATTAAGTTACAAATAATAGATAAATGAAAGCAAATCCTAAAAAGTAGGATACATTAATACTTTAAACAATTATTAAAGTTCATCTGGGTCTTTTGAAGGTTATACTTAGGAATAATAACTTAATTATAAACATTTGAACTTAGATTAACATTTATTTGAAAAACCCAATAAAATGATAACTATTAGTAATAATAACAAATACCAATATTCTCCTCAATAAAATTTAAAACTAAATAATAATTAGAGTTAATATAATAATACAATATAATAACAATAAAATTATGATAATATATCCCTTTAAACTATAAAAACGGATGATTTAAATAGCAAATTTCAAGCTTCACCAAGCTAAAATAGTTTTCTTAGTGATAGAAAGCCAATAACAGGTTCCTGTTAAACTTAAGGAGGTTTAATAACAAAAATTAGTATAAAAAGAGGAATTTCTCCTCCGTAATAATTTATGGAAAATTGTTCTTACTCTTAATATAATGTAAATAATTAATGTGCATAATAATATTAAATAAATAAATAGAATTCTATTACTAATCGATATCAAAGTCCAAAGTATTAAGATATATAATAATAATAGCTTAGCAAAATCAAACCATATAATTATACTAATGCAGGCTGTAGTTAAGATTAAGTTTATTTAAAAGATCTTTAAATTTTGAATAAATAGAAAATGTATTAAAATTAATTATATATAAATAATTTATATAATTTGTTATAATAATTGGTCTCTTTATTTAATTAAATAAAACATTTTTGAATTTAAGAGATTAGAACTCCGAAAAAAATAATACCAACTAATAAGACACGGTTAAATAATAATATGACATTTCAAATAATCAAAATTTCGTTGAAATTTCCAAGGAATATAGTAATTTTTAAACTTAAAAAAGAATTTAGTTATTAGAAAATTAGATAAAATAGCTCATCAAAGAAAAAATCTAGTATAAAGAATAGAGTGAATATTGGAAAGACTTATACCTTAATTTACGTAGAGTGCTAGATGAGTTAGAATAAGAATCAGTAAATTTATATTAATAAATAAAAAAAATAATTTACTATAAACTGATAGTGTTATTTAAATCATTTTATAAAATTTCGTAATTCCAATGCTAATTTAATATTCTTTTTACTATTTAGAAATATAAATTTTATTTTTATTAAAATTTCAGTAAAGTTACAAAATAAAATAGTATATATATTACAATAAAATTTTTATTGAGTATAGTTCTATTAAGAATCTAATTAAAATTACAAACTATTCCCACTTGTTTTAAGTTTTAGAATAAGAGAACTAGCAAATTAAAATTTTACTTTTAAATACTTTAAAGGTATACTACTATTTTCTTTAAATAAAATGATAAATAATACAATACATCTATATATTCATATTAGGTGTGTAATATATTACGATTATTAAAATTATGGAATTGCTTTAGTGGAATAATCTTTTCGCAAATAAGTCATTTAATATTACCAATTCTATACTAATTGTTTTTGAATAGTAATATACTTACCATCGTATATTCTATAATTTAATAACATACTTTTAATGGAATTAAAACTTTTACTACTTTAAATATAAAACATGCCTTTTAAATCAAAAAAAATCAAAAAAGAAATCGAAAAAAAAAAATTTTTAATTATTTTTTTATTATAATTTTATTTTTCTCCCTTTTAAATTGATCAAATTTTGGATATATACCAATACAGATAAATTAATCAACATTCTTTATACACTCCTTTAAACTTTTTTTTTCTAAAATAATATTGATATTTTTTCAAGAAATTTAGTGCTGATAATTATATACAAAGTTAAAAGTAAGGATAAAAATTAATTGATAATAAATCGAATTTTACTGACATATTCGAAGAAATTTAAGAGGTTTAAAAGAATATAGCTGTAAAAATAGATATAATTCAAGACTTGAAAAATTAAAATCAATATGAAAAAAACTCCCATAATACTTAGAGATGAAATTAAAATTAGTGAAGCTTATAAATTTATACTTTCAAAAAAAACATATACCAAAACACACTATATAAATTATAATTCTACATAAATAAATTCGAAAAAATAAGAAATTTTTTTAATTTTATATTTCTTTTATATAATCATATTTATTAGTATTTTTTTCGATGACATTGAATTTTATTCTTAAACCATTCACAAAAATGGATTATTTTATGAGTTAAAATTAAAAATTAATATAAATCTTGAATTTATATTAATGATATAAAATGCCTAATACTAAGTAATTTTTTATTTAATAGAAACCTAGGGAAATATAACAAGATGTCTAATATTCTAAATTCTAAGCACTTGTGAGATTAATTCAAACAAATATTAAGTGTGTAAAATAAAAAGAATATATATATTTAAATAATATAAGTTGCCCAATATTTATTGATATAGTAATAATTTGTCTTAATTTTGTTATTTTTAATAAATAATTTAATAGAATTTTATAATGGTGCATTATTGTAATTTGATTATATTCTAACCTACTTTATAGTTAAAGGAATAAATTGTTAATAATTTGAAAATAAAGGCAACCTGATTGAAAATCAATAAAAATTCATTATTTATAGCCAATAATTTTTTTTTTTTTTTATTAAATACATGTATATATATATTGATCAAAAAATATTTCATAATTATTTTTTTAAGCTTTATGTTAACAGTATTAATTAATTATAATAAAAAAATATTCCAAATAAAAAATAAAAATAAAGAGCATAAAAAGCAAAATGAATTGCACTGTTACTCATAAGAATAGAAATTCATTATTGAGTGACAAAGATCATTAAGATGTATTTAAAATATTGTATAAAACACAGGAAGATGTATTATTCGAAAATAACATCGATATTTCTCCTTCTAATAAGAACATATTTTAGTTCTAAAGTCATAGTCAAATCATAGATTTTACACCGCCAACCCAATCAAAAAACCATAGCATAGTGAAACATTTTGCAAAAGAATAAACATATGAAATAGGCAGCAGCTATATATCTGAGAAAGCAGCTGACCTAAGTATGTAAAATCAGAGCTTTTAGAATTTACAATTTAGTAAAACAATAAGCCAAGATGATATATAATAAGAAATATATCAGAATTAAGTGTAAGACATATCTAGTGTTTAGTTTTTAAACCCATCTACAAACAAGGCAGAAATAAATGAAGATACTGAAAAGAATCTAAATTCATAAATAAATTAATCCTCAAGCTAAAGTTTGTATAAAAAATAGAAATCAGAATTTCATAGATCTTAAATTAATAAAAAAAAATCTGTTATATCTAGAAGAAGGAGTTTATTTATAAAAACTGTAATAATGAAATCAATATATTTATTTTTTAGAATATGACATATATATTTATATATTTAAATTTTTAATATAAATCACATTAGAAACGATGGAAATTTACAGAATTTATTATGATTTTGGTTAAAATATAGCAGTTTATTCACCATATTTCATCTAAAATGAGAGGTGTTACGACACTTCTAACACTGGAAAAAGAAGTGATAAAAGCTATAAATGACAACACATTTTATCCTGAAAGTTTTTTGGAGTAGTACACACTAGTTGAAGTTGACGAATATTAGCCAGTAATAAATAATGACACTAATGAAGAAGAGAAAATGGAAGATAACAAGGCAAAATCTTCTACAATAGACAAAGAAAGAGCAGCAATAACAATGGCATGTTAGGGGGGAGGGAAAAAAATTAAGGTGATAAGAAAACCAAAGCAAGCTTTATCAAAAGAAGGGTAAAGTAAAAATATTATTTGCAAGGCTTTTTCAAGTTGTTGGTTAAAATTAGTAGAAATATACTTTTCTTTACCGATTTTAAGTCCCACTTCTAAATGGAAATTTATTATGGATATATGGTCTGGTATGTGGGTTATGATGAGAATGTTTATCACAACTGTTAAATTAGGATTTTATTTATTTTAAATAAAAGAAAGCGTCGATCTTATTCCTAATAGTCTCTTAACTCTTATTAATATTACTTTTCTATGTGATATAATATCTAATTTCTTTACGGGATATTACGAAAATGGATTAATTATAGATGATAGAATTTAAATAGCAAGAAAATATATTAAAAAAACTTTACCTGTTGATATTGCAGGTATCTATATTATATTAATAAATTTGTTGAATAATTCCTTAGAATTAATTAAGTAATAGTTAATAAGCTATTAAAGTTTAATTAATTTGCTAAATATGATTAATTAATCATAAATATATAACTATTTATTTAGTAATTTTTTTTTTTTTGTTTCTTTTAGTTCAAATCCCAATAGTCATTGCGTATTTTGTTACTTAATAAAGTGACTACAGCATAATATTAATTAGCTATATATTAGAATTTATTATATTCTTGAAAATTTTTAGTTTAAAGCAAATATATGATAGAATTGAAAGAAAATTTACAGAAAATGACAGAATAGCTAGTTTTTTCCCATTATGTAAATATGAAATTGCAAAATAAAATCGATTATATCAATATTTATTTTTTAGTAACTTTATGCATTCAATTATTAATAATTGCCCATACAGTTGGAGTTTCATATCACCTGTAAATTAATATTAAGGAAATATTAAATTCTATTTTTATGCATATATTTCTTTGTAGGATGGCTATTATGTAAATCCATTTCTAAAACTCTAGCAATACATGGCTTCATACTTAATAGCTCTATGAAAATGTTTGGATTGATAAATATTTGTACAAAAATTATATTTTTTAATTTTATTGTTTTTTATAGTATTTTTTGTAAATACTAGGCATGCTCTTTACTGGAGTATTTCAACAATGGTTACAATTTTGTAATTATATATAGAAATACATATTTCTATAAAAAAGTTAATTTAATAACATACTTTTTTTATAGGCTATATGTTCCATAAACTAATCCAGAACTCGTTTTTTCTATTTGTGCAATTTTTTTAACTACCGGGGTGTTTGGATATACATTAAACTTAATAGGTACTATATATTGTTTTTTTATTTAAATTAATTTTATCTTTATTTTTATTTCTCCCTATTAGGTGTAATTATAGATGATATCACAAAAAAATCATCGGAAAATATAAATTAAAGAAGAATGATGAATAGATTTTTTTTAAAACGTTAAATTCCAGAAAAACTCAGAGAGAGAGTCACATTATATTTAGAATTTAAATATAAAGAAAGTTTGCAAAACAATGAAGAAGAAGAAAAAGAGTTCATAACAAAATTGTCAAAATAATTATAATCAGGTATGTAAGTTTATTAATAAAATAATTATATCATGTTATTTATATAAATCATATATTAGAAATTTTAAGAGAAGTCAATTAAATAAACATATAGAGGTTTGATTTTTTGATAAATCAGTTTTCTTAAGAAAGTAAAGACTAAATATAATAGATCATTATTGAAGGTATATTAGTTATTGTATTATATAAAAATATTAAAAAGATCGAATTTATATTATTTATTAGAAAGTTTTAGTCCTGATGAATACATTATTTCAGAAATTACAGAAGATTTAAATATATATGTATTAAAAAGGGGAACTGCAGAAAAACGTGTTTATAGAGATAACGATTCAAAGAATTTAAAAATACATAAAATCAAATAAGATGAAATATTTGGTAAATACTAATTCTTTACAGGGTAGTATCATTAAAAGTATAAAGTAAAAAGTTTGGAAACTTGCAATATTTTAAAAATCAATAAATCTGACTTTTTAAAAATTATAAAATAAAATAAAAATGATTATGAAAAATTTTGTATGATTAGAGATGAATTTGTCCAAAAAAGTAAATTCACATAAAAAATTTATGTATAGAAAATTAATATTTTTATAAAAAATTTAAGAGCACAGTTTACACATATAAAATGACTGTCCCCTCTGTCAGAAAGAAGAGCACGATATTTATGAGTGTGATGCTGTTCACTATATACCAGAGACTAAGAAACTTATTTACGATTATATAAATCTAAACACCCAAATTAGATCCCACCATGTGGCCAGAAATATTTATCATACAGAAAATTCTTTGCAATCAGCGCAAGATAACTAAGATGGAGCGCAAGAAATATAAGAAGAAATCAATTTCTCAAATTTGAATTAGCATAATGAGGATTTAATACAAAGGTTCATGTTTTGGCAGGATTACTATGAAAACTATGGAATATAGTAAGAATAACTATAGGAAGAAGCTAATCAATAAGAACTTTATAAAAATTTTCAAAATCAGTTAAGTGTTGAAGGAGGGGTACCGTAATCACCAAGAAAAAAACAATCTACATAGCTAGATAAATCTAACAGTATAAGGGATAGCTAAGATATAAGTTAGGGTAGATAAAAACGAAGTTCGTTGTAGTTAAAGTAGGGAGGGAATTTGATTAAGAAAATGTAGAGATTGAAAAATAGAAAAGAATCTATATAAGTTAAAAATCACTAAGAAATTTACAAATTTTCACAATTTTTATAAGAAAATAGCAATAATAATAATAGTAGTAAGCACAACTCTTTATGTGACATCAGTCCTTTGAGAAAGCAAAATAAAATTTTTTATAAAGTGGAAATTCTATTAAGGAAAAATCAGATGAATCTGATTTAGATTCAAATGATAATAAATAGGATCTTTCAATAAAATTAAATAGTAATATTTCTCATTCTAATCTAGATGTTACGAAGCCTCTTCACATAGATTAAAATTCATAAAATCCATCACAAATTGACAACTTACTTCATCCTTCAGTTAATAATGTACCTGTGGGGAGTGTTAACAGTAACCTTATGCTTAATTCGATAGATTTGGGAGGGACTATCATTCGTTAAAAGTCTCCGATAAGAAATAATACTACCAAATAAAGTTATAAATAAAAACAAAGTATAGTTAGTCTGCCCACATTTTCTAATCGATTTTCAACACAATTAGGAAAAATGGAAACTTTATAATAATTGCCCCAACAATAGCTATAATAAAATAATACTAATATTTGTAATTAGGGAAATGGTAATAATTTAAATCATAATTTGCAATTCTACACTAATACTGAATAGATGCTAACCCATGTTATGAATGTAGAAGAATTAAAAAAATAGATGACTGGGATTTACTAAATTTTGATAAGCCATTCAATTTTAAAGTATATATGCCTTATAATAACTTTAACTTTATAGAGAATACTTTTAAAATCAAGTAGATATAACAAAAATAAGGACATGAGGGTTACGAAGAATACACTGAAGAAGAACATGAAAATATAAATGATGAAAAATAAAGCTAAATAAGCAATAAATAATAAGATTATACTACTTTAGGCATATTTTAACATGATTTAAAAATGATCAGCAATAATAACTTTGAAAAAATGTAATAAGAAAGTTAGGAACGTCTTCAAGATGCTATGAGCCAATTTTCAGTATAAAACATAATATATTTTATTAATAATGAATATTTATTTTATTTCAAATTAGAATTAAAGGTATGTTAGAGGTTCAACATAAAAATATCTAATCTTTCAGTTTCCACCACAGGAAATGGATAGATAACCCCCATTACTCCGAGTATGACATTTTAAAAGAAAAGGGAATTATCCAATTAAACTATTAAAAATAGTCCTTAAATACCTGTCAGTTTTAAGAGTGAATAAGATATATAAAAACTATAAATCAATAAATAAATATGAAATAATTTATTTATTATGATATTCATAAATTCTGATTAAATCAAATATTTCCTTTATAATACTAATTAAATAAAATTTATTACTAAAAATGTATATTACTTAATCATTTTCATTCGATAAATAATAAGTTTGAAATAAACTTCTTTATATAAGTAGAAAAAATTCAATTTAAATTATATAAGGAAAGAAATTAAGTTTTTGATTGTATAATAATATAGTAACACAAATATAGTTTATATAGTTTTATTAAATTAATAGATATATAGCTATTATAATAATAGTTTTTTAGTTATATTTATATAATATTAAAAGGATATGTTTTTTTCATTTTATATAATAAAAGTTTTCCGTATTTATTAGCTTTAAATTTTATATTATTAAAGCCACTAAACCATAGTTTTTCTTTTTTGTTATCCTTTATTTTGGTCCATATAATATTTTCGGATACTCCATTTTTAAGAAGAGATTTAAAAGTTATCTATTGTGTAAGTTAAATTAGTTAATTTTTATATCTCTTAATTAAATTTTGTCAAAGCTTTATTATCTTATCCAATGGATTCAAAAGACATTTGATAATTTGGATTATAAGACTTTATTATATCTATTAGTTAGGAGCATTTTTTTTATTATTCTTATCGTGTATTTGAATTTGGAAATTGTTAATGATTTTAGTAAAAACTCTGTATTTTTTTTAAATTTTCAGTTTTCATTATTTCTTCTAAATCATTAGGTTTTTTATTTACTCTATTTTTCTTTTCTTTATACACACAGGTGTATAAAAATTTTTCACATATTCTTCATATTCAGAAAAGTAGTCTTTGTTACGAAGTAGTTTCTAAATTTTTAAAAGTTACCATTTTTTAAATTCAATTCCTAAGATAGACTTAATTTCATTCTTAAATATACTATCCTTTTCACTTGTTTCATTTTGATAAGTTGGAGATTTATTTTTTTATTTTTTTATTTTTTTTACTACAGTTTTTTATAAAAATTTTTCATAGGTTTATTTTAATTTTCGTAATTTCCATTTTTTTATTAGATATCTAGATATGCACATTCATGTCCCTAATCTATTAAATCATTTTGTTGATCATCATAGAAATAGAAATATTACTGGTTGAAAAGTTCAGATGAATTAACTTGTTATTAAGAATTACAATTATTTTCTTCCCAATTTTAGTCATTATAGTAATTTTATTATTAAGAATCTTCTTATTAATATGGAATTTAATTATATTATATTCCATTCATATTTAATAAATTATTATCTTCTTCTTCGACAGAGAGCCAATTCTAAATAATTTCTATTTCTTAACTTTTTTTTCCTGATAGTAAACTATTATGTCTCTCTAATGTATTATTATTGTTTGAATTCTTACAAATATATTCAACATTTGTGGAATCTTCATTTTCTGATGGTTACTACAGGAAACCTTATTTCACATTCATATCAGAATTGAACAAAAATGTTTATTATTCATCATTCTTTTATGGATTATTGTATAATAAACAAGGGGATTATTATAAATCTTTATAATTGATATCTATATCGATATATTATGTATCCATTTTAAAAATATTCTATTTTCTTTTCTTTTTTTGGTTGTTAATTATATTAATTATATTAATATTTTTAATGTTTCTTTTGCCTATTAAATTGCTTATAAAAATTAAATAGAAATAGATTGACAAAATCATTTTCAACTTAAAAATTTTTAAAACGGTTCATTTATTAGCAAATCTATGTAAATAAAAAGGTTTAGTGATAGTTTTATAGTCATAACCAAATGTAGAATTTATAAAGAAAATAGATAATTTTAATTTTTTATATATTTCAATTAATGAAATAATTTATAATAATAAAAAATGTTTTATTTTTAAATATTTATATATTATGTAGTTATTATATGCTTAAATCATTTTAAAAAGTATTTTTTTTCTGATACAATCAATAATAATATAAGCATTTTAAAAATATTGCTTATATTTTTACC